>QVRM01007112.1:835000-1153307 GCA_003439945.1 Dermanyssus gallinae | reverse complement strand
TCTCTCTCTCTCTCTCTGACACACCTCCCATGGCCTCTGTCTCTTTTTCTATTTTCCTTTAGAATTTCCATGCATGCACTTGTCCCCAAGTGTTGTCCACATACTGCGGGTTCCCATAGCTGAGCACAACCGACCACAACGCTTACAACGTAACGCTGGCCAGCACCACCACGCACAGCAACAGCAGCAGCTACTTGCTTCATTTGCGTTGTTTAGCTTTCTTCATTTCACCTTGTGCGTTTTCGGGCTGTTCGACTGCGGCGTCGCCTTCATTCATTCAATCATTCATCGTTTTCGTTGCCTTCGGTTCATCTCTTTTTTCTTGTTCTACTGCTGCTGCTGATGATGCTAACAAAAATCCACCACAGATGGTCGATGAATTGAAATTGTGCTGGAACTCGCACGTGGTTGCGTGGATATTTATTTCTTCTCCGGACGGGATGCCGGGGTCACCCGTTTAACCGCCGAATGTTATGCAAAAAAAATCCGATTTCGACAACCGATGGCCGCGCGGTCGTCACAATGAAGATCAGCACGAACTACAGCAACATTAGCGCCCGATACGTGACGGCGGGCATTTCATTACTGCCGTGCAAGCATAGCCAATCTGGGTTCCGAAAGGACGCGCCTGTCCGATATGGCTTAATAATCGTCCGCTGTGCACCAAACCCGAGTAATTTTTGTTTTGTTTGAAGTGCAAGCAGCGCCCATAGTAACCACATCTTTCAGGCTGTTTTTACTCAAACAGATGCAAAAAAAAGGAGAATGCAGTCATGTATTGTAAACAGGAAGAAACATATATTTAGAGCAGAACTCTGCGCGGCATCCGTACGCCGCAGAATAGTCAATGTACTTCCTAGCTCTAATTCAGCCTTCGGCTTCAATTTGTAGCTCAATGTGATAAATCAAATATCGTTAGCTATAGTACAGTACGATCCTGTTTGAGTCTACTCGCTAACCACCTTCCGTCAAAAGCAAAGTGTAAGAGGATAGCATATGGAAGCATAAGTTAGTGAACTTAGTAATGGTCGTTGCACGATACCTGTGAAATGAATGCAGAGCAGAACAATGTTAAAATATTTGCTTAGATCGTGTTCCGCCTTAATTGTAAGCAAACATTTGAAGTTAGTCTTACAAAAAGCGTTCAATTAGTAAGCATGTTCTCAATCGATCAACAATATCAAAGAGATTGGTTACTACCTCATTGTACAGAAATAAAATATTGCGTGTACTCAAACTCGTCACCGAGTAGTTTTCCGTATGACGTGTGCCGCACCGAAACATAGGAAACGTGGACATATTTGAGGGACTTTCCTTCTTCCGACAATACTAAAAAATAGGTTGGACATGGCCTGACGCAGCACAAGTTAGCGAACTTTCTGGGATGCAGGCCAGGGAGAACCATACGTATTGGATCATTTTGATACATCTGTTTGGCTCTGCACAAGACAAAACGGTTGCGTATGTGTCATGTGCGTGCGACGGCTTTGACATAGTCGAGGGGCGGCTTTTTAAAACATCTAATAGAATGTTCATAAAGTGATAGGCAATGTTGGTCGGTTGAACCTGTGTGAAGGCACTAAAGTTCTGTCCCAGTTTTGTTGGTCTGGCTGCCATACGGGAGAACATTACAACGGCAACAATTTGACTTGCTAAAGACAATCATGTTTTGGCAACGTGCATAATATTACGTTTGCGCGTTGTGGACACGATAGGACCTGATGGGGCTATAGATCTCGAAGTAGTTTGCCTATTGCAGGCGCCTAATCTCATGTGGTAGGTAGGTTTTTATATTTGAAACATAAATATGATACAGCAGCGCCGAAGCGCACCTACTTCGCGCTCGAATCGGCACATCGCTAGGAACGAATATGGTGAGATTATGGCTTTTTAGGTTAATAAACAAGGCCCAATTTTGCGTCATCTTAAGTAACTACGTGCAGATGGATCGGTTAGCTACGAGCCCATGTTTCGAATGATCCAAGTTTTATTGCATTTAATAAGTTATCAGTCTGCCAGTCAAAATACTCGATATTCATGATTAATAGCACTTTCGCTAGGTACATTAGAAGACCCTAACGTTTGTGCACTATAAATTATATTGCATAATTGCACTTAATATATGCACATACAAATATTTGCATAAGTGTACTTAAAAATAAATAAATAAATTACTGCATTGTTCTACTCCTATATGGCTTGGACATATTTATACAACATGTATACGCGAGTGTATACTACAGTATATGCCTGCAAGCCTATTTTATTTTGTAGTACGCTGTAGTTAGTTTGCGTCGGGTTAGTCGTGTAAGCGATGACGTAAGGTAATCAGGTTGGCGCAAATGAAGTGTGCGACCACCGCAGCGCTTCGATGAATAAATAGACGGTTGAAACAGAAGCTGGAGCAGCGTCGTCATGTGTGTACGTTACGGGGCGGGAGGGCGGGCGAGTTACAGAACGTGATTCGGCTTTTTCGTCAGATCGTGCATCGGATTCCCTGCATCATTCGTCGCACCTCCGCTATTTCGTAGGACGAAGGCACTAATCTTGCTGTACGTAATTACGCAATTAGGCAAGACTTAGCTTCCACTCATAGGTCTGCTGGTGTTTTGCAAATACAGCAGTCGTAGTATGCATATCGTTCAAACCTCAAACATGAATATGCTTCTCCCGGCAATATCAAAGTACGGGAAAATACATCGTTTAGTGCAGAAGAAAGTTGCTCGTCACACACGAGTTAAGTGTCCAATCGCACAAATGCAGCAAATAAACACTAATTGGAGTCGAAAGTTTGTTTCGGTTTGATGGCCTACTCCACAGTTGAATTTGACACCTTGCAACACTGCGGTTGTTGCAAAAAGAAAAGTGACAATGAAGTATGTACGAGTATTTAGTTATTTGTATTATTTATCCAAATAATAATTTATTTAATAAATTGATTTTACGTAATGGTATAAAAAGGTCGTGTCTGCTTATTACGTTTAAATAGCGCTATATATCAAGCAATATTTTTCCTCGTACAAATATGGTAAAGTGATGGTTGCCATCTTCTCCCTTGGGAAGATAACTTGTGGCGATGTTCGAACTGAATGAAGGTGGCATGTTGTGGCATAAGCAACTGGTGTACAGAATGTCTATCAACAGTTTTTTACTGCGCTGACGAGGAAGAGCTCCAAGGCGCATTTTAGGCGATGATTTCTCCACTACAACAACAACGCTCCGGCCAAAAATACTGAAACCCTTATTACCGGATCTGGAGCCAAGCTAGTACGCAGCTTATTTACCTGAATTGGCACTGTGTGATTTCTCTTTCCAAAACTAAAAAATAATTGTGAGAAAAACCATCTGATTTACGTGAATCGGCGCTTGATGCCATCGAGGTGGAGCAGGAAAATTGGGATTTAGGAGGTGTGCCTCGATGCACGGGTCTACTGCTTCAGAAATTTAAATTTGGGGAAATTATGCCGAAGTCTGAAGAATGATTTTACATTCCAACAAAAATAGATGCTTTATCAAATGAACCGCAAATACTTATTTAGTTCACTATGTATGCGTACGTATACCGAAAATGATTATATATATATATATATATATATATATATATATCTGTATATTCATTGGGATCAGAGCACACATTTGCAAAATAATAATGACTGTCGTATATATATATATATATATATATATATATATATGACAGTCGATAATATTTTGCAGATGTGTGCTCTGATCCCAATGAATAAGTTAGCATATAAGTTCGCAGGACTCGTAATAATAATATTTAAGTCAAGCACAATTAAACAACAAGTCATTGTTCTAGCACGTGTCTGAGCTGCAATTATCACTCGCTGTCATTTGCGTGCAATACGTATCTGGAGAACAGAACACGAGCAACTCGTTGGCTGCTGCTGCTTTCATTGAACGGACCATAGAAAACGCGGAACCACTTCTTATTTGACCTGCGTCGTCTCAAGGTTAAACAGCCCTGCCGCTTCTGGCCGTACTTGCCGTCTGACCAAGTACGGCCAGCTTCGTCTCGCAGCTGCACCACCTAGCGTTCACATCGTTTCCAACACACTGGCTTTGCTTCCCCACTGGTCACGCAAAGTTTTGCATATGTGAAAAAGCTTTTGCCACGTATCGAACGGATCCAATCAAAGAATGTTCGGCGCCAATTGTACGCCTTCTGCGGAAGCCTAGATATAATAACGTTTACCGAATCATAGTAATATGTGAGGTATGAACTCGATTTAGCTAGATAGAAGTAGTCCAAAACTGACAAAGTTTTTTTTTCTCTGTGGCTTATATTGCAGCTCTATTCGATTACATGCAAATAATAAAAATATCGTAGGCGATGATACCCAACATGTTTTTTTGTGGATAATATGCCGAAAACAACACGGCAACTCGTATGTACAAGCTAGCCGTGTCGGGTTTTATAAGTGATGATATCGTGAACTAGGGTAATAGAACGAACTCCACGTTAAATATGTAAACATGTTGTTTATGTGTATGTGTAAACTCATACTTCGACTAATATTGCCCTTGCATATATATATATATATATATCGTTGTACTTGTAATTTCAGTCATATTTAGTGTTAATAGTACTCATGGGCACTTAGTTTCAGCTGTATGGACAATAATAATAATATTGACAAGCAATATAAGAAAGACACCTGATTATTGCAATACAAAAATGCGTCACATGCACTATATTGTCATTGAAAAGCAGGCATAACTGACCCCCTTTAGATAGAATGCCTTTGTTTGAACAAAGGGGTTTTTATACTCCAAACGGTAGATGAAGTGAGTTAATCAAACGGGTTAGACAGGAAAACAGGTTAGAAACCTTTCTCGTGAGTCCACTATGACATATGACCAAGAAAACATATTGTTTATGTGTTCAGTGCGTGCACAGACGGCGCACAGACCTCTTAGCGTTTGGTCTGACGTCCAAGAAGTTGTGTGCCTATATTCGCTCGTTGCAAATGAAATAACAATCGCGCGTTCTGGCTTGATAGTAGTAATGCAATTTTTAGCAGACTCATGTCTTCGCGGTTCAAGCAACATCTCCAATGGAGCCTCCTTATAAAATATCTTCAAATTTCCAGACTGAAGGGCAGTACAGCAGTTTAGAAATTACAATCGATTTATATATACGAACATATATACATGCATGTTTTACAATACAACACCAGACATTGTGTTAATTTGGACTAGAGAAGATTTGACAAACTTTTACATAAACGTTGAGATCGGGATTAGCAGACACCTGGACACCGAAAGTCGCGAGTTATTTGTGCACGTAGTATGGCACCATCAATGATACAGTCATAACCTAAATACCCATACTTTAAAACAACGCAATTTCACGTCCTAATTTTGCGGTGAAATTTAAGATAATCTGCGTATTTATAGTATTCCGCATTAAACTGTATATATATATATATATATATATATATATATATATATATATATATATATATATATATATATAGTTAATCAATAATTCATAATCATTCAAATAAATGTAAAATCAAATGAATCATTATATATATATACAGGGTGGTTCGTATCAAAATGTACTTCTTTCGAGGTTTGATAGAACTCGGCAAGAAAATAATTTTTCCCTATGAAGGGAGGACGCGGAAACGTTTTGTTCAGGAGTGAGGATGAAATTTGTAAAAGTCGTTATTCTGCCTTTTCTTCTCCTACATAGTTGTGTAAAATCTACGTTTGCGGAAGAACGAGTTAACGCATGAATGGAACCGATTATACCGGCCTGTTCGGAAGACCACTCTCACGCAATAGCAAAGTTAATGCCCACCATTTTCGTACCAAAGTGATGGCGCTGCGTTACGTAGTTGTCAAGTAACTAAGCGTTTTCGACAGTCATAGTTTATATGTTTTAGATTTTCACGTTCAGAACCGTAAAAATGTTCCAAGACGTTTCCGCTCCCTCCTTCCACTAGGACAAATAATTCTCTTGCTGAGTTCTACCAAACCTTAAAATATGTACCTAATTTTTTCATACGCCCTATGCAAATATGCATGCCTTTGCTTTCGATATGGCTATCGAAAAAGCTTAGTGACTTGACAACTACGTAACGCAGCACCATCACTTTGGTACGAAAGTGGTAGGCACTAAATTTGCTATTGCGTAAGACTGGGTCTTTTGGCCATACATTTTTGGTCGTAATGGAAAAAGTTGCGATTTTTCAGGAAAAAGCGTTAACGTAAGACATAACAACATATCGACTTTTTATGACTTTCCTCAACCTGGGTATTCGCTTTTCGCTAGGCAAGCTAGTGACGTGTCCTTCTCTGTGCAGAATGTCGGCCCTCTCCTCCGAACACGCCGGTATAATCGGTTCCTTTATGCGTTAACTGGTTCTCCCGCAAACGTAGATTTCACACAACTATGTAGTAGAAGAAAAGACAGAATAACGACTTTTATAAATTTATTCTTACTCCTGAACAAAAGGTTTCCGCGTCCTCCCTCCATAGGGAAAAATTATTTTCTTGCCGAGTTCTATTAGACATCGAAAGAAGTACATTTTAATACGAATCACCCTGTATATATATATATATATATATATATACTAAGTACAAATATTGCTTGCAACAAAGGACATGACAGCCACCTTGAGTACCCCCGAATATGCAAAGAACGAGTGATTGAAACCACAATCCACTCTAACGCGAAAGGATTTATTCCGTAAATAAAGGCAATCCCAGTTCACCGTGAAA
The DNA here is from genome assembly GCA_003439945.1 of Dermanyssus gallinae. NCBI lineage: Eukaryota > Metazoa > Arthropoda > Arachnida > Mesostigmata > Dermanyssidae > Dermanyssus > Dermanyssus gallinae. Next base: position 1,146,557 of record QVRM01007112.1, on the reverse strand, counting down.
TTATGTATACCAATGCTGTCCTTTTACCTAAGTAACAACGTATGTTCAACACAAGTAAAACGCACTCTTCTGATTAAAAAGACGCATTAAAACGAAGATCGTGAATTTATGAACATAACTGAATCCTGTGACATCACTCGAGTAGTTGAGTACACGTTGGTCGATGTCGACTAAAACTGCGTCACAAAAAAACCCATAAGTGCGCCACAAGTCAAAAGAGCACTGTGATCCAAAACTGTTATTTGCCTCTTCTTGTAGATCGGGGCTACAATACTTCGCTTAAACATATCAGGAACGATATCATCATCATTATAGGATTTCTCAAAAATCTGATTAATGTTCTCTAAGGGGAAAAATGCATAGAAACCAGGCGGTAGCCCATCTAGGGCAAAACTCAATTCCGGCTTTAGCTTTGTGAATGAATTGCAGATATTTACTTCAGAAAACAGCACTGGCGAGTTCAACTAGTCGGGCAGAAAAGGATAGAACGGACACCTGTTACATGTAAATAATCACATGCGGGTTAATCGCGGGTCAGATCATGATATAGATATGGGAACTCACCTTCCGAGAGGTTAACTTTCTCCACAAAAATTGTCGCCCGATTCAATCAATAGGAGGCGACCCTGTGCCTATCGATCAAGAACCGGCATAGCAAAAGAAAGCACGAGTATCGTTGGGACCAATTTTAAGCTCAGTTCGCCTTCTATGCCGCTGTATTGTTTTTGATACGTTGAGCATACGTAAGAGACTTAAGGGGAGTCAGTGGCAATACGACTTTCTAATCTACCCATGCGATGTAGCCCAGAACTATTCTGAAGTATGAAATAACTGGACCAATCTACTGTGTCAATGTGGGCAGCAGTTCATTCCAAAAAAGTATGTAGCTTTTCCGGACAAAATGTTCACAAAAGTTAACTACAACTGACAACCGTTTTTTGATCAGATGCAACAGGGCCAATTATTGCAGAAAGGTTTTCAATTATGTCAGAATCAGTCGCAAGTACAAGGTCAAGTATTGTGCTATTATAAATGCCCCTAACAATATAGTTAATTTAATTGTTCTTTGGAGACATCGAATTTAAGTTCAGTGCACAAACACTTTTGCGGACTAACACGTATACACCTCCACCACTCGTGAGTCTGCCAAATCTAAAAACGTCTTCTAATGTTAATTCCGCATCACGTTTCGATTCACCAAACCAGATTTCACGTAAAAATATAAGATCAATGTTATTTAACAGGCAATACGTCCGTATGGCATCCGGAACGCTTGGTTTTGCTGCAGAGTGTGGGTTAAAATAAAGGCAGTCATCAATCAAGGCTTCAACATTTTTCGCAGACCCCCCTCCGCCCGGGTTTGGGGCACTCAGAGCCGGAGACGGTGAAGGCAACACACGACAGGCAAATGGACAAATGTTAGACCATTAAATTTAGAGTGCATTCTCTCAGGTGATAGGCGACTAAGGAAGATTTTGATGACCGTGCAAGCTGACCAGAAACTAAGGGACGAGTAGAATCTTTTCATCCTTCTCGTTCACAAATAGATCAGAACGGACGAAGAGAGGTCCTGCTGGGTGCGTAATCGCCAGACGGACAATACGTCACATAACGTTGACTTGTGGAGCTGCATTGTAGAGATCAGAGGCATACACGATTATCATTGGGCGCTATGCGAGATATGAAAGCGCGCTCTTTGATCAATCGAGGGAACAGGGCGAGGTTTGACGCAGCTGGTCCTAATGTGGATTGGGCGACTATTTTCTGTGCTTTGAACTTCTCTTCTGCTTAATCGAACGAGGGCATTCATTTGTTGTTGTTTCTGTTGCTGGACGGAATTTTCACAGTTAATCGATTCGCAGCCAAATGAACAACACGAAAGTGCAGTGTCTCCTGCACTGACGCTGCAGATAGAGCAGCAGCTGAACATGGTTTCGTGGTTCCTAGACAAGGAGATCAGAATGAAATGTATCTCGTTGTGGCCGGCTTGCTCTTGGTTAAACACACAGGACCACTGGTAAAATACACTAGAAACTGTCAAAAACTGCAGAGCACAGAAATTCGTAATCGACACCGGACGAGCGCTAATTGTTGAACTTATGTATTTAATGCATGTTTCCTTCGCCTCTCTTTATAGCTGGGGCATTTATCCTGCCAAATACGGTTTCATATGTTTGCCCTAAACTGCGATTACTTGTGAAGGTAAGTGTGGTGCACTTTACAATTTGCCTCTATTGGCATTTAATTGTATGTGTGACCTGTACAATTTAAACAAAGAAAGTACATATATATATATATATATATATATATATATATATATATATATATATGTCCTCTAAGCCTGAAACGCGTTTATATATGTATATTATATATATATATATATATATATATATATACACGCAAGCTAATTCCTTTCTACTTGCAGTATCCCTAATCGTTACAACGGTCCTTTGACCCTCACTGGCTGGGCCGCACGGCGAAATCTGTAGGGCGTTCGTTGCGACATCGGAGCTGTAAAAGCCATAACAATAATAATGGCTGATTGCATCCCGTCGTGAAGACAACAAAAACCCCAACCAACCATTCACCACCGTTCGGGCGATAGTACCAGCAGCAGCAGCAGCAGCGGCAGCAGAAGGAGCTGCGCTAAGGATCGCCGGCGGTGTTTGTACGTACGTCGTCTCGTACAAGCGAGGAGTGTGCAGGCACGTGCGTGACCGTGCCTCTGCGTTCTGTGTTGTGGGGGTGTTGTGGGGGTGTTGTGGGTCCATGTTCTGTATCGACGATATTTGCGAATCTCTGTGGTCAGCAATCGGTGACAGACAATCAATCTTTGCCGACAGCACTCGTGGCTTAACACGTAACGACGATTTTACGTGTTGGACTAATTCCGATCCGGCCTCGACCCGTGCGGCACGGCCACACAACCACCACCACCCCATCCCGCCCCCCACTATCGCTGATGCGGTCAGTATTTAATGGCCCACTGTGGTGTGAAGATGACTGGATCCCCCAAAAATGCTCAGTTTGACCGTCAATACGCCAATCATCAACTACCGCTTAACTATTGTATGTAGTCACTTAGACGTTTTAACACAGGCTATCTTCAGGTGGTTGACGTGAATTGTTGCTTTAAATGAAACAAGCTGAATGCATGGATCAATTCAGACACACATATATATATATATATATATATATATATATATAATGTGAATTTATGTGTAGCAAAAGATCCATTGGTGATGTACGAACATGTGCACGGCCTGATCCAGGTTTAGGCTGATCCACCTATATATATATATATATATATATATATATATATATATATATATATATATATATATATAAAGTATATATACAATATAAGTATATATTTAAAGTATATATACAATATAAGTATATATTTAAAGTATATATACAATATAAGTATATATTTAAAAATCGTTAAGAACAGACAGTTGTGCTTTCGTCAAGTGATGCGTAGAGATGCGTGTGGGGCATTCTCTGTGTTCCACACGTATCGTGTACGCTTCTGAATGCGCTTCTGATTCTAAACACATGTCCCACAATGCTGTCTGTCTATGCTGTTGCAGTGGTTTCCGGTTGTTGTGGCGAATGCACTGCTTGGGTACGATGATACCGCATATCCATGTACCCTACGACGATGACAGCTCACTAAAGCAGCGCAACGCTCGCTCACGTAACGATATGAATTCGTTGTCGGCAATGCAATTTACAATCTCGCTGCTGTAGTTTGTTTTTGCCGCGCTACTTCACTGCGTCTTCTGCAACTGCTGCTGCTGTTGCCGGGTTGCCGTAGTAGGCTGGTTGTGGCATCCGCTTGTTTGAGTGCTCTCTTTCCCTTAGACGACAATCAACGACGAGTTCTCTGTCTCGCTGGCCCGTTCTCCCTTTTTCCAATCGATTACATGTTCTGCCTTGATAATGATTGTTGTTGTTATGGCCCGGCGAGTCCCCGCAACAGGGGACCATCGACCACCGGGCGGGCCATACGAAGAAGAAACCACAATTGCCACCTTGATCATGTTCGACCGGTCTTCGCTGTTCTGCTTTAGTGAAGCCCAGGGTCATCCGCTGGCTATTGTCCATCATCTGAGGTGCCGATGTCGCCGTTACTGCTGCTGCTGCTGCTGCCGCTTTTCACATTTCACGACTCGTAATTAGCAAAACGTCGTGCTTTTGTACAAGCCGCGCTATTGATGCGCACGGCATGCTCGTCAAAGAATGCGTTGTGGCTACTTTATGGATTTGTGAGTCGCACAGAACAACTTCCAGCAGACAATAGAGATATTCGGCGCTACCGAGTCAAGCACAGTGCAATATCGAACAATGCAACCGAACCGCCGACGTAACGAGAAGAGGCAAGAGACAGCCGGTGGCTGGCTGGCAAGTTGCTGTTGCTGCGGTTGAGCTCCAGCGTCATCGCCGTCATAACGATATTGCATTTAGGCGACCGCACGACTTTTCAAAGAAATGAGCCTAGTCTAACAAGCACGTTAACAAAACGATAACAGGCAAAGTAAATGTAAGCAACGGCAACAACGACAACAACAGTGCTATCAGCGACCGTATCGGCTGCAGAATTAATCAGGAGAACGACTGTGACGCACACCCCACCCAACCCCCCCATACACACGCGCACGCTATCCTGGTCAGCAACAGCAGCGATAAAACGGCAACAGAATCAACAATACTAAAACAACGACAACGCACCAGTCAAAATGACAACAGCGGCCGATATAATAGCAGCCGTAACAACAACATCCGTGGCAACAATAAACAAAAAACAACAACACTGGCAACAACAACAACAGTAATCTATACTGGCGTTTTATTTTAGCCTACTTTTGTATCGCACTTTAACCTAAATCTACATAAAGCAAGTATCACTTCGAAAAGTTACCAAGGCCGCAACTTTTCATGCCAGAGCCGCCGACCATCTCATTCGCTCCCTGTATTGGACGGTGTGTTTGAGGAGTTTAATAAACAAGAAGAGACGCGACAGAAATTGTGCACGTTACCTCAGTGGTAGTTCGCGTACTTAAAGTGTGAATTTAATTAGAGTTTGACGGTACGATAAGCTTGTCCACGATCGACTAAATTTATGAACGTTGAGCTTCTAGGCAGAATAGCAGTCTTTGACAGGCTGAGCGGTCGTCCCGCCCGTCGTACAGGACGTCTCTCATCGGTCTGACGACCAAATAGTACGACTTACCTTATTATGATTCGTATCGTTGTCATAAGCACGACGATTACGATTGCTATTGTCATTCGTCAAACGAATGGCGACCGTGAGGTGGATGATTGCCTGGTTTGGCGCACTTTCACAGACACGACGAGCAGCAGGTCGAAGTATACGGAAAAATTAGCACGCATCAGGAGGCGAGTGAGAAGTTAGCCCAGAAATTGTAACGATGGTACATTATCGCCAATTCAAACTAACGTTTTCATTCTAGGTGCAGGCAGGTTGCTCATCGGACAAACTGACTGCGTGAGCATACATAGTACTACGGCTGATCCTAAGAGCTTACATACTTACAGTTGGCAGATCTCTGCGTACACTGCATGCCACATTCAAAATAGATGCCAATCGTGCCTCAACATACAGTGGATGTTTGTGTGGAAGCATTTCATCCGAGATGTACGTTCCCCTGCTACTGTTACTGAAAGCAAGGGCGACAATCAGATCAATTGGCTAATGATGTATTGATTAGACTGCATGGCATTCAAACACATTTGTCAACTTATCGCTGCAATGGGTTCGCAGAACATTCACATTGGAAATGCTTACGGCTGGAAAAAGTACAGTTGCAGTTACCTTGGCCCGTTTTTGAACAGAGTTTGACATTTAGTTAGTAATTAACGTTACCTTATTCAACGCCACTAGGATATAAAGGTTACCAGAAACTCTGAAATCTGATATAAAGGTGTCTGAACATCTAGATCCCATAACAACAAAGAGATGTGCATCTTCACATCCCTTCAATCCACGTCATGACCGTCGAAGAACTCTCGAGAAGAGACATATGCCACCCCGACAACATGCAAGAGGCGACTGGTTTGTGGACTCCTCAAATTTCGTATCGTCGAGGCAGTGTGTAAGTTACGATATTGGCGCCCTCGCATAGATAGATCTGAGATTACATCATAGACATAATATATAGCATTATATAGCATTATACAAATAATCCGTGCGAGATATCAAAAATGCCGATTTTATAAGTTTATATGTATAAAACACGCACTATTATAGAGTAAAGCTCGGCGTTACGTTGTTTGGTCGCACGTGTCGCCATTCGTACATTTTGTCTGCCTGTATTCTAGATTTGTTTTTTCTTCGTTTACTTTACTTAATCGTTTAGCGTTTTGCCCCTATTTCGTATATTGACCTTCATTTGGTATTTTGTCTCAGCATATGCCAGTTGTCGAAAATGCGTGGCGGCGACGAACGTTGTAAATACTCTATTGTTTGGTAGAATCACTCTTCAGGTATGTAATGATGTAACAAGTGTTGTGGCGGCGCACTGGACACTGGTCTATAGAACTATGGATGCTTTCCAATGGATCAATTTGTCAAGAGAAATTTTCGACATCGATCGTGGTCGATGACATCATCAATGTCTGCGGTTTTGACAGATTCAAATGTAGCTCTGATAACTTCGGCAGGCATCTGCCAACGACGATCGAGCACTTCTAGGGCGTTGGCCATTCGTCGTCTGACATAATCAGCCTCAGATAGGCATCACAAATGGTTCGCTATTTATTTTGAATCTAAACAAATATCTACAATATAAACGTTTTGAAACGTTAAATGTGAAACACAGTACAAGTGAACGATACTCAGCAGGCCTATCTATATGTCAGTACAATTCGAAATCTTAAATATCGAAACTCTTTTATGGTGTGACACGTGTTTGATTATAACAACATTGGTAGTAACATGGTAGTGTATAATAATTGTAGCATAACTTTCAGCCTTAAAATAGAAAAACCCGCTGCTTTTCTGAGATATAATTGTGTGTGTGTGCAAGATACATGCACTAGCATCAAACTGAATAGTAGAACAAAATTTAGGAAAACAATTTCATTGCGTGAGTAAGATTATTACACATTTACATAATTTTTATGTCCTACCAGGCAAAGCGCGTTTTACCTTACGTGCAGATGATCGCATCGTACTATACTTACGCAGTGTCCTACTGACACGTATTTGCATACCCTCTAGGACGTTAACAAACATATTTATTACATACAACTGCATTAATTGTTCTTACCTAAATAAGACTTGTAATCAAAACAGAAGTATCGACACTGCTGGTACGCCTCGCAAGTTTAGAAGTGGTTGTAAGCTTGTATGTGTTCTTTCTGATAGCATATAGAACATGTTTATGTTGATAGTTGAAAATTAGTATCACGAAAATGACCGTCCAGCTCTAGTCGCCTTGTCCGAGACGCACTTAGTTTGTAATATACCAAAATAATATACCAGAAAGCCATTTAAGGAATTTCCCAGGGTATCGACACTTGGTAACAATGACGTCCACGAGGCGAACGATGATACATCACAATGTTATTTCACACAAGCACGACCAGAAGGGGGTTACTTTGACCTTCCGCCGTCTTCACTGTTCTTCGAATCATTATGCTCGTTATAATTGTGCCATACTTACGCCCACATGTATGTATATACTATTGTCCTTTTGAACAGCCCGGAACTAAATACCTCCTCGACGGCAAGTATACGCGTGACCAAACGCAATCAATTTTCTACTAATTGTTTGGTGAATAAATAGGTAAAGAAAATACTTTCGTGCGTATATACAGTCCCTGAAAAAATATAGAGCCACCTATTTTTGCCGCATTTTACGCATTTATTATAACCAATCGTGTAAAGGCCACAGTGATACATGCTCACAGAGTAACAACGAAGACTTTCATCGATATTTGGGGTCTTGGATTACTTTGAATCACGAGATTTCCACATTTAGCACAGCTACACCGCGAAAAATATATAATGTTACTAGCAAGATGCATGTCTTAGCGAGGGCATTGAGCAGAATAACGACGTTTGGGCTCATTTAACGGCTCGACAAAAACAAAGGCAGACCTCCTACCAGAAGTTTTTTTTTGTTAAAACGATAGGTTTAGGCTAACGCCTCATGGGTAAAGAAAAGACCCACATAAGGGCCTATAAGGACATCGGCATCTAATCGCAAAATTTCCCGTCAATTTGGGCGTTGTGCCAAAGTAGTAAATAACTTTGTGAAATTAGGTAAAAGAAAACCGTAAAAAGAGTTCCGGGTGTCCAAATTCTATTTCGGAACGAAACAAGCTGCAACTCTGAAGAAAGCGTCGAACTCTGCGCCCTCGGCGAGGGCAATTTCGGCGGCGTGCAAACGAACGTGCGAAATGTGCAAAGCTTCCTCAGAAAGGAAACACATTGGCAAAAAACACAAGGAAAAACAACGATTGACCGCTGACCGATAAAAGCTCGTCTTGACTTCGCCCACGATGCACGATGTCCGGAAGGAAGAACGAATTTTGTCAACTCAGGTGGCGGTTCAGTGATGATCTGGGCTGCTGTCGGGTATTATACAAAGTCGTCGATTGTGTTGTTAGACGGTCGTGTTTATTCGACGCGCTACGGGGATTTACTAAACGAGCAATCGGCGCATTTTAGCTGATGGGAGGACCAGAGACATTATACCAAACCGCACTTTTGAGGTTATCCGATTTAATGGGAATGTCCACTGAGTATTGAGTATAGTTGCTAAATGCCGTGGAAATTAGCCCTAGTGCCGTTAGTCCCGCTTAATTTCATTTGTTAAAACAGGTATCTGCTAGCTGGCCTTATATTGTTTTCGCGGTGTAGCCTGTGCCAAAATTGGAAATCTCGTGGTTCAAAGTAATCCGATACCCCAAATGTCCGATGGAAGTCTGCGCTGTTATAAACTGTACTTTGCAAATGCATCTACAGCTGTGATCTGGTGCCGATTAAAATACATTGTGCAATTGACAAAGAGTTAAGTCCCTTTCTCGTTTGCATTGAGATGTAAGTGTAGTAGCGTGCAATCGTGACTTTACCTTCAGACCGTGTTGCAGGCATAGTCCAGAAGTATATCGATTGTAATTCCTTCGAAAAAGCGGGAAGTCTACAAGGCAAAAACGTACTTATCAAAATATTTACTTGAACTCGGTTAATACGAAGTGTTTACATACAGTATGTTTCGAGGCAGGGCGTAAAATGTATGAATAAATTACATCAATTCGTATATAATATTATAAATATTTACTTTTATATTATATGAGCACTGATTAAATAAATGCAAAAGGTACGCCACAGACCTCGCTTAACGACATAAATTTCCATTCAACGGTTGTCTTTTATTGTGCACCTTTCTCAGTGATATAACAATCCACTTGCCGCATGTCATTTATCAATTCATCTCATGCAAAATGCTTACTTGGTTGGTCCACCGTGGTAGTGTATGCATCCACTGGCCTCAATACAACTCAGATTCCATTGGTTGAAATCCGGACTTCTGAGAGACCAGCAAGCCTTGTCAATAAATTCAGGAATGCTGTTTGTTTATCCATTCCGGGCACATATGTTGCGATGTGAGCCGATGCACCACCTTGCTGGAGTATCCAGTGACCTCCACCGACGTTCTTCTGCGCCTACGGAAGAAGGACGTTCTCGAGGACCTCCGCTTTATACAATTTTGGCCGTCACACAATCGTGGCTTCAAGAAAAACTGGTGACGTTTTGCCATTTAGGGTAATACCGCCCAAAACGGTGACTGGAAGGCCCCTAATCGATACGGTCGACCATTCTGCTATGCTGATTCGCTTCTTCCACGCTGTGAGCAAGTACTCTATCATTTTGTCGATTTACGATTTGCTGCAGGCCGAAAATGGGCTCATCAGGCCATAAAACTTTCAGCTGGCATTCAGGTTGAAAGCGATTTAGCAGATTGCACAAACACAGCAGCCGTTTTTCATCAGACATCGTTAGACGTTGGCTGAATGTATGCTTGTGTGTCGTGAGATGCAGGCGGCTACGTCGTACAATACTTATCATTGTCCTCTCGCTCACGCGGACGTCACGAGCGAGCTGAAGTTGTGACACTGCCGAGTTGCTAGGTACTCTTTCGCGTCAAGCCCGGTGGCGTGGTGGGTGCATTCGGAAGCCCAGGAAGTATTTGTTAGGTACTCTTTCGCATACGCGATCAACAAGTTGTGGTGTTCTAACGGATCGCGGTCAACCGGATCGGGGACGGTCTCCGAAATCTGCCAAGAGCTGGCATCTCTACACCGCCCAATACACACTCGTTCGACTAATGTCAAGGCACCGCGCTATTTCAGTAGCCAACATAATATGCTAGACAAATTCGGCTTATGTTGTTCTCGTAGATGAGTGGCTCTACGATCGCCACGCGTGAGATTTGAATGTCTGAAACGCGAACCTCTACAATCTCCAACGTTAGTTCTTACACAACGTATGCCGCGTATATATATATATATATATATATATAGTGCCTGCTCCCATGATGGATTGAGGCGCCTTGGGGCATTGTAACACATTTACGGAGGTGCAACTGTTTACGACTTATGCCACACCCTGTATATATATATATATATATATATATATATAGTAGGTTTCTTTGTAGCGAATCAATATATTTTTTTAGTAATTTAACTTTTAGCATTATACCCTGATATTTTCTCGTAATCCGCTACACCTGTGTGCATAGACTATCCAGGTTACGGATGCTGTTTGGATGCAACGTTTAGCCATGTTTACTTTAAGTATTTTATGATTTGCTTTGGGTGGCATGTGTGTTCATCTACACGTCATTTGTTAATTTATTTTATGCATGACCGTCAGCTGTGTGTTGATTATTGCACAGCACACCTGCTAATACTCAATTAATGTGACCGTGATAATTGTGACAATCAAAATAACAAGAATAATAATATCTCCTTGAATTGCAATTGCCATGAATGTCTGCCAATTTGACCGGCTTACCAAAAATTGGAATTCACGTCATGGGCTGCATTACTAATGCGTTTTGCATCAGCGCAATCCAAGCTCAGACGACAGCGTGTTGATTGCATTAACAACCCCAATTTCTTTACTTTGTAGCGTTCGCACTGCATAGGGCAATTGATGAGGGCTAGCGTACTGACTGGCCTGTACGACGGTGGGCCATTCCCCGTACGACACACAGCAGTTAATAGTAGTGCGTCTGTTCGTATGTTACGCGTGGTAGGTAGGTAAGTAGCTAGTCGTATATGAAAGTCTATTTATGTATGTGTATGTCTGTATGTCTGTGTATACACACGTACATGTTTGCATGGACGTCTCGTGGCCTGTCGTCATCGACCGTTGAACAATGGCCGCTAACAACAATAATGACAGCAGCAGCAACAACAACAACAAAACAACAACAATAACAACAACAACAACAACAACAACAACAACAACAATAACAACAACAACAACAACAACAACGACAACAACAACAACAACAACAACAACAACAACAACAACAACAACGACAACAACAACAACAACAACGATGATACACTCCTTCGTCGTTTGGCGGAATTCGTACACCACGAATAATTGAGTGGTGGTGGTGGTGGGAGGAGAAGCTGCGCACTTTGCGCTGTGTTTACTTGTTTCTCGCGTCTTGCATCAGAAGACTCACTTGCCCTGTCCAATACAGGGTATCATCATGGTCAACGGCGGCAGCGGCGGCGGCAGCAGCAGCAGCATCCATGACATCACGACCGCCAACAACACATGCTGTCCGGCCAGCCTGATTGAAGGCAGGCGGGTGGCCGGGGGGCGGGGGGGGGCGGTTGTGCGGGCGGCCGGGGGGCTGAGCGGGGGTTGTGCGTCTGGTCAGCCGGTCGTCTGTCCAGTTTGGTGCGGTGTGGTAGTGGCCCGGCGGCGGGCGTCTGATCTCTTTGTTGTGGTCGTCCATAAGAACCGGACGTGCGGTGCCCGAAGCAGAAGCAAGCCCACAGTGAGTCCGTCCCTCTGTCCGTCTGCCTGTCTGTTTGTCTCACGTTCAATAAATAACACTTCGGTTGCTTTGTTGTTGTTGTTGTTGTCGGTGGTGGTCAGCTGATTATCAACGTCCACAGCCGTACGGTGTGGTACGGTGTGGCATGGCGTGGCAGACCGGCGCCCTTGTCGCCGGTCTGGCTGATCATGCGAACTTCTCCGAAATCATTTTCAAGGGCCTTTAGGGCGGAACGTTCAGCTGGGAAGCTATCGTTTAGGGGCAGGGGGGCGGGGGGCACTCCGCGCATGCACACACTCGTATACCCATATATATAAATATATATATATATATATATATATATATATATATATATTTATGTATAAACGAAGATATAGGAACACAGAGCGAGCAGAGAGAAAAGCATATCAACGCCGCAGCATGTGGAAGTGACGATTGACGATGGCCCAAACAACGGTAGGCCGTTGTTGTGGACAAACTGCTCGTGGAACGGCCGTCGCCCCGGCCACCGCCCGCTGCACCTGGTGACGACCGCGCATGGATGGATACACATACCTGTACAGACAGACAGATGGACGACGAATTCGTGCGTAAATGGATGGATGGATGAATGGCTATTTGGTGTAGTCAATTGCCCTCTGCCCCCCGCAGCGTCCTTCATCTATTGCTTCCTTCGAAAGGTGATAAAGCCGAAAGGCAGAATTATTCGACAAGACACGACAAAAAAAGGCAACGCTAAAAACGCCGCCGACGTGTTGAAAAGTTATCTACAAATATCTGTTAACGATAGAACAAGGTGTCCTAATCTGAGTGTTGTTCGTCGCAACGAAATTCGCTGCCATAGGCTACCACTGTCAAAATAAGTGATTAGCACATGGTTCATGGGTATATATATACATATATATAGTTGGTATTTAATTAAGATATTAGCTTTATCTCCGGCTGACTGATTATCTTAGTTGCAATCAAAGAAAGGTCTGAAATCAATTTGTATTTGATCTATTGTACAATAGGTGGTCGTTGTAGAAGTGGTCGTACTGGTGTGGTGATTAGCGCTGCCGGTTGGCTATATGTACTGATTTCAATGTAAAATATTGTGAATGTATTTTTTAGTAAATATTTAAAACAAATAAAAACATTTACAAAGAGTAGCCTGTTTGGAATTCGGTAATGATAAATGTCTTTCTGGATGACGTAATAATCAGCCATGGGCACCAAATTCAGCCGACTCGTATGTCTGGTGCTGACTCATTACTAGTCTCATGTTCTAAATGGCCCGGCCAATGCTGCCTCCGGCGATCGTTGCTCATAGTTTATGCCGCCATGCGTACGACAGATGACCAGCGGACGGACGGTCAGAAGGGCCATACCCTAACAGTATGAGACAACTAACGAGTTAGAAAAAAGCGTATCTTTTATTTAGGAGCTATAGTGTTTAATAATAATTGTTACCGGCGGCATTTTTTATATTTCGAGTTTTTAATTGTTTCCTTTGGAGCTTTACCCGCCTTAGATATGAATTAGAAGTTACACGTCTTTCATGCGCATACAATCATCTCAAGATATGCACGTCAATGACATACCACCTCAATTCAAGCTATGACGTCACCACGTGACTATATATATATATATATATATATATACAGACAAAGAGAAAACATGTAGAACATAATAGTAAAACCGATATGATGATTCCTATCTATCAGTACGTACTGTCTTCGCTGGCAGCATCGAATTCTCACGATCCACTCCCTAAATCTAATTATTGTCAATCGATAATCCGTTTTACTCACTTTTCTTAACTCAAGCACCGTAACTACGCATCCCTGAAGAAATAATTATTTTTGCAATATACGCATATCCTAAAGCTTGACCGAACTACTACAAAGACACGGAACGCAGTGGACTACACATGACATAAAGTATATATTTAATTAGTAATCCGTGTAATATAGATCAGTTTTTCATACAAATATTTTACATAGACGTATGCATTACCTCAGAACTGCTACGAGGTTAAATACTTTTCATCGAACTCAAATCGATTTTTTGAGTCTGTACTTAATAAATCGCAACGAGAGTTAAATTCATTTAATATCATTAGGTTACACATATGAAATTCATTTAAAATTGTATAGCATGGCGGATCAATTCCAACATAACTAAGCCTAAGGGGTAAGATACAATGCTCAATATGAATCAATTTGGAACTCATCAAGATATTTTATTTACGTTGCAATGAGGACAACTACGGTCCCAGAAGTTAGACAATAATTACGGTTTTAGAAAAGCGAACTTTTCTCTAATTTGCCAGCAACGTGTCGTCAGCAGTTAGTTGTGCAGGTTTTAAATCTATCACCAGGGGGATTCCTGTGATTTAGACCAGTGTATGAATCGCATACATTTGGTACGCTAAAAGCCGTCAGTCTAGTTTATTATTAGCTGAAGTATACACAGTCTACGAAGCGTGACTGGTACAGTGAGGCTACAAAGAAAACAAATCAGTAAGAACATATATCAACGTATTGTAAATAGGTGGAAATATCAATTATACAGTGTAGTACATAAAATGGGTTCTAAACAAATAATGTGTTTAATGGAGCTCGGAATGAATAGGTTCAATTAAAGAATCATGGATCGCTTAAATGCTTTTTAACTCTCAGCCCAGATTGTTTGTTGTCTACTTTTCTAGGCTTCACTTGGATTCACCAGGGTTTCGTTTTATGGCGCTCCTAGCACGCGGAGCTAACTATCACTATTATTGGAGGTGACTGCACCCTTGTGCAAAAATGTGCGTAGTGCAGCAAATTAGTCTGCCGATTTGAAATTGGCAAAACTGCGGACACCATACGATACTCTGGCTTGTGGGTCGCTTGCTGCCTTTGCTCTATAGGCATAATGAGTTATTTACCATTATGAGTCATAATGAGCCCTTAATTCTGATCACAATGAATATAAAATTATTTCGGAATATTCCCTAATATTGCGGTTGCTTTCAACTATTTCGATATTCGTTCCTTCTGCAGACGTTAGAATGCCTTGGATGCATGCCGACAATAACCGATTGATTTTGTCAGACCCTTCCGACAAAAGACAGGCTGTCGAAATCTCTCGCATGTAGGATGCCTAAAATTGAAACAACTAAAAGATCTCTTAAATCCATATAGTCAACATTGACCCGGACTTTACTACTGGACGCTTGCACAAGCAAACGATCAGTGTCTCTTCCTTCTCAAACAGTCCATATTTGGCAGTAGAAACGTTCAAAGTATGCGGGCGGCTGCCAATACCGTAAACGAAAGCTTTTTAACACCGTAGGAGGTGTTCAAAGTAGCTCAAGTGACAGTTTGTTCTCATTTTCAGAAACTGCCAGATACACACTTAATGCTTCAGCATACTAAAGCAACCCTGGCTTGGAGCTCTAGCGGTCAAATGCAATGAGAGCGAGACCACAATCCAAAACAGTGAAGATCCCTATCCGAGACTTTCTTATAGACTACATATACTCTAGTATTCATCTTACGTTGTGCCAATGTCAATGTACACATGTTAGATCCTTGTCGCACTTAGGATGAATAACTCATTGGTTTTTACTGGAAATTGATGACATTTAGGTATCCCTTAAAAGGGATACATAAATCCCCTCTCTTCAAAAAGCGCAGTTGTGTCAGTTAACTTGCCTATCATTAGGATTCGGCATGCTCTTTATCTGCGGGTCTCGCTTATATTACGACAATTTGTGCGTGTTGATCAATAGTGCTATTAAACGAACAACTTCTATGACTATATGGTAGTTTGAAGCAGTTTGCTAAGGAATCATTCTACAATTCATAGCGTTGCAGAGATTTTGTCTTAGTTTGTCGTGATTCACGTAGTACTGCACTGATGACTAGCTGATATTGACCTTCATCATTGCCTTGAATATTTGGCTGACTGAGGTTTAGTGCGACAGGGCGTCATGTGATACGCTGTTATGTCGAATAGCTGTACGCAGAGTTTAGAAATTGAATGCAGCAAATATAACCGACTTTAGGGCTTATTGTATTGCTATGCAGCTGTTTAATTTCAACTCTATTTGTACGCTACGTATGGAACAATTAGACTACACCTGCGTAAGCAGCGTGGCTGAATAATTATCTGGTAAAGGTTTTTTTTCCTGAGTGATGTGAAAATGTGGAATAAATATTGTATCTAAATGAGAACGTTTTACCCATAGCACCGTTTGACATTATATATACACATATATTATTTTAATATCGGCAGACAGTGTATGTATATATACATACATACATATATGTGCGCGAGTATGTTAAAACATGTTTGTATGTAGAAATGGCGCTTAGTCACGTATACGCGAGAATGGCCACGATTTGTTTCTCTTCTGTACTTGGTGATTTACAAGTCGTAGTCGACGCAGACGTCCCCCTGCATACATACAGCTGTCGCCACTGTTGCTGTTGCTGCTGCTGCTGTTGATGTTGTTGTTGTGGTTGTCGCTGTTGTAATGCATGTCGCTGGTGCACATATGGTGTCCGTCGTTGTTGGTGGTACAGGTGAGTGGCGTTTACGTAGTGCGGTGATGCCGGGCAGGCGACAACAATGCGAATAATGCACCGGTTAGAGGCGAACAATGCTCGCGAGCCTGCCAAGCGCAACGAACGCAGCCGGCTCCCCAGCTGCAAAGCTACCGGCTGCGAGCTCGGTCTTCGACATCCGTAGACAGAGACAATTGAACCTTTAGTGCTGACACGACTGCTGCTCTCAGCCCGGTTGGCGGTACAACCGACGACACGCGGACGGGTGCACAGTACAGAAACATACACCGTCGGGCCGGATAGAATCGTGAGGGAATGAGTCGTCGTCGTCGTCGTCACCCATCGATTGCCCCAACCCCCCCTTCCCCCCCCCCCGCCTGAGGCCCCCGAGGCCGACACCTCAGGGCGACGGCAAATAGCCAACCGGCTGGCCGGACGGATGGTCAATAGGCCGGGCGGTTGTTTGTCGTCCCACCACCAGTCCGTCACCCACTGTAACAACCCCCGTATCCATCATCCCCCAATCATTCCCCGCTGTTCTTCTTTTTCTTCCTCATTTCCTTCTCCTCAGAGAAGCCCACTGCACATAGTTGAATACCACTGCGTTTCAGCGTCGGCGGCGGCGGCAGCAGCAGCAGCAACAGCACACCATTAGCAGAGCTAGCGACCTGTCTGCATGTATCTGTCTCGCCGTCTGCGTGGTCGACAGACTGTGCGTGTGTACATTCATGTAAGCATGCGTATGTTGCTCGTGTACATGAGACTGTACTACACGTCTGTGTAAATGTATGTGGCCACCCTGACTCATTCACTGGCTCCGCTTAGTCCAGACTCATCGGTAACGGCCGGATCTGTTTGGCGGCCAGCCGAGAAGGAGCATAGATGGATAGATAGTGAACACTGACTGAACTTGAATAGACTAAATAGTCAACGGACGCAAGGCGACCGGAACGCTGATGGTCTTGCGTTGTTATGTCCACCAGAAATAAAGCCTTGTTCTAACGTATGCTCCATTACAGATTTATATATATATATA
The DNA here is from genome assembly GCA_003439945.1 of Dermanyssus gallinae. Taxonomy (NCBI): domain Eukaryota; kingdom Metazoa; phylum Arthropoda; class Arachnida; order Mesostigmata; family Dermanyssidae; genus Dermanyssus; species Dermanyssus gallinae. The sequence goes on along the minus strand of QVRM01007112.1, from coordinate 1,128,930 downwards.
TATGTGTGTACGCCTACTGAGTGGTATTACAGTGTGCCGGGTTGACATTCTAGTGACTCATACAAGTACAGAATACTGAAACACGTTTAAAAATTACTTACTGAGTGCATCACTCAGCACTGTGCGTGAGCACATATACGCGACTACTAGGTAAGCTGTAACCTATTCGCTTTACTATATCTCTCTCTATAGTTAAAAAAATGCCCGTCACTGTCGTCGTCGATCTAACCGTAACCGTTTTGGTAATCCACTTGATTAATGCTGTTTTTTGTTGTTGTTGCTGCTGATGTTGCGTTGTTATTGTGCAAATGGTCGTAATTACTGTGACGAGTTGCACAAAGTTGTCATAATTACTTTGGGGTGTATTTGCAAACAGGTTCAATTGTCCGCACTGGAAACCTATTCTAGCATGAATATGTCTAATTGCAAGATATCAACGTCCAAATAACGCATCATGTTGTGCCGCATGGACTTGCGCCCACACATATCGTTGTACGAACTGATAAAAAAATAAGCTTTATTTAAAGATCCTCTAAAGGATTGCAAATCGTTTTGCTGGGGCTATTTTTTCAAACTCGTTTTTTTGCGCTTTTTCTGTGAATGGAACCATTGGACGTGATTCTAATATTCTACCACACTACGAAGGTAAATGTTAATGTCGTACGCTAATATAGGTTTTTACAGTAGAGAAATAATATACGTACGGCACATATCACCTGGGCGCCTCTGATAATAACTTGGGCATTCCGTCACCCTATTTTTTTTATACGGGGCTTTTAGGAATGCATGATGCACATGCGTCGCAGACAGGTGGACTTCACCAGAGTGCTAAACCTGGGTTCTGCCCTACTTTGCCAATACGTCTCAGTGTGTGCGTGGAGATGGTGTTAAGAACGAAGCTTGCGTCCCCCTGGCTCGGCTCCTCATCTAAACCGTTCCCGAGGGAGAGCCCTTTTAATCTATCCAGCCTGTTAGCTTTCAAACTTTTTTTCAGTCTCATAACGGCGTCCAGGTATACCCTTCCCTTTAAGGACATCATATTGTGCTTGACGGCAGCCCAGGAGACAACCTCTTTGTAGTTCTCCGGCTTCGCCGTAATCGTTCTTGCCCTCTGCGCCGAGCACAGCGCTTTCTGTTGGTGACGGTTCTGAGGGCCAAATCAACTCATATGAGGGCGGAGTACAGAGCGGTCGAGTCTGTCACTGTAGCCAGGCTGCGTGCGGCGCCTCCGTGCGCTGCCCAAATGACGATCTAATTGTAAAATACTTCTGTCTTGTGGATTAGCTGGAGGTGATGGACGCCTAGATCAAAGGCTCCGTTGGCTGCTTCTTCAGAGGCGGATTTCTTTCGGCCCATGACTTATTTATCTGGAAGGTTTTGGGAATGCAGAATACACATGCGTCACTAGTAGCCTGCGTGACTAGTATGGGTCTTACAAACCCACTAAACCCATATTTCTACCCAGCCTCCCAGGCTCGATAATATTTAGCATTTATTTGAGACCGTGGGAGAAGCGTCCCTGCCATTTCATAGGGGTGCTTATGCCAAATTTACACCGTCCTAAAGGAGTGCGTCAAGAGCTTGAGGGCCTGGCTGCATTTTCCCATTTCCCTCGGCTCCTTGTTTCGATCACTCTCCCCAGGCTGTCGCATAAACCCCTTCCGCCTAGCGGTTTCCTTGGCCGTTTTGAACGTCAAAATTGCGTCGAACAGGTCCGTCGCTTCCCTTCACGCATTCGCCGAAATCATCATATAGCTAACCACCTTCTTAATGGGGTGGCCCCTTACGGCCGTGGAGCCCGTGCACCTTATCTCCTAAAGAGATTTCGCAATGTACGACAGTGTGTTCCACGCCGTCCGCCTCCCCAGATTCGCATAGCACACAGGTGTCGCTGGTGGCCTTCCCTATCTTAACCATGTAGCTCTGGAACTGACCGTGACCTGTCAGAACCTAAGCCGTATAGTAGGTTAACTCCCCATGTCGACAGTCATACCTAAGCCCGAGGCCCATGACTACCAGCGCTATATCGTCTGCATTGGCTAGTGCTTCTACACCCGCGAGGGGATCGGCTAGACAAATGGTGTCGTTGTAAGCCAGATTCTATAGAGCCGCACCGAGACGGAGCTCTTTCATAACCTCGGAATCCCTTAACCCAGGCTCTTTCTACTAGCTTACCTATAAAGTCCAACAGGTGAATTCTGCTTAAATAGATAGTGTTCCTGTTAATGTTGCGTGTTATAAAAAATGTCGCGCTCGACAAAAATAGGTTAAAGCTCCTCACTGCTATACTGGAATTTTTGTCATCAGAAGTAACGATTTGCAAGAAAGCTTGAACAGATTGCAAGAAAGCTTCGAAATTCACACTTCCAAGTCATCCGAGGTAAATAGGGACAATATAGGGTGATTACTTTCATTGTACAATTATACGCAATACGTTAAGTATGACTCAACCGGCTTGATGCCTGTATCTGAACTGTAATCGAGGTAACAAAAGTCCCATATGGAAAAAAACCGCAACCGCGAAAGGAACAGGATCCCACCAACGACAGCGTCAGTCATAACTTAATAGTTGCCTTTGATGATGGCGTCTCAGGTTTCCGATGGTCTAATCGCTCGTCCAATAGACACAAGTGCATGCCTTGTTTTCATGCCTCGTGCAAAGTATGAGGTGATCAGCGTGACTACTGAATACCTTTAGAGATGTTAGACACTGAGAGTACAGCGTTAACTCTGGTCCTTACTCAGTAAGGGTCGTGTTCAGATGTCACCTTCAGCTAAGAGAAAACAGAGTGCGGGCGAAGGATATTTGACATACATTGTTTTTTGGGCACATTTCGAAATGCATGATACGCATGCGTCGCAGGCAGGCTAGCAATGGCAAGTGTTGGACTCACACCGGGACTAATCCTCAGACACGGAGTTGTGTTATATTCGTTCGACCAGCATACTTAGAGACGTGCGTGCTTTTGTTGTGTGTTTGCGTGTTTAGGCTTCCTTGGCCTTCTCAACAGAGTATGTGGAAAGAGTCGCCTCATGTTGCTACGCTTAACCGCTTGTATGCCAGGCTTACATGTAACGCGGTTGCAGCCGCGAAAATTTGGCGTCCTATGTTGCTGTAATACATGATCCAACATATTATGTGCCGTCCACTTGATGAAATTGGATCATTAGTGGACTTTTCTTACCTTCTTATGGTACATTCTATATTTGTAGTGCATCTTATCTCAATATTGCCACCAGCAAACCCCAAGGTCAGCTTGCATTGAGGTTTCCTTTCCATCTTAAGTATGGTTTTACATTGAACTCGGCCAACGCGCGTCACTAAACCATGTCGCGCCCGAGCTAAGGAGATAGTTTCTTTAATTAACCTTGGTGGTTTGCGTATTGTACTTTCTTTCTCCTCTGGGGAACGCTTCGACGGCCATGTGTCTCTCCAGCTCGGATCCGACGAGCCCGTACAGAAGTGGTCCATCGGTCCTTCATCCGTCGTGTCTATATTAATTTTGACCGCTGTCCGTGTCGTCCTGCTTGGTTGCCATCCGTAACAAATCCCGCGTTAAAAAATGTCGAGATCCATAAACCAAGTTATCGTCTTGTCATCTGACGCCCGCACGCACGTCTCTAAGTATGCTGGTCGAACGAATATAACACAACTCCGTGTCTGAGGATTAGTCCCGGTGTGAGTCTAACACTTGCCATTGCTAGCTGCCTGCGACGCATGCGTATCATGCATTTCGAAATGTGCCCAAAAAACAATGTATGTCAAATATCCTTCGCCCGCACTCTGTTTTCTCTTAGCTGAAGGTGACATCTGAACACGACCCTTACTGAGTAAGGACCAGAGTTAACGCTGTACTCTCAGTGTCTAACATCTCTAAAGGTATTCAGTAATCACGCTGATTACCTCATACTTTGCACGAGGCATGAAAATAAGGCATGCACTTGTGTCTATTGGACGAGCGATTAGACCATCGGAAACCTGAGACGCCATCATCAAAGGCAACTAGTAAGTTATGACTGACGCTGTCGTTGGCGGGATCCTGTTCCTTTCGCGGTTGCGGTTTTTTCCCATATGGGACTTTTATTACCTCGATTACAGTTCAGATACAGGCATCAAGCCGGTTGAGTCATACTTAACTCATTGCGTATAATACATATAGTACAATGAAAGTAATCACCCTATATTGGCCCTATTTACCTCGGCTGACTTGGAAGTGTGAATTTCGAAGCTTTCTTGCAATCTGTTCAAGCTTTCTTGCAAATCGTTACTTCTGATGACAAAAATTCCAGTATAGCAGTGAGGAGCTTTAACCTATTTTTGTCGAGCGCGACATTCTTATTACGCAGCTATTGTCTTCTCGGACACAGTTTTATGTATAAAACGAGTAATACTAGATGAAAGTTTTGTATCTCTTCATATTTTCAGCTCAACAACCTACCAAAAAAAGGCGAATAAGCAAGATAACAAACTACCAAACGAGGCGAATAAGCAAGAAACCTTAAGTGGACACAGGCACGGTATTTATGGCTTTTTAATACGTTCATTTATACGGGCTATTGTTCGTAGGTTTACGATCCTCGTGTTCCCGCGTATATCTTGACCAAAATAGTGCTTTTGATCGTATTTATATAAGTTTGCTACTTAGGAAAAATGAAATAATTAGTGTGCATGCGTTACGAAGAACTGGTTTAACTCTTAGTCACGGAATCGGCCTCTTTGCGTGAGAGTAGATTGTGATCGATCCTGCCAGCACCAAAGCAGCATTCGTGCTGACTGTGCGATACCCCTGGATTACCCTCAAAGCTGCTACAAACGTAGCATTCAGGGAGTACCGCTATACAGTCATGGGCTAAATGGTCCTCCTGCCCACAGCGGTAGCCTTTCTGCTCATCTGCCTTCTTATTTTACATGCAAAGGTTGTGTGCCCAATTCATGGCAGTTGTAGCACGTGGGAAGGGTTATCCATTCCTCAACTCTGCAGCTGCTTCCACCGACGGTCACGATCTTCTTTAGCAGCATTCTTCGGGCCTTGCTTCTTGGTAAGAAGTTAGTTCTCTGTTTTGAGTAGCCCTAGGAGTACGAATCCTGGTAGACTCTTGGATTTTCAGTATCTTCCGGATGTCCTGTTCTATAGACTGCGCCGTGTGTACTGGGCTGATTCCCCGAAGGACAACCATTGCTGTGGGACCGTTGTACTGCCTGGTGTCGACCTTTCCGCAAGTCTTTTGTCTCAAGCAGGACGTCTGCTGTGTTGACTATTGGGCGCATCTTTGCAATCATGTCTTCTGATGAAGAGCAAGCGGCAGGTCTAATCTAAACAGGAATGTGTTCCTTCTGCCTTCTCCGCGAACTTGCCTCAACATTGTGTTGGCGCGGCACACGTTCTTTTCGGGTGATGTGGACTCTACACCCTATCTTTCTGCAGCATGCCTCCACTGCATTTCTTATGGTGGGTCCTCCCCGTTATAGAGAAAGATACAAAGCCATTGGGTTCTGGGAGCCAGTGCAGTGTCTTTTTTCTAGCGTTGTGTGGAGAGCTGCTAGGAGCTAAGCGGCGTTTCCTCCAGGCCGACAGCACTCACTACAAGTATGCGTCATGCTCCTCCTCAGGTTCAGATTAATCTGGGCTTTCTAACTCAAGCTGGGCGCTATTTCTGAGGATTGCGCCTCATCCTGCCCATAGAGGGGCCGCTTTTTCCGCCATTGGGAATTGTCCTGTAAATTTCTTGAGCAGAGCTTTGTCATTTTTGGAGCATTTCGTAATAAGCATTACCCTGATTTCACGTGAGGAAGTAATGCTGTCCGTAGTGAGACGAGTGGTCTTGTACATAGACAGCGGTCACTCCTCCTTGATGAGGTCTATAAGACTTTCGAGTGTTGTCGTTTCGACCATCTGTTATTCGACGTGTCTGCATCTCTAAATCGAGAGCCGCGGCCTTTTCCTCTCAACTCTCAGCTACCTTTATGAGGTCTTGAGTACGTGCTGGGCACTCGTCGGCCTGCTTCCGGAGAATTGCTTTCTTTTTCCCGTTTCCTCTTTGGATTTCTTCAGTTTGCATACCGCCCTATCTAGGCGGATGATGCCTGCCTTAATGTCCACCTGGGTGGTTGTGTGCTTATATTTTAGAGCCTTAACCTTGACGTTCAAGTGTCTGCTCTTTCAGGCTTATTCACCATATCGGTAGTACAATAGTTCATATGTCATTTTGTAGGCTATAAATATTGTTGACACTTGATTGTAGTGACGTCGTTTCGATAAACGAGCAAGTGAGTACGTCAATTTCGTAGCAATTTCCTCTCAATCAGATCAGGTGGTGGTGATCATGCCATGTTGTTCGGCATATTATACATCTGTTTTTGTGTGATGACAGTTTTCGTTCATTACTGCAAGAAGCAGAACCCTCGACATACGGGCCCATTATAAGTGTCATGTTGCGGTTTTCTCTAAATTCTCTGAGGGCTTTTAAGGTTTGTGTACTGAACGGTATTTTGTCCACTAGTGAATCTTCTACTAATGTGCGTTCGTGGCATAATTTTAGTGCGAGCGTTGCCGATCAAGTGTCTGCTGAACTCGATTCCAGCCTTCGTGTAACAATTAGACAAATCTTCTGGTCAAATTTAACACACGTTTTAGATGTTTAACCACAAAAAAACAGATGTATATATTATTATATATGAATCGACTCTAATTACTAAACTACTGTATTGCTATCCAGTCTGCGAACCGTATTTGAAGGAATATTTAAACTCACTTGAAAGCGTACAGCATTTTATGTGGAAATGTGCTTTAAACCGCGAAGACAATCGTCTGTTAAATGTCCAAACTTTCTAAAAAGTCAGTGCTTCATCTACCCAAAGGCACTTTCGTGCACTGAACATATAATCAAAACGTTTCCTTAATGTAATCGACGTGAACTATTTTCTTTGTCACACGCGTTGCGTCGCAGTGCTACCTATATAACGATATATGTTAATCAAGAAGAAAATTTATCTAAAAATCATTACTGCTATGTTATCAGTTTTGCTGACATTATTGGTTTACGAAACTATAAAACTGTTTTTGTCACCTCAAAAATTTAATTTACGGGGCCTAAGAGACTGCAAGAATTTTCCTGTGAAATGGAGGGGTTACCGTCGTATACGGGCTGTTTGCACCGTTGGCATAGAAAATGTAGACGTAATTATGCTAACAAAATATAAGCGACAAACTCATTTAAGCCAGGAGGTTTTGACGCTGACCACTGTTCTGCCTAAAAAGGGAAGGGGTTCCGAGGCACTTAATACTCTAAAATCACAGAATTTAGTCTTCAATATAGCGTTACAACGGACAGCCACGTCTATTTGCACTCTCCTGTTTTTTCATCTCAGCCAAATGTGTCTACCCAATCAACCACAAGAACTCAACAATATAAGGAGTAGCAGGTGAGTGTATTTAGAACTTATTACGGTACCGAATTTCCAAAGTCCCGCTACACCGCTCGACTGCTTTTGCCCTACTGCTCGTGCTGGACGGCAGTATCCGATCGAAGATCGAAGTCAGCCGAGGTGCAAGGTGTGCAAGGCCAGTTCCAGTTTCCGCATAAGCGAGTCGTTCGTGAAGTATGCAGCAAAGGACGCATACATACTGCAGTTTGCAAATATCTGTACCTCTGTGCCAAAATGCCTTTAGCAGCGAGCGACGCAACAAAATTTGCCACTTAGATTTGGACGACAACCGGTGCATACGCCGCTGTCCGTCTACACAATTCAAGTTGCGCGTCATGATTACACACATAGCTATGCGTCATAAAAACAAAATGGGATAACGGGATTATGCAGGCTTACCGAACTTAAGATATCCACCACAACTCCCCCTCCCAGAGTAAAGGAAAGAGCTATATACATATATACGACTGTTCAAGCAGAGAACCACAAAAGCATAACATTTTGCATAGGCTGACCCGCAGGAAAGCCAAAAAAATCGTGGCAAGTGCCAATAAATGTCACGAGCAAACGGAAGCTCGAGTAACGACTCAAAGCTGCGCCGGAAATAGCCGCGTTGTTTGTATTACTTTTTGAAAGACTGGCTCAAAAAATATTGGGAGATAGATAACAAGCACATTTATGCTGCCCGACTTCGTTAAAGCACGTTTTCATTAGAGCAGATCTCTATATAGACATATCTCCTGAGTGAAAGCCGACGATAGATTTCATTTAAGCTAGTCAAGATTTCGAGCTAACCATCGAAAACAATCTTTTGCCAAACATTTACTACGCATGGAACGACTGGAGCACACCTGATGACATTATATCTTCAAGCCTGCTAAGATCAGCTATTATTACCGATATACACGTTGATCAAGAAGGAGTTCTGCAAACACGGAATTATTTACTCTAAAATAATATGTACATCAGGGCATCCGAAATAGTAATCCAAGCCATCCCACTCCAGGCACGAATCCAAGACTGCGGCATAAGTCTAGTATATCCATAATTACATAACAATAAAGATAATTCCCTCGACGCGACGCATAACGCGATGTTGGTCTAATCTCGCCGGCAGAATTTACCCAAGTGCCCAAACACTCTAAGTTGGTGCTTGCACAAGCGAGGAAAATGTGAGAGAGAAACCAAATGGTAGGAGCTATCCCTGCCAGCATTAGAAAGCCACGTCATTTGTTGATGTCGTAAGCGGTATCCGGTCTCTTCTGTATCTGTTGAGCTCGGCTTTCTTTTTTATCACTGCAGTTGCCATGTCCTCGCCCAGCTTCCATGATGATGTTTTTTTGAAGGTCTCGGAAATGCGTTATGCACTTGCGCTGCTGGCAGCTAGCAACAGCTAGTGTAAGACTCGCACTCACTAAAACCGATATCCTCCCCACCTCCCCAAGGTCCGGAATTGCATTGGCATTACTTCAACCACCCTGAGGGGGGAGTCTCGTGCTTTAACGCAAGATTTTGGCCAACCTTGGCGACCTTGCGGGTTACGTAGACTACATGCGCGGCGCCGGTGAGCCCGTATCTAGGACCACTCCCAGGTATTAAGCCTTCTTTCTGATTACGACTGGCTGGCCCGCTAGCGTCAGACGTGAGATGTATAGCTTCAAGCTTCTGTGGAGCGAGTTGGAGATGATGCTCCTGCATCCATTCTGATACCGTTTCGAGAGCGGCATTTGCCGACCATTCAAGCATGGATTCCCGTCGGGCAGTGACCAGCAGCGCCAGGTCGTCTGCATAGGCCAGGTTTTCGACCCATCTGGTAGCCCCTTTAGTCCCAGGACTCCGTCGTAGGCAATGTTTCAGAGAACCGGCCCAAAAACGGAGCCCTGAGGGATGCCGGCACTCACCGCGTATTCGTTGGTGTACGGTGTACTGTCCTGCAGGTAGGAAGATATGATTCGGCGGAGGTAGGGCAATATACCCCGCCGCTCCAGCGCTGTCATTATTACCCTCCAATTAGCTGTATTAAAAGCGTTGCGGACATCTAAGAAACCTAAAAGCACGAATGGTCTTGTTTTAAGAGACTTCATGGTCTCCTGCCTGGCATGGGAGAGGACTCTCAGCAGCGCGCCGAGTGACGAGCGACCCCGCCGAAAACCGTATTGATTATCCGACAGGGCTTGCCTCTGTTCGATCTCTGCGGTGAATAGCTCCACCAGTATATTATCTACCAACTTGCCCGCTGTGTCTAGCAGGCAGATCGGTCTGTTCGCCGTCGCCCCCGGTTTTAGGATGATACCATGATGATTCTATGCTGCATATCTACTCCACAAACATCCTCATGTTACTTCTTGGCGGGTCTGATGTTCCGCCTCCTCGTTTTCTTCTTCTCTGGCTTATCTCAATCTTGACAGCGCTATGGCAATTGTCCTTGCCTGCTCTAGTCCCTTGCATTTCAGAGGAGTGTGCTCAGGGTCATCGTCGATGCTGTCCACGCAGTGCACGCAGGTCTCCGAGGGAGCTTTGCCTATACAAAAGAAATAGCTTTGAAAGTCACAGTGGCCACTGAGACACCGCGGAAGGAAAAAGTTCATTTTCACCACCGCCGACGAGTTCGTTTTCATCACCGCCGAGCGGTCTATCCATTTTTTATCTCCGGGATATGCAGGCGAACTGAATGAACCGGTGAACCTGTGGGGATGATATCCCATTATTTTTGCCAAGACCTTATCGTTTATTCCCTTTCAGCTCCTTTGTTGGACTCACGCCTTCCTTTCCACATCCTTCTCTTTTTATTTACTACTAAGTCCCAAGGTGTGAAACCAGCCAACACCTGGGCTGCGTTTGGCTAGCCATGCGGTAGGCCTGCAGTATCCTAAGCGCCGCTGTTATCTACGTGCTTCTTAGAGCCTTCCTTGCCGTCGTCGTTTTCAGAATGTCTAGCCAGACTGGCGCCACAAAGAGTGCAATTGACTTCGTAACAGACATTAGTTGTCGTCGTCGGCACTCCCGCGGCCCGTGCCGCGTTTTTGGTAGGATATTGCCCATCTCGTTAGCCGCTTTGGCCGTGCACTTACTAATGTGATTTGTGCCTCTGAGGCCCCTCTTTGCTTGAATAATTACGGCCAAGTCATCCATGTACGCAATCACCTCCACTGCCTGTGGGAGGTCTTGCTGTCTTATGACGTCGTCATATGTTATGTTCCAGAGCGGGGGTCAGGGTTGACCTTTGTGGAACTCCTGCCGCCATGTCTATCTGCGCTATGCCGTTAAAAAACTCTTCTGTCTTTCAGGTACCTCGAGACCGCCCTCACGAGGCAAGGAGGGACCACTTTTCTCACCAGAGTGTCTTTAATTCCTTTTCAGAGCCGACTGTAAAGTGCGTTCCTGATATCCAGAAGAACTACCACAATGAGCTTCTGTTTGAATATAGGCAAACTGTGTAGTCAGCTTTGGCTGTATTTCGTTGTATTGCTTTTAGAACTGATCTGTTCTTGCAAAATCCGTATTGGTTGGCCGATGGGAGACCATGCTGTTCTGCAAACGCCCTAAGTCTGTCCTCTATAATTGCCTCATATAATTTTTCTAGGGTGTTCAGGAGACATATAGGTCTGTACCGCTACTTTTCGGAATCAGGACCACCTCCGCCCTTTTCCAGTTTCTAGGCATTTTCCGCTGCCATCATTACCTCTGCGCATGTGATAGGCGGGAATTCCTGTTCTGTTAAGGGTATCCCTTTCCTTGCGTATGTTTCCCTATTAAAATGTGGATGCTGTAGAAAGAGTTTGCTTAAAATGTGTTCGACTTCTGTGCATGGCAGTGTAACTTTAAAGGCTTGCTTGTCTATCTCTCTGACCATTTCGTAGGACTTTCTAAATGATTCGTTATTTCTGCCATTTATTTTTTGTCGCCAGGAGAGTTGTTTGCTTTTCTATCTTATTTAATCGCCCTACGTCTTATATAATTTTCTTTTTCCCAGGTCCTATGGCGTTTTTCGATGCTATCGTCGATGCCGTCCACACATTGCACGTAGGTTTCCGAGGGAGTTTTGCCTATACGAAAGAGAATGCCTTAAAAGTCTTAGTGGCCCGTGAGACCAGGCGGTCCATACTTTTTTATGACCGGAATGAGCAGGCGAAGTGAATGTCCCGGTGGGGATGGCATCCCATTTTTCTTACCAAGACCTTATCGTTCTTTCCCTTTTAGCTTTTTTGTTGGACTCAGGCCCTTCTACCCACATTCTTCTCTTTTCATTTACTATAAAGTCCCAAGGAGGGGAATCAGCCAGTACCAGGGCTGCATTCGCGCTAACGGTGCGGTAGGCCTGCAGTATCCTAAGCCGCTGCCCTCTGCGTGCTTCTTAGGGCCTTTCTTGCCGTTGTCGTTTTCAGGGTGCTCTGGGGCTCCTCGCGCATGTTTCCCTATTAAAATGTGCATGTTGTAGAAAGGGTATCGTTGCTTAATGTTAGGCCGACCGTTGACTGATGTCCGGCCTTGTGGCAGGTCGGGTCTTTGCCAACGCTTTGAATATACAGGGTCAAGCTGACTGCTCATTCAATCAAGGTTCTCTCTCTTATTCGCCCGCCGCGACGCCCATGTTTCCGATGCCGCGTTGAAGTCTCCTCTCAAACTTTCTGTTTGCGGCTTTATCTTTGATAGCCCTATTTTGCTGAGTAGGTCATCGAGTTCGTCCAGGCTGCCGTTGGGGCTGCTGTAGCAAGAGTACAGCCTCCATCCTTCTAGCGGTTCCACCCATACAAACCCGTGCCCGCTTCTGTGTCTTGTGAAGAAGGCATGAAGTACTGAGTGCAAGTTTACAACAGTCATCAACAACTCACCAAGCACAGTTAGAATGATCATCTTGTTGCATTTAAAAGAAGACTTGCTGGGTTGTTCGAATGCCAAGTATATATGCAATATCGACATATATGTACCACCTAGAGAATGATCGCCATGAGAGGCACCCAGTTGTCTTATAGCATCTATTCTAAAGATAACCTAATAGACGAATGTTAACAGAAAATACGCCCGGTGGAGGTCTCGCGTGCTAATATTTACGCATTTTAATTAAATGCGTCTAATAAAAACGATTATTTAGGTAACCATCGGCCCCATCATGCGCTAAAATATGATAGAAACATTTTGCTTAACTGAATTTCATTCCCAAATGAAGTGGCTAATTATAAGCAAACGGCAGCGGCTCTTTAACTAAATGTATAGCTAAACATTTTATTTATCTTATCCGATAAAGTGTAATCCGTTTTCCCACTGTGTATCTCATTACTATTAAGAAGCAGGTGATTCGCATCAATTGGGCAACAAAGATTTTTTGCAGCTTTAGCGCAGACATTATCTATAGACCGCTGCCTTACAATCTACAGCGATCTAATTAGTGAACTTGTGAGTGATACGCCGACGAGCTACTAGAACCCTCGTAAATTACATGCATATGAGTTATTTGTTGTGAAGAATTACATACATTTTATAATTGCAAGGGTTTACTTATGGGGGTCGCTATAATTTAATTGCGTATAAATAGCGGCGAATATTTCGACTGTGCAAATAAAAGTCACTGTTTTAATTCACGAGCGAAGAAGTGTTTCGTAGTTAGGCATCTAATGTGCTTGGGAATGCAGGTCAATTTCCAAGTTTCAAGTGTGTGTTGACTAAACTTCAAGGATACAGAGGACACTGCAAAAGTTGTTACACGCTTAGCTGATGTTCGTCAGAGGGTAGGAACTAGCAGTCGCGAAATGTTGTGTGCTGCCATTGAAGCCCGCAGCGTGTAAATGTTTTCCATCGATTAGGCAGAAACGACTGTCACGGCTCGAATCCCTTCGCCTCCTAGAAGAAACGTCTTTTACATAATTTGTATCTCGTTGGCTCTCCGGAGAATTCCGTCATCGCCACCATTACAGAGAAAGACACCATATCATATCACTGGTCAATCACGGCTTTGTTCGCCAGAAATAAGCTCTCTGTGGGGACTCTAATCAGTTAAATTTTACGTAACGCAGATATTACAGCGTAGCACTTAGGTGCAATAGAATCCAGGTAGAGATGCCAGCTCATGTTTTCCTAGAGAGCAAACTAGCACAACAAGCACCTAGCGGTCTGCGAGAGCTTAATTTTCCAAACCTTGAATATCAGGTTGTCATGTAATGCCAGTAGCCTCGGCGATGAACGAAAATTCATAGAATTCGTTTTATCAGCATTGACAACTAGTCCGAGTGCCGTTGAATAGGGTATCGGGGCATCAGAAATTCGGAAGCTTGGTAACTTCATAGATACAATCACCAGGTGCTTCTCATATTGCCAATTGTGTTTGCTTGATGGTGTAGACATCTCTTTTGGTTGACTGGAGAGATGCGCGAGAAGACTGCAGAAATGCTTTACTATCCGTTGTGACACTATCTGGGAGACGGTGTGCGCTACAGTCGGCATTACTATATCTTAATTCGTACTCTATTTAGCTTATATGTTTGTATATTTTGTCTGATGACATTTAATTTTTTTGTCTAATTAGACATTTATTAATTTTGTATTTTTCTTTAATTAATAATTTTGTATTTTCCTTGGCGGGCGGAGGGATAGCAACTACGACAGAAGTTTACGCAATAGTAGTTATCGCTTGCGAAATGTATATCGACGGGGCAGTTTCCACATTATTGTTCAGGATTGTGCCCAACATTGGTCTTACAAAGCTCTTGAACCAAGTCGCTTATCTATATTGACGATACATTTAAAATTGCTGACGACGAAACGTCGGAAATTTCATGCGACCACATGCAGTATAAAAAACGGCTGTACCTGATGCTATTTGTTATTTAAATAGGATTTCAGTAATATCCCGCATATACACATTGTACCTGATGGGACTATGGACACGTGGATTATTAATTATACATTAATAATTATACAAGCCAAGCAATAATATATATATATATATATATATATATATAGTGTATAATCAAACACATCTCCACACAAATGGGATATATGTACATATATCCCATTTGAATGAAGAATTGACTAGGTTGCAGTAGTTCTAGAACTAGTTTGTGTGTTATCAGTATGCAAACTCGCAATGAAAAGTGTTTATTGACCATCAGAGGTGGTTCAATTTGAATGGCTTCTGTCTAGCTTTTTACAAGCGCTTGGTTCTAAAACGAACGGACACTGAAAATCGACGCGTCTCACTAAAAAGCGATTCGTTCAACTTTTTCCCTGTTCGCCTTGCCTTCATCCTTGTTTGCCGTTTCTTGTCGCTTCATCTAAACCGTGGTCGTCGTAGCTGTCGAAGTTGCGATTAAAGCAATGATAAAAAAAACGCGACGTCAAGACGACTGAAACACGAAACTCCACTTCAGCGCTTTTCGCAGCTTTCCGGTTGGCCGCATGCTTGACAGTAGTAGTCCTCGATTAGAGACATGAAGCTTTATCTACTGCTTCACTGCTGGCGCTGTGTTGTCCGAGACGGATGAAGATGAATTCGCCCGCTTTGGCAAGCGATTCACCTAACCACTAGCTGTCCAGTAAGCCTCGCTTTCTTCTTTCGTTTTTTTTCTTCGTAATGCTCTCGCTTCGTCTTGCTCGACGTCTTTTCCTTCACTCTTTTCTTTTTTGGATTGGCTCTTGCCCTATACAGCCATCCGCGCCCGGCAGCTGCGTTGTACAGAGAGTCTAAGCTCGACCGGCTCTCACAACCTATCTGACGAGACCCAATCAGCCGGCGGAAGAGTGGACAACACACAAACGAGCAAACGGACAACAACGTCTTTCGTGGAAAAAACGACCCACTAGGCTAAACTTCAACTTCAGCGACTTCAAACACGAAGGAAAGGGCAGCTCGTTGAGACTCAGACTGGTATACGGAAATAAACCCCTATGACGACGCCGACAGTCGGGAATAGTAGGAACATGTAACGTTAGCGTAACCTTTATAACGGGACCTACCTTTAGTAAAGCTCCACGAATAGATACACGCAGTGGGAGACGCTGGTCGCAACGATGTTTGCTTTGATCGTCTAGCTGCAAGTTCACTTATCACACACTTGTACCTTTCTTGTGCATACGGGAGTGGTGGTTTCCCATAGTAAAATTTTGAGCTATTTGAATAATACTATATTCTAATATATATATATATATATATATATATATATATATATATATATTTTTTTTTTTTTTTATAGAGGTAACTGGTAAAATGCGTTATGCACACCGGGCGACGTTGTTAAAGCCTCGGTAGTGTGGGACTCGCACCCACTAAAATCCAGTCGTCCTCTTTGCCCCTTGACGGGGGGTGGCCGCAGTACTGTCTTCTCGAGATTACTTCGCCTGGCCACTCTTCTTGCCATTTAGGCTGCTCGGCTTTGTGCGGCGGTTATTTTCGCCTCAGAGATACCTTGTGCGAATCTTCTTACTAGAATCCAGGATTTGTGATCTTTGAGGAGCGCCTCTACAAGGGCCTGGCATGTCAGGGGGTTCTGCAGTCCTAGGTTCCGGGACAATAGCTCTCGCTCAGTGTCGAAGAAGGAGCACCGCTCATAGCAGTGCCTAACATCATCCGGCTCCCCCGAGTTGCACATGCGGCATACAGGGGAGTCAGTTTTACCGATGCGGTGTAGGTACTGCTGAAAACAGGCACCATGGCCTGTTAACAGTTGCGCGAGTGGGTAGGTAAGCGAGCCGTGTTTGAGGCTGTACCATTTTTTAAGATCAGGAAGTATTGATCTTGTCCAATATCCAGGATGGCCCGGCTGGATTGCTTCCCATTGCTGGCTCCATTCGCTTAGTGTGTCGGTTCTGCTGACTAGTGTGCCCTCCGTCAGAACGTTGGTTACAGGGCTTCTTGATGCCAATTCTTTTACTCTCAAGTCCCAGGGAATTTGTCTGGAGAGTACTTGTACAGCTGCTGTGGAGGCCGTGCGACTTGCTCGTGTTAGGTTAAGCGCCATAGGTCTTTGGGTCTTGTTGAGGAGGCGACGTGTTGTAGCTCTTGTAGTAGTGCGCTTCCATAAGGGTGCGGCGTATAGCATGATGCTGTCTATTACTGATGCTAAGAGTCGGCGCCGAGAGTCGCTTGCCCCTCTGGTCCGTGGGAGGATTTTCCGTAACTCTGCTGAGGCTTTGGTTGCTTTTTTAGCTGCATAGCGCACATGAGGTGTTCCTGTGAGAGCTCTATCCAGGATCACGCCCAGGTACTTGACCACGGGCGTGGGTGTTATTGGATGGCCTTCCAGGTGTAAATTTAGGTTGCGTGGAGGACGCTTCAGTCCGTTTAGAAGGATTGCTTCCGTTTTTTGTGAAGCCAGTTCGAGGCCAAGCGTGCGGAGGTGTTGTCGGATATCCGCCAAGGCTCCGTTGGCTGTACCTTCGAGCAAATCCTCGTCACTGGCGGTAACGATCAGTGCCAGATCGTCTGCGTAGGCAATAGAAAAAACTCCCGGGGGATGCGGCAGTCTTAGTACTCCATCATAGGTTATGTTCCACAGGGTTGGTCCCAGTACAGATCCTTGGGGAACCCCGGCAGTGACGGCGTAGTCCACTCCATCGTATGTAGATGCTCGGTCTTTTAGATACGACGCTAGGATACGTCGTAGGTAGGGAGACACGCCTTTATTTCCAAGTGCTTGGTTTATGGCGTCCCACGAGAGCGTATTAAATGCGTTTTTGACATCAATAAGGACGGCAAGGCAGTGCGCCCGGTTTGCGATAGGTGAATTTCTTTGTGTTTCAGCTATGTTTAGAACTTTGCTGATAGCCGAGTGTGTGGAGTGCCCGGCGCGGAAACCATGCTGGTTTTCTGACAGCGCCTTCTTGTCTTCTAATTCTGTAACTAGTCGCCCGTTAATAATATGCTCAGCTGCCTTGGATAGGCAGGAGAGCATGCTTATAGGGCGGTATGCTGAGGGGTCTCCTTGTGGCTTCCCGGGTTTCGGGATAAGGGTAAGGCGTGCCGTTTTCCAAGGCTTTGGGTATTCTCCGCTGGTGAGAATTGTGTCCATCATGCGTTTGAATACCTTTGGATGGTTCTTTAGGAGTACGCGTACTGCTTGAGGGGGGACAGCATCTGGGCCCGGCGCTTTCCCTGGTCGTATGCGTTCAGCCACTATTCTGATCTCTTGAATTGAGATTGGCTCGAAGGAAAGATCTGAGGTTTCTTCAAAGACTACCGACTCCGGCAATGGTCTTTGTGGAAAGAGCGCATTTACAATCGGTCGCGCCACTTCTACAGGTAAAGGCGGCTGTGCGTGGCGCATTTTTTTTCGCACAATCATGTATCCTTTGCCCCAAGGGTTTCCCTCGACCTCCTCACCCAGAGAGATCCAGTGGTCTTTTTTACTAACCTTAATGGCTTTATGTAAGGCTCTTCGTGCTTCTTTATACTTTTCCCATAGGTAGAAGAGTTCTCGTCGGTACCTTGCTCTGCGGCGCGTGCATACTCGCCGTATGCGGTGGCAGGCCCTTCGCTTTTCGGCAATCCGATTATTCCACCAGTAGCACGGTGGTCGATTGGCTATCTTAGGGTGTGGGCGGGAGCTGGACTCTCGGCAGGCTTCCTCTAGTAGTGTAGAGATTTCTGCTGCCGAGCATTCAGTGAGGTTATGTACTTTTCTTCTTAATGCTTTCTGCAGGCGGGTATAATTTAGCCTGGGAAAACGTTGCGGTTTTGTAGGACGATGAAGCTGGGAAGAAGTTAGATTGACAGAGAAGGTTACGTAGAGATGGTCGGATAGAGTTTCTGCTTCCTCGTGAATCCTCCAGTCGGTTACTCGGTGCGATAGTCTCTCTGATGCAAATGTCAGGTCTAATGTTGATTTCTGCCTGCCATTATCAAAGGTGTATCCCTGGGTGTTCATGAGTTGTAGATCCGCCCGGGTTGCCCATTCTAGCAGGATCTCTCCCTTCCTTGATGAGGACCTGCTTCCCCACAGACTGTGGGCCGCATTGAAGTCCCCTCCCACAATCGCCTTTCGGTGACCGCGAGCGCTCATGCTGAGGTCCAGTTCTTCAAGGAAGTCCTCGTATTCCTGTAGGGTGGAGTTCGGAGAGATATAGACTGAGTAGATCGCGAAGTCGTAAGTGGTAATAAAGGAGAAGTGGGTCCCCTGTCCCACTGACGTGGGCGAGTATCTTGTAGGAAATACCTTGATCGAAGCGGATTTGTTACCAGCGTGGGGCCCGGGTTGAGAAAGCTGTGTGGTAGGGGTCTCGGAGAGAAGCAGGATTTCTATGTCGTTTTCGGTTGCGAATTGGGACGCCAGATCGTATGCTCTGGGGGCTCTACGGAGGTTTATTTGCAGTATTTTAATTTTGCTGGTCATTTTGATTGTGGCTTACTCGGAGGTTTGTAACCCGTTGTCTATATGCTGGGCATTGCGTTGTAGTGGCGTAGTGTCCATCTACGTTGCATACGTAGCACCTACTATTGGCCGTGCAGCTTTTTGCGACGTGTCCTTGTCCTCCGCATTTGAAGCAGCGAGGTTGGGTTGGTCGGGCTGCGGTACAGTCCCTGGCCGTGTGGTTAAAGCTCAGGCACAGTGAGCACTGCGGTACCGAGACCATTTCGTCTATGCGGCACCGAGTCCAACCAAGGTGTATATGTCTTTGACGTAGCAATCTTTGGGCTTCCTCTGGTGGCATTTTAACAATGCACGAGAAGTCGCCCGCCCGGGTTTTCTTTAGCGGACTTAAGGTAAAAGCCATTTCCGGTGCTCCGTTCTTGGTAAGCGCTTTGAGGATGTCTTTCGGCTCGATGGACTCATCTAGGTCCCGGATTATCATAGCCTTGGTCTGTGAGACCGCTTGGGCTGTCGCTTCCAAAGACGCCTTCTCCTTTATGTGCTGAAGAAATCTGCCGGTGGCATCGGGAGTAGTCCCTTGCACGATCAGTCGGATTTCGCCTGTAGCTGTTCTTGAGGCTCTTTTAACATCCACTCCAGCTGTCGCTGGGTCAATGTTGTTCCTGAGTGCACGTAGGGCTTCAGCATAGGATGCATTGCCTGACTTCACGACAACTGCAAAGGTAGAGTCAGGCTTCTTTCTCTTCTTTTTGTCGTGAGCCTCTTCTATTTTCCGGCCTTTAACTCGGATTTCCACGGTCATTCCTGGATGTTTCTCGAGGGCTTGTTCTAATACTTTTCTCAACAGAGTAATATCGGCTGTTGCCGGGATGGCCACTGCCGCTGCCTGGATGTCTCTAGTTCTAAGGAAGCCGCAGAGACTGGTTGCTGCCTCTCTCAGGACTTGCAAAGAAAAATCGTTTTCGTTTTCTTCAGTATGCGGGATCATCCGTGCGTAGAGTGCTCGTGTTGGAGCTGGAGTGTTTTCAACTCCCTCGATTGTTAGGATGTCCCGATTTTGCAGGAAAATAGTCTTCCCTTCCTTAAGGTGCGGCAATGCATCCTGCAGTCCAGGGAACTGCGGCGATAGTCTGTTTATAAGGCGTTCGTCTTTGTCGGACTTTTGTGAAAGCAGTAGGGCTCTTGCTGGGGCCTTGTCAGCTAAAATACTTGCTTTACTGAGGCTGGTGCTAGTATAAGTGCGCGCCGGCCACTCCCTTTGCATGAGGTCTGCATATTGTTCGTCGGTTAGTTCCTCTTTAACGAGAAGGCCGTGTATCTCTGCAGCTATAAATTCCTCTGGCGGCGGGAGAGGTGCAAGCTCTGGGAGTGGGTCGGTATTTGTTTCGACGGACTGTCCCTTTGTTCTGGCGGGAGTGAAACCTACGTCAAGCGCTCTACGGCAGATTTCACGTATATTTAGGCCCATAGTTCGCACTGCTTTAGAGATTTGCAGGTGCGTAGTTCGGTGTTTGCTGACTAGTTGTTCTATGTCGGCCACTGACGTCAGTAGGAACTGTAGGTCTTTTTCGTTTACATAGCTAGGCGAAGGAGGCTCTTCTTGCTCAGGACTAGTAGGCGCGCGGGTTTTCTTCTCTGATTCAGGAGTGTAGCTAGCTTTTCTCTTAAGGGAGGCAGATCTAGGCTCGCTCTGAGTGTCCATAGCTTCGTCTGGGAGTGTTGCTTCCTCAGGTTTTGCTACTGGTAGAGGCGGCTGTTCCTGAGCCTGTTTTGTCTGGAGGCTCGCTTGTCGATTCAGAGCGCGA
The DNA here is from genome assembly GCA_003439945.1 of Dermanyssus gallinae. Classification (NCBI taxonomy): domain Eukaryota; kingdom Metazoa; phylum Arthropoda; class Arachnida; order Mesostigmata; family Dermanyssidae; genus Dermanyssus; species Dermanyssus gallinae. The sequence goes on along the minus strand of QVRM01007112.1, from coordinate 1,108,399 downwards.
GAGTTGCGTCTACTGAATTGTGACGCAGGTCTCCATGCTTCCTCAAGCATGCTAGAGAGTTCCTCGTCATGTAACTCTTGAGTAGCTGAGGGCCCTGTCGGGCTGCCGCCAGAGGCGGCCATCACGGAGGGGGGTGGCAAGACTGAGACCTGCCGGGCTTAAGTCTTGAGTCGCCGAGTCTGTGCTCAGCTACTCCCGTCCTTCAGTTAGCAAAAGTGCGTGTATTACCCGCACTTGCTAATCTGTCGACTTGGAGTCGTTTCGCAACGTTTAAGTTTTGGCGCGCTTCCGCTCTCGAGTTATCGCGTACGTGGCGCCGTTCGAGTTGCTGCACGCGGCGGTGTTTCGAAATTGTACGCGGCGGTGTTTCAAAATTGCACGCGGCGGTGTTTCGAAATTGTACGTGGCGGCGCTTCGATTCTGCACGTAACGGCGTTCGAATTGCCGCACGTGGTGCCGTTCGAATTGCCGTCTCTTACACTAAGTATTAGACAGTATGAAGTTGGAAATTTCTCACCCGCGTAGTCGTTGCTGTCGTAGATGAGTAGTCCGGAACTTGGTGCTGACCTGAGGTGTCGGGAGTAGTGGTTGCGTTTGCCGCAGATGCGACAGGCTCCCACTATCACCCTTTATCACGGAGCACTCACAAAACACGTCCGTACGCTACGGCGGTCGGGTCGAGACTCGTATATATATATATATATATATATATATATATATATACAGGTAGTTCAATAAGTTCTTAGAATGAAAGCCGAGAATTTTCCAAATCATGTTTTTAAATTTTTCTTATTCGATATACTCCCCGAGAAGCTCAATACACTTTTCCCACCGAGATTTCAGAGCTTTCATACCTCTTGAGTAGAATTCCGCGTCGTTAGACTGAAAATAGGCATTGACAGCAGCCTTAACCTCTTCATTGCTGGAAAAACGCTTTCCACCGAGACTATTCTTCAAATGTCCGAAGAGGAAATAATCAGAGGGGGCCAGGTCTGGAGAATAGGAGGGTTGTTCAATAAGTTCGAACCTCAGTTGGGCCAGTTTTGCCCATGCTTGCCGGGACTTGTGTGCAGGAGCATTGCCCTGGTGAAACGGGACAACCTTCTTCTGCAAAGCGGGCCGTTTCACGATGAGTTCTTGCTAACGGCAGTCCAACAGTCTTGCATAATATTCTCCTGTGATCGTTTTACAGCTCTCAAGGTAGTCGACCAGCATTATTCTACGTTGGTCTTAAAAAACTGTAGCCATTACCTTTCCGGTCAATGCCGTTGTCCGCACCCTCTTCGGAGGTCCTTCATCAGGTGCACACCATTGGCAAGATGCTTCTTGGGTCTCGGGAGTGTAGTGATGAACCCGGCTTTCATCGACGGTCATGAATCTGCACCAAAAATCCGACAGATTGTTCGACATCTTGGCCAAATTTCGCTGTAAAGCCAAAACAGGCGCGTCTTTTTGGCCTTGGTTGAGCAAATGCGGCAGCCATTTTGCTCTAAGCTCTTTCATCTTCAAGTTTTCGTGTAGGATAAAATGCACACTGCCTAAACTAATCCCTAATGCCTCCGCTATTTCCTTAATGTTCATTCGCTTATCTGTGCCAAGAAGTTTACTTGGGTCGCATTCCAACCTTTGAGTTAAAAATGCTTGATAACCACTCGAAACTCTTTTTTCTCCATTTTTAAAAATTACGCCGATACGTTGCACGGGAAAAGCTATCAAACGAAATCGCAACGGCCAATCACCATAATATATTGAGTGCTAGCAGTCGAAAAGTTGCAGTTCCTATTAGCGGTGAAAGCGTGCCAAAATTCGAATTCTAAAAAGCTCATTCTAAGAACTTATTGAACTACCTGTATATCATGATGATTTGGATATTTGAAATATATTTGAATAATACGATATTCTAATATATTTATTAGAATATCGTATTATTCAAATAGCTCCAAACTTGACTATGGGAAACCACCACTGGCATATGCACAAGAAATATATATATATAGATATAAAGACTGATTGATATAGCCCCTACCGTTGCTGATAAAGCCAAGGTTAGAACCGTTGGAGCTAGGTTACATGCCGCGAATTGGGACCCATTGGGACGACAGGTCTGCGGCTTGGTGTTGACCTAGTCGTGCCCGACCAGTGTCATTGGGGTGCTCCTGTAGACGCGTTGACCCATCATGGCTTGTCATTCGCCTTGAGTGCAGACCGAAGAGCACGTCATTCCGCTTTAAAAGACACTTTTAACCAATCACTGAGAATCACTGCTGGCATTTCGTGCGTACTGGAAACTCCAGAGCTCTCCTGAGACCGTGGAAAGACTTGACGGTCTCACTCTGAACCTCTCTGAGCGTGGCCGCTTGCTTGTTTAAAGCGCAACTGTAACCGACTCATTAGCCCCTTGACGGTTGGTGCAGGTGTGGACTGAGCAGATCATGCTGCCAGTTTAGCAGAGGCTAGCAAATACAGAAAAGGCTTTGGTTATTCGCACCAAATTTGCCCGTTGGCTTTCGAAACAATTATTATGATTAGGTCAGGTTCCCTTACACCCAAACTAATTCAGCGCGTCCATAGAATCCTTAACCTTTGGACGGGAACTCGAGAGTATCCGAATTCGCTCAGAATTCAAAGAGAAAATGCAGCATCTGTTTGGGGCACATTGTTGAATTGGGCTTGATCTGGGTTAGAGAACCCGTGACTACACGTTCGCGCGGAGATAGTTTTTCACCCCAAGGTATTAACATAAATAAAGATATTATGTATGCTTATATATATGTATATATATATATATATATATATATATATATATAAACAAATTTCCATGAGAGTGGTGATGATGATAATTATTATTACTCTCCTGCTTACCATTCGCATAACATACCGTCGGCTTACCATTTCATCAACACTAATCATTTCCAAAACACCTTCCTCCAATATGCTACTGCTTACTATAGGCTTCATCAACATTGTTTTAGGTTAGTTGCGATGATGACACGTGCAATAGGTTGACGAATGACACAAGCAATAGGTGATTTAGCTACAGGACTGTAATAATCTACATTTGACCTTATTTTCTTCTTATATACAAACGATTAAATCAGTCGCGATCCCAGCGCGACACACGCCATATATATATATATATATATATATATATATATTTGTTTGGATCTATATATATATATATATATGTATCATCATTCGTTGCTCAGTAATGTGCCTTCCTTTTGTTTAAGGCGTATACTGATTCCCCGGTCTTCCAAATAAGCCACTAGGCTGTACATAGCATCTGGATGCAGACGTGTTCTATGATAACGTATAATATATGCTGTAGTGTTGAAGCGATATTTAACGCCCCTCGAAGTAATCATATTTAGAGAAAGCGTGAGAGACTGCGCTACAGGCTGGAAAGAGCAGCTACTCGTAGTCGTTGTAGTGGATAAACTATTGAACCGCCGAATGCCCTTTTATCAGAATGCGGCGTGACTGCTGAATTAATGTAGGGTCGAAAATATAGAGCCATATTTGGACATTTAATGTGTATTTGTAACATTAGTAAAAACGCAGCTATTTAAACCAGCCGAAACACTACTAGACATAAACCTGAAAAAAAAACTAAAATAGTATGAATGAAAATAAAAGCGCATGAATAAGAGCAGCAAAATTGCCTGACCTGCTACAATAAACTAAAATAAAATAGTAAACTTTTAACGAGAGCGGAACACAAAGGCGGTGAGAAACAACAAGACGTACAACCATGTTGCTTCATCGGCTTGACACACAACCCGTGTGCCCACATGCGCTGTCTCCTGACCGGCGTAGACGGTTTTGCGGGAAAGTGGTACAAACAAGCTGTATTCGCCAAGGCAAGCTGGAATACGACTACACCGTCTACGAGAACAAGAACAGAGAGCTCATCTATTAAAATAGCCGAAGGCTTCAAACGAACCACCCAGTAGACCACTCAGACAGAGGCTGCCATCTCAAAAAGGCAAACAACTATTGGTGGCTTATAGAATACCGACGCTAAGCCTACACAGTAGATGCAGTTCAAAACAGCAGTTCAAACTAAAGCTGGCCATGCATGGGCATCAGCCCTTAAGGGAGTTTTAGGGACGATCTGCCAAGGCGGCAGTGGTACTGCAATCTAGAATTCAGCATTTTATGTAAGTTGCTGCATAGATGATAGCTCATGGGTCGGAAACGAAACAGCTTCACAAGGAGTATATAACATAGCAGTTATGAAAGTGCGTATTATTGATAGTATTTACTAAGTTAAATGTAGCGCTATTTACATTTTATATCAATGGATGCACGCTGCATGGGTTTCAAATGCAAGGAGCCAATGCCACCGCCGCACCGTGAGCTTACCGGGCGGCTCGCCAGACATTTTGGCGTCCGCACCGCTGGCATGGAAATATTAGTTATTGAAACAAAATAGACTAAAACAAAATAGGCCGGTTTTCCAGAACTGTATCCTAGAGGGCCACTAACATAGTTTAAGGGTCTACGTATACTGAGACACTAAGCCAGGTCGACGGTAATTACTAATTTAGTTTTAGAAATAGTTTGTTATTATGTCAAACAGCTTGGTAAATTTTCTAATAACACAGAGTTAGCCTGTTGCAATAAGTTCAACAAGCTAACTAGCTGCAGCTAGGTACAACAATCTATATCGATGAGCTACTTATTTTTGACTTGTATTGAAGCGGAAGAAGATCCTAGAGATTACGAGTGCGCTTCATAACCGCAATAAATAAAAAATAAGGATTTAGTGGGTTTGTAAGAATCACACGACTTGCTGCTAGCTGAGGGCGATGCAGATATATCGTGCAGGCATTACCGAAATCTCCCATATAAAAAAGTAGTTGAGGTTGAAAAGTAAATCGTAACGGCTACGAATTTAAATGACGAGACCAAAAAACGTGTTTCAATGAAGTGAAATTTCTCCTACATGGAAAACGAAAATAAAACATGAGAAACCATAAATGCTTCTAAAGCCAAGACTTTTTCAACAGGAGGCAAAATTACACAAACGTAAGTAGATTTTTAGTTTTTGCATCGTTTTGTTAACAATGTTTGCGAAAGTAATGCCTAACATATTTTTCGCGACTGCAATCCTCTGTTATGTGCCCTAAATATGTCTATCGTTTGGGAAATATATCCTGTGTCGTTAGAAAGCTCTGTCCTCAGCTATGCTACTCATGTAGATATATCGTCGATGGAAACAACAGCGCGCTACGTGAAGACTAGCAACTACGGCACCGACAGTTGCTCCATTAGTGAAACTCCATTAATGTGCAGTCAGCGACGATGAAGACGAATGACATTGTCAATATTACAACGATAAGAGTCACGGTGGGAACCGGATAGAGCAAACGGGTAGCAGGGCTAATGCCAAAAACCTGTGACTCTACCCTTCGTAACTGTCAATTACTTGAAACGCCTTAGGCGTCACCGTGGGCTACTAGGAGCACTGAAACGACTCAGCTCCTATGGGCTCTTCCAAGTTGAACAAGTCATCCTGGCCGGGCTGTCCCCCTGGGTTGTTGTTGTCGAGTCCGCCACTATTTGGAACTGACGGGCGATCAAAAAGTGTTCATACACCAGCCGGAACAGAATGTACAAAGCTACGACGACGCTTCACTTTGATTCAATTAGGAGCGGACGGCGGTATATTTTTTTTATAGCTTTGCTCCACCCTCCATAAGGGGCAGAGCGAGTAAAGTCGCCTTTCTGTGCTTCAACTTCACGCAATCAAGCCGTTATAGCAGGAATGCTACCGAACGCCATGTCAGATCAAAGACGATTAAGAACGTGAACACTAACGTATCGTTTTAACTAGCGTTTTTGGCAATTAACGCGATGAGGTTTATATAGCTGTTATAGCTACAGAACGGCCCTGTGGACGTAAATAGTTCGCGCTGCATACAGCTGCACAATTTAACAACATCTGCGTTAGTGATGTTTTACATAAATGATCTCACGCTGATATTAATCATGCAGTCTTCTTACGTGCAGATATGCTTGTCATAATCGGATATAGCTGCGGTAAGGATCCAACGATGTGCAACAGCGTTTGAAGCCACGAGCGTGCAAGCACTAGTCATGATGGTATTGGACGGGATAACCAATGACGATCACACGCCGCTCGTTCATCCTCTCATGGAGCAAACACTGACGGGGTGACGCAGCGACAGCTAGTTTTAAATCATTACCCGATGCCGTAGACCAGAGAGCCTTTCAAATACCGACGGTTTACGTTTCAGTAGAATTCGGCGTCTTTTTTGATAAGGTGCAACAAGCTTAACCCAGAGCCAGGACTGCCTAACTCAGGGCTAACCCACAGGGTTTTGCCACAACTGAAGAATGGCCACCGTACTCGCCGGATTTTCTAGCCGGTTGAACCAGCTTAACTACTCCCTGTGGGAAACTCTTAACGCCAATGTTTGTAATGCCAGATACAGTTCCATGTAGCGGCGCGGTCTAGGAAACTAGTGCGTAAGTCACGGTTGTCACCTACCGGGGTGTCGCCGGTTTGATTCCTGTTGTTGATCGAATTTTCTGTGAGCGATGCTCATTGAGAATAGATGATAAATCATACCGTGATAGTCGGGGGCCATGCTGCCACAGAAACTGTGGCAAACCTTTCTCAACATGTCCGGCCCTCGGTGAATTGAAGATATACCTCACGATGAGTTCCAAGCCCGTTAGGGACGGAGAACAGTCTATAAATAAAAACAACCTATTAAATAACATGTTTAATTGTAAATAAAGTTCCATCAATGCCCTGCAGCGAGCTCATGCAAGTGAGTGGGATAATTTACCCTACGAGGTTGTTGGTGCTTTGTGCAACAAGAACTGGCAGTATTGCATTGCCAATATATATATATATATATATATATATTATTGTAATGCCAATAATATATATATATATATATATATATATATATATATATATATACAATTAACGTCTTTCTTTGAAATGAATTACCAGAAACCATGGATATATACGTATACGGTTTACCAATAAAATTGGAAAAAAACGTTCTATCTGAGCAAACCTCGACGTCCCACCTTTTTTGAGCCGCCGTCGCGATGCATTGTCGCGGTCGCAGGTCGCCACTCGGAGCTCAGAAGTGAAAATAAGTATTTTAAAACCTCTCGTAATTTTAAATTCATGTGATTATCGTGTTACCGAAAGCAAACGGCTGTGGTAGTACGGCACAATTTCAGGACTAGAAGCTTTTAATCTAGCCGGGAATACCCATTATTGCTGCCGCATTGCCTCAGGGCCGGGTCCCCCAAGTATCTCGAATATTAACGGCACAAAAATGAACTCGTTGGCGAGCCAGGCATATTTGTTAGTCTTTAGACGTGCCTTGCGTGCCGGGGAGCCAGCGGCAGATGCACTGGCCTCCAGCTTCAAAGGGGCGAGCGTTTCAGTGAACGTCGCATCCCAGACAATCGCTTTTCCTTTTTCAAAGGGGATAAGGGTGAGACCGTCCGGTATCTTTCTGTCGCTTTTTAGGAGGCTGGTTGGTTCTCGAATTTACGGGATTATAGCTGAGCTGAAGGTTCGTGCTGTCATCTCGTTGACTTCGCTGTGACGGCCTTGGCGACCTTCGCTTCTGTTGCAAGAGAGCCCGTGGGTTCCCCAGACATTCGCCCGTGTTCCGAAAGTTCAAGTTATATGTATTGAAGTAGCATGTATCAGTGCCAATTTGTAAATACGCATATGTGAACTCGCGCGTAAAAAAATATTAAGAATAAATTAAAATACCACAACACAATGCTTTACTACTCAATATAGATGATTTAGTGTATTTATGGCTACACCCATGCAATATGCAAAAACAATATGTATAAAAAATAATCTTAAATCTCAAAGAGAACATGTCAAGTCTACGCGCCTGCCAGCTTTTAATTGCCGGTGATGCGAGTACCCGGAGCTCCAAACAGCTATATCTGTGACCCAGAACTGTCTACCTCTCTTTCGTAACATAGCATTTCCCTATAACTGGAAACCCAGGTCCGGAAGATAGGGTTAGAATTATAATTTGGAAATGTCGTAGCCGGTGCCTGACGTCATCAGTCTTTATGGCTTCTACAACTTATATTTGCAGAAGCAAGATACTAGTTGTACAAGTTCTTCTGCATCGTAATCGATTGCAGAAGATGTCTGAATATACGGCACACTGCCGACTGCACCACAAAAGTACTTAAAGAATATGACCATCAAAGAAAAAGAGCCAGTAATTGACATGTGTTGCAACACCAATCTCACGGCGAACGCATGCGTAGTGTTCTTTCTATCAGTCCAGGGCTATATAAAACCGCAAGTTGCATTTGTGGCTAAAACTAGAGCTGGTCCCTTAAATTGTGAATGTATATTTTTCAGAGACCTGACAGGAGTAATACTTGCCGCCGAAATATATATAAACATATCAATAATTCTAAAACTGTTAAATCAATAGAGTATTCCTTTGGTGTGACAACGCTTTAGACTTCTGTTGGGTAAAGCATTTACCAGTTTAATGGAATCGTAGTATATCGGATTACGGAATAGAAGAAGCATTTGATCTCACAGATTGTAATTAGGTGTCGTCCAAAGAGAACCCAGCCGATTTATCGGACCGAGTAGTGGAATACCCAGTAATCAGTAATCAGAGCTAGTAATCAACTAACCTTGGCTAAGGGAACCTCCTTTGTTTTCGGGCACAAACCCCCTCACCGTACTTATCAACTGAATGAGCCGCCTTTAGCAGCTAACAAAGTTAAAATGAGAGGGTATTGATTCACAGGGTAACGATGTGTCTACGCTTCACTTCGGCGCAGCGAGCTGATATTCTCTGCGCACTAAAATCCTTATCTTGGAGTAAAGGGGTTCAGTTTTTGCTAACGGCTTTGGGTTATAGGACGAAACAGTACAAGACAGTGCCTATGACAATAGCCTATATCTAAGTAATAATGTTTGTGTCGAATACTTTTTAGACAGTGCCTTAATTTAGTAAAGGTTCCAGCAAGATACGTACAAGACGCATCATAGTGCATCGAATCCAAAGGCATTCAAGGCATATAAGCCGGCTAGGAGGTAAACGAGACACGTATATGCCTACATTTTTGCACTCCCGATATTGCATAAGGACTCTCCTCGTCTCGCAAATGGGGTCGTTTTATTCTGCCTGAGGCGCGGTCGTCGGACAAACTCGTCATCACCCGGTAGAGCTGCGCTGCACACAAAAACTACGTGCTTCATCATTGAGCACATGAACATTAATAAAAGGTCGGAGGTTTGCTTAGCTCTCATGCCTTAGTGCATCGATGTCGTTAAAATGTTCGTCAAGATATTGTGAGATGTTGTTTGCCATATATATAAATATATATATTTTTTATATTCAAAAACAAGTTTTTTCATTACGTGTGCAAGATGCGTATACAGTGCCCGTTTGCATCTACATGTCAAAACAGCAAACCTGCACACAGTGACACCTGCGTAGACTCTCTGAAGCTGCTTGACCCTCGGTTGTTTTGACGACACGAGGCAATATTCAGCGAGCGTGACGCACGGTAGCACTCGCGCAACCGTCATCGCTAACAGCATTTTTACGCCGTAGGTGAATACATTCTGTAGAAATGAGGAAGAATCACAACGTAAAAGGAAGAGATGCCTTGCTCAATACTTTGTGCCCTTGCTTTTCATGAAGACGGCGGTGGCCTGGAACGCCTTGGGCGCCGTTCGCGACTTTATCGACTCCACGCTTCAGTGCCGTGTCAAACATCTCGTCATACAGAACACGACGAGGATACGGGAGGAGATGAAATGGCCGACAGCGAAGCACCTAACAATCAGCCGAACGCATGAGCAGGAAATGTTAAAGAAGGAGAAAGAAAAAGGCCGTGCACGACGAAAATAACAGAGGAAGGAAAATAAATCGAGTTTACCAGCCAGGGGAATCACAACTTCGAGGTGGTGGATGAGATTGCGGCGGTGGTGTAGTGATCGCGGCGATGCGCTGGCATTAGGTGTGGTAACGCCTCACGTCTAAGGACAGGCAAAAAATGTGAGTAGATTGGAAAAGTAGGGGCTTGAAATAAGTGCATAGGTGAAGTGGGTTGGCTGTTGGCGTCTTAGCCGCGAAGTAAGGAAACCATCGTTGTTTGACGGGCGAATAGATACAGCGATGATGAGGATTGTGGCTATGCAAGGCCCACCGCCGTACCTCCTGCCACAGCAAAACATCGAGCCACGGTCGAGAACCAACAATGCAGAAAGACGGCGATAATACCGGAAAGAGGCAAGAAATCACAAAAAAAACACGACAATGAACAACACATAACGATGCAGCAAATGGTCGCTATTGTCGTTCAAAGTGATATGTGCGGCATTGAATTGTCAGGAATCGATGACATGTCTGATTCCGGCATACAAGTAGGCCTGTACTTTCACATATATATATATATATATATATATATATAAGGCGACGAAAGCCGCAAACCCAACAACTACTACTCACAAGAAGAAACCTCTTGAGGTCTTCTTTCCTGTTCGAGTTTTTGGCCGAGAAACTAGAAAGAGCAAGCGTGTCGCCTGAACGATGTACATGTTCGTGGCTAGTAAGGGACAGCGTAAACGTGGGAATGTCAGAGACAAGCCTCGTCTACGACCTGCACACTGGGCAGTGTCACTGCACAGATCGGCATGTGAACGAGAGGCAGACTGTTCGACTCGAAGCTCAGACGATGGGTAAAAGCGAGAAGCAAACGTAGGTGGAATGGAGGCGATTGGTAGATCACACTAAAGGAGCAAGAAACGAACCAAAAATGAAACAGAAATCGACCTAGCAACAGAGGAAATTTTTTATTTTATTCTCCCGAGCTTTGTAGGCCCACGTATACTTATTGCCTAGAAATAATCAGCCTGGCACTTGCTGGCTTATCGCTTGGAATGTGTGCTTTCCGGGTAGCGTAGATCGCTGAAAAAGAAAGCCATTCTTAAGCCTTCAATACCGACCTCGGAAAATTGAACGTGATCAGAGTATGATAGCAGAAACATTTTACAACTAGAAAAATGACGCTTAAACAGTACTGGCCAGAAACGTGCCAATTTCGAGCGTCGAACCATGTTTTGTATTGCATATATGATAAATAAATATGTATGTTATTCTAAAAAATAATTAAGTATAAGCTTTATTCTCGGTGGAGACTATTCTGTATGATGTACGTTGGTTGTACGTTTGTAATAAATATACATTTTTGGTTTTCAAACATGAGTTATGCGATGTCTTGCGCCAATGAAAGGCTGTTTTTTTTGACAACGCATACGTACATATGCACAACAATAACGTCCCCGGCGTGTTTTTTTTTTAATAAAGCAATGATTACCTTTCTGAAATCCACGTATCTTAAACGGATACAACTGTCCTGCACATGTGGCTAAATGTAAGGCTGGTAACTTTGCCGGCATTGCCCCACCAGTATAAATAAAATGTAGGTTACTTAGATATCTATAATCTAAAACATACTTACTATTTCACGTTAAATCCAGCACCCTGTTTAAGTACAGAACCTTGATTTTGTTTGTTCTGCATTGATTTTGCAGCACGATTTTAAAGCAATGAGGCCATATTAACTTCTTTTAGCCTGCACTGCTTATATAGAACTGATATAAATTATATTTAACAGAGGTCCTTCAAAAGTACATTAGTCAGCACAATACTTGCTTCTTTGAAATCTTTAAATGTTCTGTAAACTTAAGTCGGAATATTAATGTGGCCCCGAAATATGCGAATCTATTAAAGAGCTCCACTTTGTGAACGTCTGTCCGAATGATATGTGTGTGTCCTGGGCACAAGAGCTCCCGCTGCTGAATCACATGAACTTAGTTTAGGGCGTGTTTTTATCGGCCTATTCTCGCGGCGCAACTGCACTGTCTCATGATAGTACTGTAGGTGGCTTCTCGATATTTTCATTATTATAAGGTTGTCACTTGTCACGTATAACAATTTAGTGCTCATATTAGGTTGCATAGTCTCTACAGGCTAGATGATTTCAAAGAATGCTTTTTCCTACGAGTTTGTTGCCTCATATATTGTTCGGCATGCTAACAAACGCACCAAATGCTGTTCAGAAGTCACTGTGAAGACCAATAACCGCTGTGATTACCGTTTGTGTAAAGTGCTTATACTATATATATATAAAGCACGTTTTTTTTTTTGGCGATCGCGATTATTTGCTTCGTTATTTGACTCATATTTTAACAAGTATTTTATTTATCAAAAACTTAAGCGTTGTGAAGTGCAGTTCCGTAAATACACCACGCTTTAAAATCGAGTAAGACACACACACACACATATATATATATATATATATATATAGTGTTTTATGTACATTTCCATCTCTAATAGCATTTATCTCCCATTCTCGAGAGATATCCAATCTAGGAGTGCGGTCCTTCGATCGGTAAAAGAGACGGCGCTGAACAGCTTTGGGACCCTCCCGAATTAGATCAGAATCAGAACAACTCTCTTCCTTCGGCTTCCTTTGATCGACGCCAGGAGAGGCAGGTTGACTCGATAGTTGTTCGAACTATTGGAGCAAGTCTTGCACACTCGTCTTTTGGATAGCTACCCTACTTTTCGTCCTTTTCTACGTCGTTCGCCTTTTCTCGTCCTGCCCCCCCCCTCGTTTGCTCTGCTTTTGCTGCTGGAAACAACGCGAATGTCCTGTCACCCTCCTCAAGACTGTCTTCTGTGACATTTCTGCCCAAGTCTTCCTGGGCGCCGCACACCTAACTGCGAGCGGTGCGGTCGAACCCTCCCTCTGCTGCGGATACAAATAGAGCAATGGCGCTCCGATCCCGCTCCTTTGCTGTGCTCCGGCTCTTGTGGCCCGCCCAGTGCAACAGTGATAGAACGTTCTATGCTGCTCTGTGTTTGCGTCCACCCACCATAGCGTAGAAAAGGACCGAAGGCCTACGTGTCAGCTATACAAGTCAGCGAATCGTAACCAAGGAACCCACGAGCAAATAGCGAAACGAGCGCCGGCAAATAAAAGGGGAAGCGGTTCCAATCAGCGGAGTGTCACTCCAATGCTGTTACCGGGCCATACTTTAGGAGCTGAACGTCCCGTATCCCAAACTTTGATGCGGACGCCTGTGCGGATGGTTGGCAGCTTGCCATTCAGGCTCAATCCATTTTGACCGATTTCGTTGAAATGCTGAGCTTCTTAATTATTCCCACTGAAGTGAAGAAGGAGTAAATATTTATAGAGTGCCTCTAAGCAAAGCGCGCATCCAGTGGCGAGAGTGTTACGATCGATCGTGATAGAAAAGCGTATCACTTACTAAATTGCGTACGCAGCAATTAAAACAAGAGACAACACAATGAATAAATTACGGCATAATGTAATATGAACACAGTAAATTGCTAATTTAGAATAGCTTTTAGGTTCAGACACGTCGCATAGCACTGTCAAAGGAAACATTATGAGTGTTGGAGGAGGCACAAGTACACCACACTATCAACCAAATTGAATATTATAGCCAAATATATATATATATATATATATATATATATATTTATATATTTTTTTTTCACTCCGGCATTTACTTTTAAAACCAGTGTAAGAGTGGCCGGCCTGGGTCTCGAACCCAGGCTTTGCCTTGCATTAGGGAGGCCTGCCCACTAAACCATCTTGCTCGGATAAAGATTGTAACAGTTTTGTCATCGGCAAGTGTGAAGAAGGTTCACTTATTAACTTAAAGCTGGTATCTATTAAATGCAATATTATCCGTATTTTATGCGTCCAACGTATAGTCAGTCCACCATAACTTTTTTGCATTTATGTACGAATGACTAGCTGCCACGGGGTCGACTGATATGACACTTCGTACAAAGACGCGGCTCTGTTTACTGGCGCGGACGGGCCAGACTCTCTGACGCCTGCCTGTTGCGTGTCCTATTGAGGCCGTGGCCCGTATCGCCACGGGGAACCAAACCAACGGGACATTTTTGTCCCTTTGGTTTGCCCTTGCTAAGACGCTTAACGACTCTCGGCCAGCGGATACGTCGAAGGAAGAAAAATCTCACCACCGCTCTCCGGGGACCGTGGCTGGATGAGGCAGGGACGCATTTGTGTTAATGTTCGCCAGCTATTGAGTTCGGGATGATGCCGCCCGCCGCAGTACGGGGTCCCGTTGACTCTGACTCCCTCCAAGGGATAGGTAGTAGGCTCGTAAGGCAAACAGAAGTACATATATAGATTGGTTTGATGTTGGGTGAATGCCAGATCTGAGCTATATTGTCCCTGCTATGAATGATGAGCATCCATAGCAGGCTCCACTGCGACTGCTTGCAAAGGTGGACCAGCGCATTATACGTATTAAAACAAGAGTTGCGCCTTAAAAGAGGTAGTTCGCCACATAGCCTACATATAATATTGGAGTCTTCTTGCTCAATTTTAGTAAGCATCTTACATTCCAAGAAATATATAGGAGATCATACATTACGTCATACCGAGGCTAGCTGCGCGGTTTCGTTCGGATCAGTGTGCACACTGCAAATACATGCTACATAGCTGTCGTTTTTCCTAAAATGGAGCGTATGTTGTGTACATGGTCCCGTCTAAGACTTATTACGACAAGAAGGGAAAGTAAGACCAATATCTGCTTTTAGTATGACAGAACCATGCAACCCGTGATACGTGAACGCAATCATGATGGAAGACCTTATGCGTTACATCAGCTGTAACGCATAAGGTCTTCCATCATGGTTATCGAGCTTTACCGAGCAAGATGGCTTAGTGGCAAAAGCCTTTGCCTTGCATTCGGGATGACTGGGTTTGAGACCCAGACCGGCCACTCCTAAATTGGTTTTCATGGTTCCCAATTTCAACAAACAGAATGCCGGAATAGATAAAAAATCGACCATACTCGAAAAAAACACAAATGCCCCAATAAAAAGAGATGGTGCATTACCATCAAAATCCCATTAAGTTAAAACAAAGTTTAACTAGGTATACATATGCGTCTTGCTAGTATATATTGGGGTCTCAATATATATTGCCTAAGTATTATTTGTCAGCGACAGATGACTCTCTGTGTAGCCACGGAATACGAATAAGGTCCTGTTTCCCTACGGAAAAAAAGCTTTGACTAAATGGCAAATTGGATTGTTTTCTCTTTTTGATTGATAGTGTTAAAACCTAGAGCGCGTGTCATGCGAACTTTCTCAACGATCAATTGCAAATCTACAAAGTACGGACAACTGTTTCAGGTCACAAAACATATCGTTCAATCTGTCTTCTGTTTATATGCCGACCAGCTGATACGTTAAGAGCTGCGACGAACGAACGCGATATGAGTACAACGAAGGCTAAAAGCAATAACAAATATGCGCGCCCGATTGGGATGTGGTTGTCTGTCTGCTGAGCGACCAAATGAATCGGCTTTTGGTACCCTGAGACCATGGCATAATAAAACCACCGATAGGATGGACAGTTGTTTTTGTGAAACTGCTTGCTGTCGGCATGTGCAGCAGACCTTGCGCACGATACCATGAACACAAATGGCGTTGCCTAGAAACGCCTGTGGTAACTGCCGTTATGGGCGTGTTCTGATGTATACAGTTGCGTTACATAGCTTGCTTCACTTTGGTATGTCTGGCTCTGGTTTTAGCTCGAACTCCTACATGTATATCTCTAGTGTTTTTTTTTTGTCTACAGACGGCTTCATAAACTAGAGCATTATCAATCATGCTAATAATACAATTCAAGCTATTAATGCGATGCCAATCGCGCGGTTAGCATTACACAGCCAACCGGAGTGATTGCACCGTGTGCGTATTCCACACATCCAGCCGTTTGACGGGAGCTGGGGGGGGGGGGGGGTACAGTTACAGACACAACCGGCCACCACAGAGCAATGGCTGTGCGAGAAGGAGAATACGTGTAAAGTGCTAACAGAGTAGCAGACGAGGCGGCGGCGGCGTGCCTTAGGAGCTAGTGTGCTATTTATGGTTCTCATCTACCACTACTAGATCACTACCGGGGTGTCGCCGGTTCGATTCCGTTGTTGATCGAATTTTCCTAAGCTTCTTGAGAATAGATGACAAACCATCCGCTGAGAGCCAGCGTACATGCTGTCACAATAACTATTGGGGAGACTCTTATCATTCTATTATTATTGTTACTTTTATTGCTTTTTGCTTCCATTCATATCCATGGGCAATAAAGGATAATTTTATCGTATATGAAAAAGTATGTCGCTTAAAATAGCAACTATTAGATTTCCTGTTATCTAAACATGTCCGGCCCTCGGCGCGTTGAAGAAATACCACTAAAGATATCTCACAGTAAGTCAAAGTCCGAAAGGACGAAAAATGTTAACAACAAACAAGCTCAATTTTTACATCGAACGAAGATCACAGAGACACATTGATTGGTTTGGTGTTACTACCAATGCATGTATATTAGAAGATATATACGATTTTAAATCCCTGATGACCCCGGACTATAACGCAATGCCTTTTAACTTCTTATTTGATTCCGAATATCCTCTTACTGAAGAGGGAGTGAGGGGTACAATTTTTGGACGGATAATTATTACCAAAGCATAGCGAAGCTGACCTGCTCTATGGAGATATATACTCCTAAACTATAATGCCGTAGACTCGTTTTTTCGTTCGTTTGCTACGGCGACAAACGGTCGTGTTCAGCAAGAGCTCTGTGAATATTCGCCTCGTTTTGGTGATTCTACCTCGTTTTCCCGGACAAGTTTTGTGTGAGTGCTCCTCCTCGCTCCCAAGTGCCTGGTGCGGTGTGCTTTTCCATTTTTCCGAGTTTCTTCGTGGTTTTTTGCCGTTTTGGTGTTTCCGCACGCGCTCGCGGACGGCGAGAGCAGCGGTTCGTGCGGGTATCCACTCGAACTGGCGTCTGCCACACCGTCCTCGTCTGCTGCGCTGGCGGCGTTGTCTGCCATGGCGGCGGAGGATTGCCTCACGATGCGATCACGTTTAGAGTTGTTGTCGGATGCACCTAAGCCCGAAGTGCGCTGCACGTCGCCGGTAACACCGGCGCCCGTCTATGGTGCAGGCGATGCTGCTGTTCGACCGATAGAACAGCTTCGCCCAGCTGTCAACGACACAACGATGGCGGAGACAATGGCTGCTGAGGCCACACCAGGTGTCTCAGCTGCGCCAAAACCGGCTGTCAAACGAGCCCGAGCTGCCTCAGACACGGAGGACTCTTCTAACAGTGCGGGGGTTTCACGGAGCGCCGGTGACACGGCGAATGATGACGGCTTTGTGACAATTGTGAACAAGAAGTCGGCTAGACGGGTGCTTAAAGCTGAAGCGGAACTCTCGCGTTTCCGTGAATCGGTTGACAGTGGCGCCGCTCCAATTTATACAGTGCGATTTCTGCCACAGGATTTGACGGCTTTGTCGTTCGATGCCCCCAGCAAGCAGCAGCAGAGCCAGCGTCCGCAATTTTCGGCTGAACAACTGTCAAAAGTGTTCAAGGCGCTCCATGACTTTGTGCCGGCGGCAACGTTGGAAGGGGGTCCCAAAGGGATAACGGCCACGGTGTCCACGATCTCGTCCGCAAGTGATTTGGTGTCACTTAAGGTATTAGGAGGCGTGACGGTCGTGGGACTATGTTCCTTAGTGGATCAGTTTTGGGGCGTTATCAAAGACGTCAAGCCGGCCTCCTCTGACGAGTGCCTTCTATCCGAGTTTGCCTCGTACGGCGCGGTAAAATCAAGGAGGGACACGAGGCTTGGGTGGAAAGATAAGCAGAGCATCCGAGTGCCGTCTAGCAGGATACACGTTCTGTTCAAAAGGACACCACCTACTAAGGTCTTTATTGTGTGGAGGGATCACGATGTAACGGTCGAAGCATCGTCGCCGATTGTTTGTTTCATTTGCCAACGTACTGGCCACACGGCAACTCGTGGCACTCGCGTTCGTGCGTGTAGAAGATGTGGTGCGCACGACCATCTTGAAGCATCCTGTCGAAATCGCGCTCGCTGCGTTGACTGCAGGGGCCCTCACCCTAGAGGGGACTCGTCTTGCCCCGCTTTCGCGTTAGCTCGCGAGAAAAGCAAGGCCCTGCTTGGGTCGCGTATGCTCCAACATGCGCAGTTGTCGGCGCCGGCAGGCACCCTGGTCACCGCCCCGGACCCCGTACCCCCTAGACCACGCGAATCGGCACCTGGGGCCTACGCGGCGGCGGTACGCCGTTTGGTGATTCCAGTCTCTTCGGGCGTGGCCCCGGAACCTTCGGCAGCGCCCGTTGAGGTCGTGCTCCCCCCCTTTCCGGTCGATCCCTGCCCCACACAAGTCTATGCTTCGTTCGAAGACGCCGCCATCTATTGAAATGGAGCCCCCTAAACAAGTGGAACGAGTAATGGACGCTGCTCACCGCCCTCCCAAGCGCCGTCGCCAATTGGTTACGAGTAGATCCGTCCCGCGCGGTCGCGTCGTCCCCCAGGGTCGCGCCGTCCCCCGCGTTCGGTCGCGCTTGCCTAAGTCGACAGACGACTTTGACCTTGGTTCTTTGTCCAAGGCCGCATCACTGCTCGCACGTACCAACCCGAAGCTAGCCGACACGCTTCGAGGCATCGTTAACGCACTGCGTCCGCTGCTAGCTCTGGCGCCGTTGCTGCAAGGTCTGGTGTCCCCCGCACCCACTTCCCTATGACGGACCCTGGCTCAGCTTCTTATCCCCCTCTCCAGAGCGCTTCAGTAGCAAGTAACCCCTCTATAAGGGTTATTTGTCCCAGATGCGGCCGGGACTTCACCCGCCGCGGTCTCCCCATTCATCAAGCTAGATGCCGTTCCACGTCTGCGACTGCCGCTCCGTCTCCGACTGTATCCTCCGCGCCAACACTCCCGTCGCAGCCGAGACAGCCTCTGGTCGACAAGCTCAGCACTGCGACCCAACAATCAAGGGTGATGCGCGTGGTTCCCCGGGCGGTGAGGTCTTTTATTGCCGAGCTCCTGTGCGACGTCCTCGACCTTGTGGCGGCTAACAACGACCTCCCCTCGTGGGAGTCGCTCCTGTCATTCGCTTATGTGGTTCTTCAACTGCCACTTCGCACCTTGTCGTCAATCTCTTTGGCAGCGACTGTCCGATCGAACCTCCGTGCATTTCGCGATGGCTGGCGTTTTCAGTATCGCGTAGGAGGTATTATTATTTATTATTACATCACCTTTCGGTATTGTTGATTATATTACATTACACGTATTCATTAAATCTCGAAAACGGCATTCGTTTCTGTTAATCTTGGACATATATAGAATATGTTGTATGTGCATCTCAAGAAGATGTCAGCGACCTAACGCCCAGATAGCTGGCGCAGACCGACATGTTTCATGATGATATTTGGTGCAGACAAGGCCGCAAAATTTGCAGCAACACTCATCGGAAGGGTTATGGAACCCACTGCGGTGGCACAGTTTGTGGTGGAACACATGGACGGAGTAGCGGGTGAGAACGTGTCGTTGCTCGAAGAGCGGTTCCATCCATGTATTGTCCAACATTTCCGGTGTTTTGTAGAAGGCTTCTGGCACTTCCCTCATTTTCTGCTCGAAGTGCCTACGGAACTCTCGCAGTGAGGCGGTTGTCGGAAGTTGAAAGCGGTTTACCATGTCCTCGATGAACGGCGTGGTCCTCGACAGACTATAAGTTAGCTTGTTTTGTGCATTTCTAGGGAGGCCCAAAACTCTCTTAAGGAACGTTGCCTTCACCGTGTCGAGAGCGCTAAGCTGCTGAGCATAGGAGGTATTAGAAGAGCCAGAACGGACCCGTGCGACTCACCAAGCACCCACCTGCTCCGCCGCACTTGGCTTTTCCTGCCCCTCCTAACTCGATGACGCAAACCTCAGTCGATGACGTCTTGGGAGCTGTAGCCGGCTTCCCGGTCAGTTCGTCCGCTGGTCCTGACGGTCTCCGCCCGCGCCATCTAAAGGATCTCCTTTCCCCCGGGATCGGACCGGTGGCCGGGAGACTGGCCGCATCACTTGCCAGAGTAATGAACGTCCTGAGATGGGGCCGACTGCCGGCTGAGGTCAGGGCGATCGTGTTCGGCGCCAACCTATTCGCACTGCGCAAAAAAGACGCATCAATTCGCCCCAAGGATCGCAGCAAAGATAGCCTGCCGCGAGGCCAAAGAACTTATTATGGAACAACTTGGCCCGCACCAGCTGGGATTTGGCATGGCGGGGGGAACGGAGACTGCCGTACATGCAGCAAGGGCCTTTATGCAATCAAGTCTCCTCGGTACGGCACTCCTGAAGTTGGATTTTCGCAATGCATTCAACACCATCCGTAGGGATTACCTCCTTCGCGCGGTTTGGGATACAGGCCCGGAACTCTTCACCTTAGTAGAACACGCGTACAAAGAGCCATCCGTCCTGTTGTTTGGCGCCGAGACGTTATTTTCGGCATCGGGCACACAGCAGGGGGACTCCTTGGGACCGGCCCTATTCAGCCTGGGGATACGTGAGCTGGTTAACTCCGTTAAAGTGTCATTCAACGCTTGGTACCTAGACGATGGCACACTTGGTGGACCGATGGTGGACTTGCTCGATGAGGTGCTCAGAGTCCTTGCTTTCGAGGCAGTCAGTAGTCTGGTGCTGAACACGGCCAAATGCGAGGTGTTCGCTCCGGGGACGGACCCAGACGACCCCTCATTGAGGGCCTTGCTCGAGCTGCTACCGGGGTGTAGAGTCGTGGCTGACCACAAAATAAACTCTGCGTTGCCGGGACAACTCGACCCCTTGATGGACAGATTGTGGGCGATGCAGGAACGTCTTCCGCTTGTTGGAGCCCACCAGGGTCTCCTACCTGCTTCGCTCGTCGTTCTCCGCGTGCCGCATCGTACATATTTTACGGTCTATAGACTGCTCAGGCGATTTGAACCATTTTCTCCAACCATTCTACGACCAGGTGGTAGAGGCCCTACAGACGGTGCTGAGTCTAAACTTACGACCACGAGAGGTGCGCCAGGCGGCCCTCCCCACGTCCATGGGCGGTTTTGGTCTCCCCTCGGCTCGATCCTTGGCGGGCCCGGCCGTGGCTGCCTCGATGCACGCTACGTCGGAAAATGTCCAGCGCCTGCTCCCGCCGGCGGCTCAGGCAATGCTCGAGGCGGCTCGTGACGATATAGCGACTGGACTTCAAGCTTCATCGCCTGGTCCCGATAGACTAGCCTGCCAGAGGGCCTGGGCCGAGAAGGCCCACGAAGCTTCGCTTAGTTCGCTGCTTGAAGAATGCGGGGATGACCAGGACAAGGCACGCCTTCTAGCTGTCGCTCGCCCAGGAGCAAGCCACTGGTTGCATGCACTACCCGCTGACTCACTGGGTACCCGCCTTGATGACCAATCCACCCGAATATGCGCTGGGCTGAGATTGGGGGCTGATTTGGTTGAGCCACACAGATGCTCTTGTGGCGAGCCCGTCGGGCGACTCGCCAGACCCGGCCTGTCTTGCGCTCACGCAGCGGGCCGGCGCTCAAGACACACTGCCCTCAATGAAATGCTTGCAAGATCGCTGCGGAGGGCGGGGACTTCCCTGCGTCCTGGAACCACCTGGGCTTTCAAGAGACGACGGTAAGCGCCCCGACGGTATGACTTTGATACCCTTCTATAAGAGTCGTTCCCTGGTGTGGGATGCGACGGTGACCGACTCTCTGACCCCTTCCCTTGTCGGTCCCGGCGCGTCCCGCCCGGGGACTGCCGTTTAGCGAGCTGAGACCTCAAAGATAAGAAAATATGCAGACCTAAGTCGGGCGCACCACTTTTCGCCATTCGCGTTCGAGACGATGGGTGGCCCTGGGCCCCTCACGGTGACATTGATCTCTCGGGTTGACGACGCGTTACGGCAGACGACGATGGACAAGAGGGCGCACACCTTCTTCTCCCAGCGACTGTCCCTGGAGATCCAAAGAGGTAACGCGACCTCAGTGCTCGGAACTATGAGAGACTGGATGGACCCGGACCTTCGCGCCAGGGGGCAAGCAGGACTTCCTCACGGGCATGAGCGATAGAGCGGCTACGGCGCGCAGAAGGAGCAACTAGGTCGACGAGCAGCAACACCGTGAAGCATTGTATATATTCTTCTAAATTATAATAAAAATACGTGTAGTTTAATTTTAAATGAAAAATCAAATGTCACATTGTTGAATTATGCTGTAGACAATAAGTATAATTATTTTTATTATCAGATGCACGCTATGGTCGAGAAATTTATTCACCAACGCACCGGCAGGTCTAAAAATAACACTAGGCTTCGTGAGTATATCTCTAGTCTAGAATCACTTATTAAAAATTAGGCACGATATGCGACCAAACTGCGTAAGACAACCAGAAGACTTCAGGCATTAGAAGAATCCAATCCCAATTTTAAATATTGTAAGTCGTTCCTTTGATACACCAATACGCGCTTAAGGGAAAAAGATAATATAACGGCACTTAAACAAGTAATTACTGATGATGTCTCCAAAACAGTTACCTTTAAAAATTAATTTTCTCTGTTTACGCAGCCCAAGCAGATTCAACGCAAGCACTTACTATCTCCCCGCTAACGTCATCAAGCTGTCCGTATTTATTTGTGTTGGAATATAATATATTAAAAAAAAAATAAACTCCCACCTAAATGTAGCCTAACCCAGATTTTATCCCTCCATTATTATAAAAAAGTAGCGCATGTTATAACTTATCCACTCGCATTAATTTTTGCTAAGACCTACGAAGATGGTGTCGTGCCAATTTTTTCCGACAATCCGTAATTACGCCTGTACATACAAATAGGTCCAAGTCGACAATTAATAACTATAGGCCTGTGACACAATCATTAATAGCGTATATATTATTTAAAAAATTACTTGTGAATCATATGTTTAACGTTATGCAGACTGAGCGAGTGCTTTACGAGCAGCAACATGGCTTTACTAAAGGCAAGTCCGCAAAACGCAGCTAGGTGAAATTGTTTAAGATTCGGTCATTTATTAAAAAAATACATAAATAAATCATTTTATTGTATTTACTTCGATTTTAGAGTATTTAATAGCATAAACCATTAAAAACTTTTATAGAAACTAATTGACTTAAGTATAGAAAACCACACTCTTTCATCTAGCTATCAAGTTATCTAACCAATCAGAGGTCTTGAATGCGGATCAACCGCAGTTTAAGTCGGTATGGGATGTGTCCCCTGGTCTTGCCTCAATGACCCCGTCTAGGCCCAATATTATTCTGAATATTCATCTTAGATTTTAAAAACGTTATATTCAAAATCATTAAGCAGAAGGTTTTAGCGGATTATCTTAAATATTATGTGCCATTGGCACAGAGAACGAGAGGGAGATAATACAGAGAACAATTGACTCCATCTCCGATTGGTGCGCCGAAAATGATAAGATAATTTCGGTCCCTAACTGCACCGTGTCTGAAGGAGGACCACGTTTACACACTTAATGAAGAAAAGATAGCTAAAGTAAACAGCATTGTGTATCTTGAGGTAACGGTAACACTGGAGCCAGATTTTAACATTCACATTACGCAAACTATTCAGTCAGCTAGTCTTATACGTAATACAATATTTCGTTGTTTTATTATCGAATATCCAATGTTCTATGTTCGCCTTTATAATAGTCTTGTAGTTGCTAAATTCTTGCAGAGCTTCGCCGCGGCGGCAACCAGTCTCGCAACCGAGGCAGGCTGCCGCCCCCCTCGACTGGGTCTGCGCCCGACTAAAGCACGGTGCTCTCCACAGCGGGAGACCACTCCAGAGGCGATCAGGACCAGGACGGGTTCACCCTGGTAACGCAAAGAAGTCGAAAGAGGGGGCAACCATCTCCTCCTATAGACTCCCGATCCACAAAGCAGTCAAACATGGGCGAATCTTAAACAACGTAATTGTATATGACAACTACTTTTAAAGCACTACAGCTGAACTGCAGCCGGAGCATGGGTGCCCACAACATGCTCCAGGAAATTAGTTGCAGGTCTGGGACAGATCTGCTACTTCTTAGTGAGCCCAACGTCCGGTGGGCGAAAAACTGCACCCCAAACCTTTTTACAGAAGCAAACAATTTGACAAGCATTTTACTAGACAACCGCTGTCGCCTTCGGGTTTCCGGACACGGCAGCGGGTACGGTTTTACTTGGGTGGATCTAACGGGCGTTGGGCGGTTTTACTCCTGCTACTGCAGTCCCAACGCCCCTCTCGAAGACTTCATAGGTTTTTAGACAATTTGACAGAGTCTTTTAACCAAAACGACGTGTCACTTCTAGTCTTAACCGGAGATTTTAACGCAGCTTTCACTACATGGGGCTCTACGACCACCAACCGAAGAGGAGACGCCGTCCTCGAGTGGCTGGCGGCGGAGGACCTAGTTGTTCTTAGCACCTTCCACAAAGCTGGGCGCACCTCGTGCATCGATCTTACAAAACAAGAAGAACGGAAGCACATAGGATTTTAAACTGGAAGGTTTTACTAGACGAGGAATCTCTAAGTGACCATCATATACTTGAGTTTCACGTGACCATCTCCCGCGAGGGACCGCCCACAACGCTTCGTCCTACAACCAGGCGCCAGGGGGTCAACGAGATCCAGGCGTCCCTTAGGACCCTTATCAACCAGGACGGGATGCCAACAACACCCGCGGGGCTTCAAAACCTCCTTAAGGCCGTCTGCAGAGTCGCCACGGGCCGCGGAACACACCAGTTGCATCGAAGGACCCCGAAGAACTGGTGGACGAGCGAAATAGGAGGCCTCAGGAAAAGGTGCATCCGGGCACGGCGTCTCCTCACCCGCGCTCGGCGAGCCGCGCCAGAGGGGCAAGCCGCCCTTCAACACGGCGCGGAATATAAAAGACTGCGAGCAGGCCTGCGTAGGGAAATCTCCAGGAGCAAGGAACGCTCCTGGAGAGCCTTTCTCGAAGAGCTGGATGACGACCCATGGGGCCGCCCGTATAAAATGGTGCGGGGTTTTCCCCCCTGCAAACAAAGGGTAGAGCTTACGTCAGAGGAAACCCCGTACTTAGAAGACACAGGGGAGTCTGAGGACAGCATACTAGAGGTAACCCCGCACGAAGTGCTCGCAGCGGGGGAACGCCTCAAGCCGGGAAAGGCACCGGGCCCAGACGGGATCCCCGTCTTCGCGATTAAGCTCCTGCTGAAGGAATACCCAGAAGCGGTGGCCGCCGCGGCGACGGAGATGCTTCGGACGGGCTTGTTCCCTATCGCATGGAAGGCCGCGGACCTCGTGCTAATACCTAAGGGCCCCGGCTCGTACCGGCCCATATGCCTTCTCGGCTCCCTGTCCAAGGCCTTCGAGTCCATCGTCGAGGCACGACTCCGAGAGTTTGCGGAGGACAACGGCCTCCTTTCCGAGGCCCAATATGGGTTTCGTAAAGGTCGCTCTACCATTGCAGCGATAAAGAAAATCCAACTAAAGGCCGAAAGCATTCGCGACTCCCCGCCCGGACGCCGAGATCTAGTTTTAGCAATACTACTGGACGTGAAAAACGCTTTCGCCTGCCGTGGAGAGTCATCCTCGATACTCTCCACAGGAAAAGGGTGCCCTTTTACTTAAGACGGATTTTATCATCATCATTTATTTATTGCACCATATGTATGGTATGTATATATATAGATCATTGTAATAAAACACATGTTTATAGATAAGTTATAAATATCATCGAGCTAACTGCGTAAGAGAAATAGCTCTCTGACAGGTATCGAGATGGTAGATAGGGCACGGCTGGTTATATAAACGGCACACACAGCCGACATCAGGATCGTGGAAGCCTCTTCGATGGCAGAGTTTATGGTGAAACCCGTGAAGTGAATAGCGGGTCACGATATGTCGGTTGGGTTGTAGTGGTCTCTGCCAGTTCTGTGTGACAATTGCTGGCAAATTAAAGAAGCTTCCGGGAACTGCTCAAACTTTCTTTATAAAGTTTTCTCTAAACTGAATAAGAGCAGCGGTTTCTGAGAGACGGAATCTAGTTACTAGATCTTCTACAAGTGGTTGAGTAGAAGTCATAAGGTAAACTAGACGGTTTTTCGCATTGCTAGCTTGAAAAACGTAGACTTAACCTTATCTAGTTTTTCTAGCTGTGATATGCTGAGGTGTTCCCATATGACCTGGATGCCGTAGGACGCCACCGAAGCAACTTTCAGGTCAAAAAGTGCTTTGAGTGTGGTCAGGGATAATTGTTGGGGCTTTTCGATTGTAGACATCGCGACTAGGCTTTTTCTAGTTCGTTCGGCGGTTGTCCAAAGGTTGTGCCCTTCATCGAAAAGTTAACCCCAATGTAACAGAAGGTGTTAACGAACTCGACTGCACTGAGAGTACTGAGTTTCAAGCGATCGGACCGAGCAAGCGGTCCCCCAGGTCTAAATTTGATAGCTTTTGTTTTTTTCGGCGTTAATCTTAAGGCCGTGAATTGGGACTCTGTTGGACGACGAGACCACGCGCATAAGTGCAGGGCTGCGGCTTGGTGTTGACCTAGTCGTGCCCCACCAATGTCGTTATGGTGATTTTGTGGACGCGTTGGCGCATCATGGCCTGTCATGCGCGTTAAGTGCAGGCCGACGAGCACGCACTCCGCTCTAAATGACACCTTTAGTCGCGCACTTCGATCTGCCGGCTTCCCATGTGTTCTAGAGCCCCCGGGTCTATCGAGGGATGACGGAAAAAGACATGACGGCCTGACTCTGACGCCCTTTGAGCGTGGCCGCATGCTTGTTTGGGACGCAACTGTTACCGACTCATTAGCCCCTTCGATGGTCGGTGCAGGTGCGGACCGAGCAGGTCATGCTTCCAGGTTAGCTGAGGCTAACAAATGCAGAAAATATTCCAGTGTGGATTTTCCGCACGAATTTTGTCCGTTGGCTTTTGAGACTATGGGAACTGCAGGCCCCCTTACGCTCAAACTGATTCAACGCGTAGGCAGAAGCCTTAATCTTTCGACAGGAGACTCGAGAGCATACGAATTCTTGCGTCAGAGGCTGTCGCTCGACATTCAACGAGGAAATGCAGCGTCTGTTCGGGGCACATTGTTGAACTGGGCTAACCCTGGGTTAGAGAACCCGTAATCACACGTTCGCGTGGAGACAATTGTCCACTCCAAAGTGCTTACATAGCAAAGTTATATAAATAAAAATCTTAAGGCCGTTGTTCTCGCAGTACCCCTCCAGGGTGCGTATGCTTCGCTGCAACTCCAACTTGTCACGACTGTACATGACGATATCGTCAGCATGTAGTATGATGCCGACCGTATCGTGTTCTTTATGAATTATTGGCGGCAGATCGCTGAGAAGAGTAGAAAAAAGCAGTGGGCTAAGATTATCACCTCGAGCATAACCTGTGGTCTGGATAATGGGCTTATGCTCACAGATCGAATCGTCAAGGATTATCGGGTTTGCTTGAAGAATGCTGGCGATTAGGGTTAGTGTCTTGGGGCCAACACCTGCACTGGCGACCTTCTGGAGTACAACATTTCGCGGAGCAGTGTCAAAAGCGGCCTTCAGATCGACAAATAAGGCATATAGAAACCTTCCCCTTGACTTGTGAAGTTCCAGGCTTCTTTTCACTTCGGATAATAACTTCGTGCATGCTGTTATGACCGATTTTCCTTGACGGAATCCATGCTGTTCTTGTGGTATCATGTTACGGTGATGAAAGAATATAGAAAGGCGTTTTGTGAGCACCGATGCCAAAATCTTATAAATACAACTCTTCTTGGCAATGCCCCTCCAGGATCGGACATCAGTAGGATCACCCTTTCCTTTTAGGATGACCTTAAGGTTGCACTCCCTCCATGCTTCCGGGACATAGCCCTCATCTAAACATCTATTGAATATTGCAAGGAGAATAGGCCAAATATAAGGGGTGTTCTTGAGGTGTTCGTTTCGGACAAGGTCGGGACCGAAAGTTTTATTCCTTGTAGCTTGGCCAATAGCCTCTAGAACCTCGCTGTAGCTGACGGGTGCTTCTAGAGAAGCTACTAGAGCCTTCTCAAATCCCTCGTCAGGTTCTGCTGCAACTGGGATTTTCCGGAGCACTGTATTGGTAGAGGCAAACATGCCCTCGAAATGTTCACGAAGCACATCTCCAGGAATTGTACAACTGCAGCTCGCACTGTCTGAGCGGCGAGGTAGAGTCGTTCCTGTGCTTCCATCACTAACCGTTGTTCCTGTTTTATGAAGAAAATTCCTCTTTTGTTGACGTAAGAAACCGATATTTTGTGCGCAAGTCTAAGTAAGCGTTCCGAGTTGACCGATCTGTCCTCGATGCTGATAGCAGACTTAGCAAAGGTTGGTGAAGTTCATAACATTCCCGATCAAACCATGCGGCCGATTTCCGTTTGAAATTCTGCGAAATAAGACGGATTTTATCGAGCTACCTACATGGCAGGATTATCCATTTACATGACCAAACTTTTAACATGACCGCAGGGGTGCCGCAGGGCTCAATACTAGGCCCCCTGCTATGGAACATCACGTACGATGACGTGCTGCGGCTGGGGGATCTCCCACCCGGGGTCGAACTCCTCGCCTACGCTAACGACCTGGTCCTCACCGTCCAGGCCTGGACAATGGGCCAGCTTGAGGCGCGTACGAATGAAGCCCTCTTTGACATTGCGCACTGGATGCAAATAACGGGGCTTACCCTGGCCGCCGCTAAAAGCGAAGCTATTCTCCTGGTGTGTCGGAGGGGCTTGCCCCCGCCGCACCTTGTCCTGGAGGACCAGGAGATTGCTGTAGTCAATACTACAAAGTACCTCGGGGTCTTCCTGGACCGGGGTCTCCGGGGTACTGAACACCTACGGCGGGCGTCAGAGAGGGCATTGAAGATCGCCAATAGTTTTGCGCGCCTCATGCCAAACACCTTTGGCCCTAAACAAACAAGAAGAAGGATTATTATGTCCGTGACCGAGTCAGTCGCCCTATACGGGGCTTCGGCCTGGCCTACCAACGCTCTGAAGACTAAGGCAAAAAGAACCCGCTATGGCGGGCTCAATGGGTCGGAGCCCTTAGGGTCACCATGGCGTACCGTACGGTTAGCCCAGCGGCGGCGCTCGTGCTCGCGGGCACTATTCCATGGGACCTGAAGGCAGAAGAGCGCCGCCGTCTGTGGGGCGACCAGAGCCTTAAGAAGGAAGAGGCACGGCAACACACATTGCAGCTATGGCAGGGGGAGTGGGATGGCCTGGCGCAGGGGGAGTGGGATGGCCTGGCGCAGGGGGACCAAGGTGCCAGTCTCCGCAAGCTGGTCCCTAACATCAAGGACTGGCTGTACCGGCCCGGTGGGGACCTCACCTTCCACACCACTCAGATTTTGACGGGGCACGGCGACTTTCAGTCGCACCTACACAGAATCGGGAAGGCCTCCAGCCCCGCGTGCGTCCACTGCGGCAATGGACTCGAGGACACTCCAGAGGACACAGCTCTGGCGTGTCACGCATGGGCGGAACAGCGTCACCCCTTGAGGACTCTAATGAATACGCACATTTGTAACCTACGCGACGTCTTTCTGAAGATGACAGAATTCCTGAAACACTGGAACTTAACAACAGCGGTTTTTAACAAGATTTTACAAGCTAAGACAGCGGCCAACAAACTGCGACTTTTGCGATTCCCTGCGACTCCCAGGGACAACTTTCGCCAGGAGTAAGAAGACTCGCCCCCTCTGACTGTTTGATGCATGCGTAAGCAGTTGGGGGACGGAGACATGACTGGTTTTTAATGGGTTGGAGCCCCACACTACCGACCCACACTCGCAGGGACTCACTGCAGTGGCCTCTGTGTGTGCAACTGCATTTTCCAGTTAGTCCTCAAACAAAAAAAAAGTTGCTAAATTCATTTACAGCTGTGAAGTCTGGCGACCGTATTTGAAGACCCATATTCATGCAATTGAAAAGTTCGGTCTAAGTTGTGTTGCATTGAGATGTAAGGTAGAACGTAGCAATCTCGACTTACTGTCTATATCAGAACGACACTCGAGAGCAGATTTTGAAAATGTACGCACGAATCTCTCAGTTGAATAGACTTTCCATCTTTTTAATATTCGCAACAACAATCTGCGCAGTACTCAAATCATAATGTCAAAATTAGTTGTACGATCTGACCTGAATCAACAAGATGTTTTCGTGACGCACGGCGAGAATACTGAGAACAATGTACTCGTGATATAATATTAAAAACTGTATTATTACATATATCACGCAATGGTACTATTGCGCGCTATTATATGGTGACATATTATATAGAATACTGAAGTAATTGCAAATCTAGTGGCGGCTGACACTTACATGTGTAATAAATTTGGAGTGCACATGATGAAGATGCCGGGACATAGTTATCAGATGCGCAAATGACGAGTTTGCTACGCTTAACGTTCATTTTAACGCCTTAAATCCTCTGTGTAATATTGTTACCTTCCGTATAACACCTGCCACCTTGGCTTCTATTTCGCTATACCACAGGATACGGAATTTGACGGCTTACTTTTATAGACAAGATCAAAGACGTTCTATGCCGGTTCCGACTACGTGCAGCACTCGGCCTCAGTTCTTAAATCAACTGAAGTTTGTTCCAAACACGTGATAACACTCATTACACATACCCAAAGGTTGCCTCAATCGAGAAAATAAACTTTATTTAGTGCTTATTAATATAGGGTTCCTTTGGCATTATTCCTATTAAGCCAAGGCAGCAGACATAACAACCGGCACCCCTAGGTTGACTAGGCCCCGAGCGATAACCAGTTGGTCCAGAATCAGTGGGCAGACACCTTAACATCTTGATACGTAGTAAGCCTTAACAATCCTGAAGTGGACCACGACAATATGATCATATTATTTCGTTGTCGCATAGTCTATATGTATAATTAGTAGTTATTCAGCATATAACTACTAATTATACATATAGACTATGCGACTTATGCAAGTGAATATTTTAAACATAGAATAGCTCTGCATGACCAAAATAAACCGGACCCTTTCGCCACCAACCACCAGCTGCAAGACATACGTCACAACGGGAGACGTTGTATATGTACAAATCCGAAAAATATCACCAATACGACATACGAATAGCTCAATGCACGAGTTGTTTTAGTGCGTTTTACTGTAAACACGTACGATGACCACGACTTCATTATTCCGTTAAGTTAATGCCCGTGTACGGTTTTGTGAAGCTATGAAACCCAGCTGAATGTCACAGTTTGTGCTGGAACGCTTTTTCATTCATATGCTTCTTCCATAGATGGAGAAGCGGGTGAGAACGTGGCGCTGCTCAAAAAGCGGTCCCATCCATGAAATGCCTAACATTGCGGGTATCCTATAGAACTGACACCAGCAGTCTGACTGCCGTTTTGACTTGAGTGTGTAGAGGTGGATAAAGGTTTTGCCCGCGGTTGCGAATCGACGCCAAATGTCCTGTGAAATGTGCTTAAACATTGTCAAACACTGCTGCGAACTGTTCACCCCTGTGCGTTCTTTATCGATAGTGGCTAGCATCAATTGCACACTGTTATTTGTATTTTTTATTTTTTGTGCAATATACTACAAACCCCATTAACTGGAAGATGTTTTTCACGAGTAATGGCTTAGTGGTCTCAACTGCAATCAAGCCGCGCATTATTTTAAGTTAATGCTCCGGAAATTAAATAAAAAAAATCACGGGAGCCAATGCTAGTGACAAGTGCCCGTAAACCTCGTCACATGCAGCCGTTGCGTAACCGTCCACTCCTTTAAATAAAAATGCTTAGCTACGCCACGGAATTCGTGTTTCCCCAAGTTCACGGTAAGTGCTCAGCTGTATTATTCATGCAAAGAATTTACAATACTTACAATGTCTGAACAACAGACAATATAAAGCGTGTTTCTTTTTAGTTAGTTACTATAAAAATCGTGGCGATATTTCGTGGAAATTCCTATTACATATTGAACGATCTACGTATATCAACAGCAAAACAGGTTCTAAAACTAGAGCGTCTAGAATCGTCCGTATGCTTGTATTCATCCACACATGCCTGCCGACACGAAAACAAATAAACCGTAGTGTCACGGATATTGAATTTCTTTGTTGCGTCCACTTCTCGGTCCACAGTCTCTTTTGCGTCTCCCTTTCAATTGCACGTTTGCTGTTCGTTTGGTCTGGACATCATTGGGAATCGATGCGTTTCGTACATGGCCTCCTCCTCCTTCTCTTTGATCCCTTTTCTTTCTGACGATGATCAAACGTTCAGACTCAAGGGAGCTGCGCCTGCTGCCGCCGCCCGGAGGTCCAACCAACATTTGTAGAACTTAGTGGACGTCAACTCACGCCACGTTCCGCTTTGACTTTGCTGGATGTCTCAAGCGCTCAATATCAAGAGACAGATCACAAACGTCACAGATCACGAGAGAAGTAAGGAGGTGGTGAGATTTGTGATAGGGAAAATACCTTTCGTTACCGCCACTGCGAATGACTCAGAGGAAATTATTCAGGAACTTGGATATATATATATATATATATATATAACAACATCGCCTTAAACACCAAAGACTAGACATGTCAAGTGACCAACTGCAAAGGTCAGCGACTTCGCCATGGGAACTCCGAGGACCAACAGCGACCGACCACGCAGCCAGGCGGTTACCATTCGCAAATAGCAGCTATGATCGGGGACACATTTACCATCACCTACGGAAAATTGAAGGCACACAACCTCAGCTGCCAGACTGGACGTGCATCTAAATACATCCCTCCTCATCGATCGAGCCCTTGATGTACGGAAACGATCTGGTCTGCTTTGTTAAAGTCGCTTCCACACCCAACAGTCGCTTTTCACTCACAGTCAGTACATCCAAGAAGTGGGCCTTCTTGAATCTTCTCCATAAACACAGCAAAATCTGAAGCCATGAAGTTCCGCACAAGCGGTGGGCTAGCTGCAGCAAACCGTCTTTGCCTAAACGGCCAACCAATATAGTATGTGGACCGCTTCACATATTTTCGCCTGTCTGCATAGAAATATGGAACTCTCTGGACTACCCAAAAAAAACCGTAAAACCATGTGAAAAACGAACCCAGAAGGCATTTGTATCGACGGAGATGGTTAAAAAGCCGCAATCGCTTTCGCCTACAACCGCTTTAGTTTTGTTTAAATGAAGATTGCCCCTACTGCGTTGTACAGAATAGAAATATTATGTCGAAAGCTTCATGTCGCTAACCCGAAATGATTGGAGCCAGTAAAAGGCCGCGTAGTTTAAGAGAGTTATAGGCTTGCACCAATCAAGGAGCGATAGTATTGTATATATTTTAGGTAACACCTTATCATTAATGAAAGACCTTAAAACGTATAATCCTTCGCGTACTGAGATGTAAGAGATATTTTTAAATGAGGTTGAAGATAAAATGGTCGAATTTTTATCTACAGATTTTTGTAACTGGTGCAATGCTAACCGACGCGTGGAAAATGTGTTATTGTGATTTTATGTTTACGGTTTTAGTCATGTTATATGCAGCACCGATAGCTGTGATGAGCCAAATGATAGATGTATTTGTAAAAAAATATGACCAGGTGTGTACTTGATTTAGCTCATTGGCACGTCTAGCCGATACCTAATATTGTAACATATCTATGTAAAGTGTATGTACCCTGACATCCAGAGTTGATTATGTAATGTCAGACCACACAGTTGTGTTGTGAATGCAAATACCTATTTTATGGTGATTAATCATATATATATATATATATATATATATATATATATATTGAAATGCTCTCTGGTCCAAGACATCAGATGACTCATTAAAATTAGCTGGCGCTTAGCCAACGTTGGCTCCACTAGGAATGAAAACCAGCGGCCTGCGGCTGCCATTGGTTATCTTAAGCCACATCATAAATGAGGCTGGCGCTTGCTTGATGCTGGTGGCTTGGAATTGCTGTCGCACGTTCTCGAATACTTGCTTCAGCCATACCCGGTCGTTTTGCCTGTTCAGAGATTGTTTGAAGGTGTAAATGTTGTCATCATCATAGAAGACAACATTCGAAGCTTCTCGAAGAAGAATTACAAAAAAAGTCGCAAGAGCTAACCCCCTTTTCGCAAGAGGTTAGATTTTTGCAACGAACTTTTTTTTCTGCCGATCTGAAAGATTAAAAAACTTGGCGTATTTTATCGGCCTTTCGTGGAATTCTTTAAAATAATGTGTCATTTATTCAGGCCCCGTGCGGGTTCTAGTCAAGCTAGACTTTCGCAATGCTTTTAACACGATACGAAGCGACGTAATCTTAGAAGAAGTAAGACTACACGTACCGGAGCTCCTGCTGCTGGTATAACAAAGCTACATGAATCCGTCATTTTCATCTTGGTGTGACAAAGGACCACTCAAATCGACAAATAGAGTGCCACAAGGGCATCCACCGGGCCCCGCCTTGTTCAGCCTAGGGATCTCTAGTTTAGTGGCACGAATAAAAAGCCCGCTAAACATCTGGTTGGATAATGGAACATTAGGAGGACCGGCAGAAGTGGTGGCCGCTGACAAACCCAATGTAACGGAGTTTGCAAATGAAGGAGGGACAGCCCTCAAGCTTTCCAAATGCGAGGCAGTGCTGCCGTTTTACCAAGCTGTAGGCGAGTTAACCTGGCATAGTTAGAGGTTTTGGGGCTCCATATAGTCCACAAAGTACTTCCAAGACCTTAAAAGATAAACGCCGCGCGTTGCTACATACACGACCGTCTGTCTGCCTGTTTAACTCGTCTGTTAGGTGTGCACTCACAAGTGGCACTAAGCCTTTGGAGATATAGTTTAGATTCTCCGAAATTCAACTACACACTGCACCTCACCGACAAGCCAATGTCCCGACGCCCTGCAAGCGTATGACGACTCTACAAGGGACATACTGAGTGAAGTCCCTAACATTGACTTCACGGACAGTACGTAGCGAAAAGCAAGCCTTCTCATAAAAGATGGTTGACTGGGTATTCAATCAGCAACAGAATTGGCCCCTATACGTCACGCAGCGTCATTATTAGAATTTGGCCAGCTGGCAGAGACGCTAGTAGACCCAAGTTTTTACCACCGGCTGCACATAGCTAAGCAGGAGGCAGAGTCGCAAAGCTGGTTAAACTGAGGTTGAATCGGGTCCTTGGGAAACACATACAATGCAGAAAGCGCTTGATAACTACAGACCCAAAGCTCTAGTCGGTGAGATCATCAAAATCCTTGAGTTTCCCACAGAGAAAGCGCTTTTCTTGGACGCGCGAGACACCTTCAGCGGCGGACTCTTCAGGGCTCTACCGTCACCGCAGCTCGGCACTATGCTGGACAACATCTCATTCCGCACGATGTCGGCTCTCAGAATCGGCGGGCCCATATGCGAACCACACTTAAGCTGCATCAAAAGCCAAGGCCGGGCTCCTAGGCACACCAAAATAAACGCTGTAATTCAAAGAACTCTCCAGAGGGCGGCAATACCTAGCATGCTGGAACCCAGCCTGGGACTTTATGACGACAAAAAGCCCGACAATGTCACCATTTCACCGTGGAAAAGGGCAAACGCCTAGTTTGTAATGCGACAGTCTCCTGTACAGCCGATATATATTTCGTACCTATTGCAATGGAGACAATCGGCCCGGTCAGCAGGATATTTATAAAAGACTTAAGTAATCGAATACAAGCAAGCAACAGATGCACGCAAAGCCGTGTTTCGGAGGCAGCTGCTTTCATGGACAGTTTGAAGAAGAAATGCCGCGTCGATATTAGGTGCGATGGGGTGAGAATAGCTATAGGGAAACCATAAAATAACGATGATACACATTTACATCTCACAATTGTATTCCTGTAATAATAATAATAATAATAATAATAATATTCACATAAGCAGTATTGCGAACGTTATATCATTAATATATTAGAAATGATACAATCAAATGTTGAGAATAATAATAAACACTTGTTTAACAAAAAAACAATTAAAATATCATATAAAATTATAATATTTTTATTGTTTCACATAAATGTTACCGCGCTGGTAGCAGTCAAAATCGGTAGTACATTTAAGTCCATTAGACGGATGCTTTCCACCGTCTATTGGACTGTGACAGGTTTTACGACGAGATCTACCATAATAGAATACCATCTCCTGCGTATAACATGTAATAGAGCCTATATTTTTTTAAGAAGTGGGAAACATTTTGCTATTATAAGGTAGTGTGGGACTTAACATGGGCGATGTTTTGCCACATGTAATACCGGCAAGTGGCTGTTGGAGAGAAACGAGTTTCAATTGTTTTTAATTTTAAACGTGATTTATTTACGGAACTGCACTTTACAACGCTAAAGTTATCGGTAAATCAAAACAATTAAAACAATTATATATATGTATATATATATATATATATATATATATATCTGTTTGCCTGAGAGTTGGTTTACAAGTTTGATACGTGCATATAGGTAATACGCACATGGATAGTTTAACGTAGCATAAAACCACCTTTATTGCCACATAAGTGCAGTGTATGTTGCAATTGATGATGGTCATGGATGGATGCATCTTGTATTTGCATATATACTTAAATATACCCTTTTGCTATTAGATACCCTTGGAGCGAACACACTAGCGGACGTGTCGATGTATTTAAGATTTCCCCACCAGTTCATGTGTCAGCGTGGTCGCCGACCCTTAGGGGTATGGCTAATCATCTATTCTCATGAGCATCGCTCAACGAAAATGCTATCAACAAACAACGGGGATAGAATCGGCGACACCCCGATCGGTGACAATCATGACTAGCGCATAGCCCCGTAGACCTCGCCGCCACATATGTATTATATATATACGAGTCGTGGACGTCTCCCACAAATTTTCTATACTTATATAAGATGGACCTCCCAGACAGGCGATCAGTATGTCAGTTGAGGACGAACAAGCATTTATAAAGAGACATGTACACACGAGGGATCGTTAGAATTAATCAGCGTAAAATGGTATTAACAAGGCACAATTATGCCTCTACAACCTTGGTAAAGTGGAGGCTAATGCTTCATGTGGTAGTACTCTCATCTCATTTTGCTTATTAAGCCAAGACAGCAGGCATCCCGATCGATACCCTTAGATCGACTCGGACCAGGGCAGTGACCGATCGGTCCGGGTTCGGTGGGTGGGCACCGTTCCCGTTTCTTATTAGCCTTGAAACTCTTCGAGTGGACTACGACAATATAGCAATATGAATTCGTGGCCATATAATCTATATTGTATGCCTTGCCTCCCAAGGCCAACAGGTCTAAGGAGTGTTTTTATTAGGAGTTTACACAAGTGACCAACTTTTTATTTACGTTGAGGGTATCCGCAGAGCGTAACTTGCGCAGTGCAAGCTCACGACGCACACAGAGAGCCATAGTTACTCCCGCAGCAGATTGTCTTGCACCCGGGACGTATTCAAAATTGAATACCTATATAAAGACCGTTACTACTTCATTTCAATTTACTTGTACATTTCAGTTATGCACTCACACAACTATAGAGAAAAAACAATATCGTTATTTTTATAACTGATGTCAAGTAAGCCATGTTCAGTATGGCACATTTAGAGAATGAGAGAACCGTACCATATTCGGAATATCATCACGCATGGCCGTCGACAGCCGATTGCAGAACAGCATGGAAGTCACTCGAACAAAGAGATATATTTATACTGAGTTTCATAAACATAATTTAGTTTCATCAAATTTCATCGTTTTGTGACGTATATCTGCAGTTCATGGTGCTGCTATTTATATCCGGCACAGGTGTAGCTCATGGATGCACCTGGCTAGTTCCTCGAGCCTCAATCTACGCGTAAGATTCTTACGAGCCTCTATCTACGCAAAATTGCTTGATGACCCAGGGAAAGTAGGGACATTGCCTCCTATAGCATGTCTTGGCAAATCTAGAGTATCCTATAAAAATACGCGGCCGCTAATTACAAAGTTCATCGGCTTAAGTTCTGTCTAAAAAATTGCTCTAGCGCTGTGTCAGTAACTAGCGGGCGAAAACTACGTCTATTTGATATTCTACAAGAGAAAAGCTTTTTACGTCGACAGAAGTTCAAACATGGAACGCCTTTTCTCGTAGATCTCTCAGTACGTACGGTCCTTCCCTGAAACAGCTCAGTAGGCCAAAAAAACACACGTTAGTCAAACGCACCCATTTTGAGTTTTTTTCGTGGCGTCTTAGTGTGAATTACCCTTAAGTTTACCTGCTGTAAAAGTAAATGTATACCGAGTCACTGCTTCATGATATACAGGAATCTGGCTGTGATCGAAAGCAAGCAGCGTTGTAGTAATCTCACAAGTATTATTATATATATTATACTATGTAGAGACTGACAGAGTGCCCAAGTGGCTCATCAGCTGCCATTATCAGCAGCAGCATTAATTGAGATGCGTCTAAAACTCAACAGACACATATGTTAATGCAATCGTGCGCATGCGAAAGAAAGTCTGAAGAATCTTCATTTAAAATAGAAATAGACAACATAAATAAGTTATCCATAGCGCTGATAAACGTCACTTACCGGGCACCATGCTGCTTCCAGCGAGGGCCATAATGCAAGTCACTCTCAATGTTTGAGTTCAGCACAGATATATGTGCCCGAGACCTTTTGCGCTGTTGTACACATTCACACTATAATGACATTAATCACTAAAATGTATAGGTGGATCAGGATTTATACGTTTATCCAAGGTAATTAATAAAATTGTTTTTTAATACCCCACATTGATTACTGTTGTGCTGCGCATTATCTCAGTAAGTTGTCAATTTGTGAATAAAATTAGGTACGTTAGATGTTCACCAGCTAGAGTAGAATGCTAGGCATTTGGAGTAAGAATGACATGGTGCCTGACTGCTCTATACTGCACTGTGCTAAGCATAAGTGCGGACTTATGCACACCAGCAGTACCCAGTGAGCTCAAATGGGTGGGCAGCGTCAGGTGGAATGACCTTAAGTAAACTTGTATTTCTCGTTTAATAAAAATCATATATATATATATATATATATATATATATATATATATATATATATATGATAGTCGCCCTCATCGTCTTCGGCAGCGCTGAACTAAGGTGAAGCGAACAGACAACCTAGGTTCAACTAATCTAAAACCATAGACTCTACAATTTTCGTCGTAATACAAAACAGTGGTAAGTAGATCAAATTATTTGCCTTTGTCGCGCCGAAACTTTAATTTTCATTCTCACAATAACTGTTACATATTAGTATTTACAACAATGCTTTATTCCAGAAAACATTCATGAGAAACTTATGGGATCCAATTATTTTTTCTCATCGCCACACGATTGTAGGTACGTACCTACACAAATGACTCGTCTTGTAAATGTAATTCTTTGTGAGGATAGCCAGAGCTCCACTTACTCATCTCGACATTCGCTCACGCATTCCCCCATTTATGATTGAACCGGCTATTCTCAAAGCGCCATTCGGCGGGTGCCGTTGAGCTTCGATCGGGCCTGCGCCAACGCTGTCTGCTGGGTGTACACTGGGCCCCCCTCTCCAACGCCACGTAAAGACTTTTTGGCCCATTCCCCTCTCGCAAAGAGAGGGCCTGAGGACCAGACCGAATGGCGCCGCAGGACCGCACGCGCCCCTGCAGCGGCTCCTCATTGGTCGCCATCGTCGACGGTCGCCACGAATGTCTGTCCGGCCCCTCAAGGCGCCTCTCGGATGTTGGTAGCCACCAATGTCCTACGCTCCTTTTCGATGGGCCATTGTCCGACGACCGAGCGGACATTCGAAGACTGCTCAGGCGTTTCGAGACCGTCTCCTTTGAGGCTTCCCGGCTGCGGTACCGCCATACACGGCACAACTGGGGGGAGACGGGGAGGGGGGGTTCTGTTGATCAGACATCAGTGTCAGAGAGATGGTCGGTGAGTGAGTGAGAGATAGAGTGAGAGAGAGAGAGAGAGTGAGATAGAGAGAGAGCATAGCCGACGAGACTAAACGCTAGGGAGAAGCAAAGAAGATAGATAGAGATCCTTTGATTTCTTTGGGACGCATGTACGGACACCACCACCTCAAACCACTTCTTCCTATCGTCGCCCTCTGCTGAAGCATAAATTCGCTTAGCGTACGAGGCTTGAGTAAATTTCAATATCTCGGCAATTTTGCTTTCGTGTCCCTCTGCTGCTGCTGCTGCGACCGAGAACAGTTTCGGCTCTCATCGGTGCAGTTCGGACTCGGAAACGTAGAAAGAGAAAATGATCTGATGGCGAAGGAAAGCGACAGAAAATAGATCCGTCCTAGGCTTCAAGACGAAGAGCTTACAGCCACGTCATTCATTGCGGAATGGCTAAGACGGTTTCACCGACATGTACTCGTACATTGATATATACATATCGTTATAAGAAAATTGGTACCAATCATTGCACTGAATAGTATTTCAACAATCGCTAAGCGCATCAACGCTTCAGAACGTATACCAATACTCCATGAGTATTTTTTTAGAAGAAGAGAAAGCCTACTTTATTTTGCAGCTGCGAAACTAAAACACTATTCTGGGATAACCCGACGCAAGACGTTAAATAAACTGTAACGAAATAAGCAATGTTTATATTCAATATAATTTTATTGGCAAATTACGTGTCCGTAAGAAAAGTAATACTCTTCATAGATTTATGTAGTACGATGCATCTTGTGTTAGTTACATTTTTTTACATTTACTAATTATAGCTTTCTCTTAGGAAATTTCACTCAAAATGGCATGCATCGCACCTAAACTGAACCCGCAATGTTGTATTTCTATAGAATATGCCATAGCAATTACCCATAAGCCTAATACATCTAATGTTAGTGCAATCTACGTTTTTTTGCAGTAGAGCTATTCCTCAGACGCAGACGACCATTTGGCTAAGCAATATGACACATTCGTTCAAATGAAAGTGTTCTATATTAATCTGCATCAATGTGTGGATGTGAATCGTTCAATTATCTTTTCACGCTCTCAAAAAATTAAGCTGAATTGCAAGGATGTTAATGTTCTGACGGTTCTACGGCCTATCTTATAAGAAACAAAGTTTAAAAAAATATTCAATTTTCCAGTCTAGTCCACAATCTCAAACATTCTATATATATATATATATATATATATATATATATATATATATATATATATATGTAGGTGTATCACAATTTTCATAGCACTGAATAAAAGCCATAGACGGGCAAAGGCCACGAACCTTTTATTTTTCACTTAAACCCTGGAGCTCAACACATCTAGTCTAACGAATTTCAATATCCTTTATAGCACGAGGAAGATACTCAAAATGTTTAGTTCATTGTTGATGATCGGAGAGATACTTGTTGAGGTTTCTAAACAATCATACATACACGAAGTCAGACCCGGAGTATACGGGGGATGCTTGGCAGTTTGGAGCTTTAGTCTGCTTAACCATTTGTATGTACGCCAGTGTATTAGTTCTGTAGACTGCATCAAATTGGATTTAATTTTCTGTTGCAGTTAAGCCATTAACAATTTTTAATCACAACACGGTACACACTTTACTTCACTGTCACTGAAGGGTCTGACACGTTACAGTTGCGCGACCTGCTACAAATGCTATTCGAAACCAATCCACATGATACTCAATTTTATTAGTTCAGAAGGACAAATCTCCCCAGCTCTGTAGTTGCCATAAGCTTTTTAAAACTGTAGACAGGCGATGCACTAAACTTTTTGACCTTTATGTAAAAAAACATATATATATACTAGATGGACAAAAATTCTGTCTACAATTTCAAAAAGTTCGTGGCAACTGCAGCGCTAGAAAGAGACGTTCTTTGAAAGTAACACAAATAAGTATCATGTGGATTGGTTTTGTATTGCTAGGCTGTGCACTCAGCCTAGCAGTTTTTGTAATTATGAACAGTTCCAAGTGATTTTAAAAATAACAGGAGCAATTTGTCTAACAAAGCACATCAACATGCCAGTTGTATGTGTGAGCGTCTGTCAGCATGTCTACCGAACAACTTGGTTTCTTCATAACCATACATTATACCACAATTGATTAAGTACAAACATTACCTTATAACACGCATGTGAGCGTGTGTTACATGATGGGTGTAATAGTGAACTTTAAGATATTGGGCGTAAATGCTCAAAACAAAAACATAATTTTGTTTTTGTAAACTTCCTTTAACGCGACTCCATCGCATACTTTAGCCAGTGTTGGATGCCCCTGGTATGTTTGGTACGCTGGTATGTTCAATATCTCAATTGAGCAACTTTCGCAAGCGTAAATTTCATGAGGTACTTTTAGATTAATATAACAGAAATGAGTGATTTTTCTGTAATTTCTAAATAGAACATACTTGCCCCCCAATCCCCTAAACTATTGACGCTATTTTTGGGATATCTCCACACAGACATATAATAATATATATATATATATATATATATATATATATATATATATATATATATATGTTAGTTAAAATATAAGTACTTTTATGCGACAAGTGTCTTCTTGTCAGCTTAGGAGTCAATACTAAAAAAAACCGCATTTAGAAAAATACCATTTGTGCGCTGGATAAGTTGAATTTGTGTCTTTTACATTGCATTAGTTTGCTCGCGAGTTACTTCGGCAATTGAATGAAAGACTAGGCGTAGTATTTGTCACAGTTGGTAAGCCACCGCATGTGTCTGCATATCTTATTGAGTTGAGTAAAGCGTTCCCTACTACATGGCGTCTCATAAAATGCATGTGTGGCAAACGAGGTTA
The DNA here is from genome assembly GCA_003439945.1 of Dermanyssus gallinae. Lineage (NCBI taxonomy): Eukaryota > Metazoa > Arthropoda > Arachnida > Mesostigmata > Dermanyssidae > Dermanyssus > Dermanyssus gallinae. Next base: position 1,065,622 of record QVRM01007112.1, on the reverse strand, counting down.
GATGTTTGGGTGTTACCTTTTGCTGCTTGGCGGTGATGACCCGCCAGCCATCTAATAGAACGTCTCCTCCGCAATTACTTTCTTTTTTAAACGTTTATGTGAAAACCTGCTGTGCACGTCCACTATAGTGGACAGAACTGGCGCCGCAGGTTAGCTGGGACATGCTGGGACACACAAGAGGATTTCCTTACGGCGCAGTTTTACTCTTGGCAAGTCGCTCTTTGGTTGCCTCATTCTGCTTCCTTATTGATCCCCGTAATTGCCGAACAAAAGAACAGGTGAAGTTGACCGCGCCAGGGGGCCAACCCGCGTCTGCCCGCGACATTCGAGGGCTCCCAGGGGGCCGCGACGGAACGACTCGCCAAACCACTCGACTCCACCCGACCGTTTCCAATCGACACACAGCGACCTGCGTTAACTTTAGGACGGGCCCTGCTACGACTGTACGTAGAATCAATCAATACAATTAACCCCCGATTGCATTGGCCAAGACAATTAGTCCACGTGTTTAGGGTCAAGCACTTCCTTTAACACGACCACCCGACCAATCTTAACAACTAACTTAGTGGCAACAACCCTGCAACCGCCGATTAGTATCTACAAGATCCACCGACCTTCACAAATCACACTCCTTTCTCAACCGATGGATTTTGCTGTTCTCGACGATCGACATCAAATTACGTATGCAGGCCGGCCCGTGACGCGACACCGTCACTGGTTCGGCACGAGCCAGTTTGAAGAGGCAAGGGGGGCAGTGTGACAATGCAGGGCATCAGTGAGACCACTAACAAATGAGGAAGGTGGACCAGTGGAACACTTAGTAAGCTTCAATCAAACATATACCCCGATTAACCAGTAAATCTATTCGAAACAAAACTCTTAAGCGATTTTTTGAGCGGCCTACGGCTTATCTTCCGGTGCCAGCACACCGAAGGAAGATATATCTAGTATCATATTTTTGTCTGTCATGCTGCGTGGTCGACGTACGTTCGTGTGCTCTCTTCCCTATTGAGCTTGGCTTCCTTGCATTAAGCTTGTATTAAGTTATTATCATTCTGACATACATGCTCAAGTCAGTGTAGCGGTAGAAAATCATTAAGACTCTTCATAATCTAAAGGAGTCACGATATTTAGTCCAGTAGAATATCCCAAGACGCTGATGGCTGAAAATCGCGTTTCTGTTCTGCAAAAACTTACAATATATCACGGCTTTCCAATCCCACTAGAGACCTAGCATGGACCTTTTAGTGTAAAGGCCTACTCTCGCAATAATGCTGGACCAGGCACCTCGGTTCGGTGATGACCACCATGAGAGATTTATGCGAGTTGCATTGCTGTAGACGATCCACTTCCAGTCAGCGGTAATCAAGTTCGAAAAATATTATATGCGTTTCTTTAGAGCAGAGGAGTTCATCTGCTCAGACGGTATTACGGCGGATATTTGCAGGTTACACGTAGCCACAGCAAATTAGGTGTTAGCGAATTGATCCATGAGATGCGTTCACCATGTGTATGATTTCATTAACTGCCAATTATGTAGTACAAGCTAACAGAAATACATATTAACAGATATATACCATTACCACAACCATATATATATATATATATATATATATATCTTCATTTCTTACATGTAAAAATAAATGACCGTTGCTTAGTCTTGACTAATCTCGTTTAACATGTCATTCGCCTTGGTTGACCCTTAGAGATTTTTGGCAGCAGTATATGACCATTTACGTTTACTAAACTACGCTGCCTTAGAAAAAAATCATATATTTCACCACCTGAAATGGTTGAACAAGGTCGAATGGTCGAAATAATAGAAACGGTGAACACTGATGTCGATGTTATGGAAAGCAAAGAAGTGAGCACATCTATAGCGACCCGTCAGCACGTGCAGGTGCTTCACGACGCCATGTCATGGCGCAGAGAAAAATAGCTAAAAGTATAACAAGCCGAAAAGAGGCAGACATGCCCTAAGTATAGATTGCTATTATTGTATATGCCACTCGAAAACCGAGTCAGCGCAAACACTGGACACGGAGGTGGTGGCTGGCCAAAACAGACGTGGATGTCCCCTCTCTCGTCTCTGCATTGTCTGCTTTTACCAGACTTCCTTGTGCTGCTGGAGAAGACTAAACAGCCGAGCATTTTGCATTTCCGTTTCTTGACATATCTAGACTTTGGCATGTTGTTGGTGATCCTGATTCTGCTGCTACTGCATGTTCACCTCTCTGCAGAGAAATAGCCCATTGGCACGCAAGCGCACGCCTTCCGCTGCCTTTTTCCTCTCTGTGAGGAGGGCCCAAGGCAGTCCTTGTAATTTCTCAATGTGAAGTGGGTCTTGTCCGAACGTTACTACACGTCTACAATACGACACAACGACACGCACACGGTTTCGGCATCCTGCTGAGCAACAACAACAGCAACGCCAGCAGCAGCAGCAACAACAACAACAATGACCTTACACACATTCTCAGATAGTCTCAACGTTCAGGCTATATGTACAGTAGGTGTACAAAGACGGTAAAGGGAAAAGAAGAATAGAATGCAGAACAGGAAACATCAAAGTACCTTGAAAGATACAAGCGTAAACATTGTTTTAGAACTTGCGCACCTATTTTGCACCGATCGCAAATATTCTGCATAAACGCCGTTTCCATGTATTTTTTAAATCAAAAGTTGACCCCAAATATTCTTTTTCAATAACACCCACAAATAAACAAGCATGCCATATATGCATACAGTACGATAAGGTAAGTGAAACGTTTATCGTCAATACTGATGGATCTGCTGTAACCTTCGCTATAACGCTAATAACCTTCGCTTAAAAGTTTTTGGTTCATGCAACGTAGTTCCAGTTTCGAAATCGAATAGTGCGGACGTGTTTTCTCTTGGTTTGTGGAAAATATCTTCGTATCTTAGCACTAACGTGAATTATTGATTTTTGTGTTAGCAGGTAGGTGTCCTGACTTGCAGTGCACCGTTGAACTTTGAAATTGTAAACATTAGTGGAACCCTTGAGGTGAAATCGTGTTGTGAAGTCAATGCTACTGCCGTCGCCAGTGGGTATGCTAGCGGTTTCATAATAGTCGGTCGCCTCGCTCTTTTGGCGCCAAAAGTGCGGACAGGTCGGTGCAGAGCTACGGTCGTACAAAACTAGAACAGGACTCAGCGAACCAAAGGGGAGTGTGAAACAGTGCCATAAACGTAGAGCAGCAGAGCGTCTAGTGGAACATACAGATATATAGCACATATATCTTTGCAGAGTGGACGACACAGTATCGCAGATTAAAATAGTGGTAGCAGCGCAATCTCATAAACTGGGAGAAAGTTTGCCAACTCCCAGGTAAGGCCAGCCAATAACAACGAGGTGCAACAACCAAGCGGGGAGACCGAAGGCGAATAAAGGATAGAAAGGGGGGATAAAAAGACCGAGATCGGAGACGGATACATCTGTCACGCGATAACTGACGAGCAGTCGGAAGTTAGAATTAGAGTCGCCTCTAGATTAACGGGAAGAGAGAACACAGACGGAACAACAAGAAGTCTAAAAGAGCTTATGGAAAAAAACAACATCAAAACGCCGTCCTGGCGTTGAAGCAGCGAATAGAAGGCTTGGTGAAACTGCACAAAGCACATCTTCCTACGAAGAAGAAGATTAAAGGGGGGACCAATAAGCTCCCTAAGCTACTAAATGAACTAGTAGCGTCAACAAATGATAGAGGAAGAGTCACGCGGGACGCAAACTTAAAGGACGAAGGCACCATCGAAGACCTCGAAGAAATCGGGCGTCTCAACATAAGAGAAACAAAACTACAAAAATAATTAAACAAGCTCAAAACGGATACAGTAAAGCAGTATAGAAACGAAGGTGAAACTGTTTCAAGGAAATCCTGGACCGAGAGACAGTGGTGTGTTCCAGATGTCGAAACACAGAAGAGAACAGGGTAGTAGCGCAAATTGAGGAGGAAATCGAACTAACGGTAACACTTAAGGGACAGGTGTAGGTATAGAAACGGGAATGGCCGGACAAGGTGATCAAACATATAAAATCACTCAGACAGACCTTATCTCCCCGAGAGATGTCCGCGTCGTAATTGTCTGAAAGGGGACTGCCTCGGACAAAGTCTTGCTGGACGAGCTCGATCGCAATTCTCCTCCGTCTCGGTGGTACACGGATTAGACGCCGGAGAAGCTGTAGTGCTTGAAAAATAGTGAAACCATAGAGTTCATCGGCGGTTCAGGCGAGACAGCTCAATGCCACTTGGTTGGTGAGAGTAATGTACCTAAAGGAGCCCACTGGAATTTGTAGCCTAGGTATGCTACAAGTCGTTATCGAGAAGGGCATCGCACTTGCAGGTATGGAAGGGACACCACTGGTACCGTCACAGAAGAAAGGCGAACAGAACTTCTCTTAAAAGCTCTAGAAATCTGCTGCAAAGAGACCGGAGACGGCAATGGAAACCTGGAGATGTGCAGGAGGCTCTCTAGCAATGTCAACCGGGAGTCTGGAAATCGGGGACACCGGGGGGTGCGAAGCACGTTAGGGAGAACAGACACCCTCCGGGGACTTAGAGCCCATATCAGACCGAACAAAATCAGGACAAGCCTGCGCGGCGTTATCCAGAACTAGGAGGGGGATCTTATCATTCGGCCGAAGGAGCACCAAGAGGGCGCGGGAAAGGCGCTGGTAGCATCTATTCAAGAACATACAAAGATGCAGGTCGACCGCCGAGACTCGATGGCGACCCGCACGGTCGCACTAGGGAGGATCGCCCCCTTCTTTGGTATGGAGGGCGTTGAGGGGGCTCTTAAAAATGCCCTTCACTTGCCGAGAGAGATTACAATTAGGGCAAGTGAGCCAAAGCTTTGTAAAGCGAAAGTATAGTATTCCCTAGTGATCGTGCCACTGATGGTGGCAAAGGACCTTCTGGTCCATAAAACCTCAAAACTAGGACCGAAGTGATGCAGGCCTGAGGAGTGGCTAGGACATCTTATCTGCTTTTAATGTCAGAAACCAGGCTACAAAGTTCTGAACTGCAAGGAGACCGAGGCTGCGTGGAAGGTCTGCTGTAAATTAAAGAAAATGTACCAGTATGTGTTGGTCTCAAAAATATATATTTATCTTCGTCGATTGCTTTGTCAGACTAAGCGTTGGCTTTCTAATGGTGGGAAGGGAGGCCCGCGAGTGCAAGTTTTAGCATGCATATATTATGCCATATCGGGAAAAAAATTGGGGTTGCCTTTTGGTAACCAACAACAGGCTGTTCGGGCAAAACAAGGCAAATGCAGTGAATAATATATTTAACATAGTAAACAACATACGTCGCATATTCCAAATGACACACATAACGGCAGTTGTGCTGTACATCTTACGCACAAAAATATGATAAACTTAGATAATAATTAAACAATATGATATAATTATTGTATACGAACTTGCGCACCTAAAGCTGAGATGGTTATAAGATCCACACATAAGCTGAAATGAATGGGGGCTCTGTGTGCCCTCCGGACCATCCGCCATGCAAACAGACCATTGGTAAGTTCCGAACGGGACGCAGTTTTAGGGTTCGTGGAATGCGAAGATCTTGGGTTAGTCGATTTTATATATAATGCGTGATATAGCGCTGGACCTGACGAGGATCATTTAAGTTATAGTGTCTAAAATATAATTCTATAGGCGGGGGAACCGTTGCAATCTTGTCAAGAGAACATCCAGTTAAAATAAGTTTTATTACTGTTTTTCTCTAACCAGCTTATTATATAGTTAATATTCTTCTTCTTTACTTACTTCAGCGTTACTACTTCAGCGAGAGCAACCAGACCCGAGATGTGCTACATTCGTTTGGATCGTATAAATGATGTTTACAAATGTTTGCAGACCTTGACGTAATTTATGACAAAATAAAGAAGAAAAAATAAAGAAGATATGGTGACTAAACTAAAAGTTCTCAGTGATGTGAACTGCCGGATTGCCCATTAGGATAGTTGTCAGTAAGAATCGATTCTGTATTTTAATTTGGAGGATTGAAGTAAAGAGCAGCATACCGTTCTCCACACTCCAGCAAATTGTTTCAGTATTTTAATGCCAAAAAGTGTTTTGATGGGCACGTGTATTTAGGCAGACGCTTGCATAGACCTAAATATAAAAGGTGTTCAAATGTAAAAGTAGGGAACTTTAACGACCAAACCGGTTGCGCTCTGGGATAGTGTCATGAGGCACATAGGAGTACAAGTGCATTGTCGGGTGTGGTTGTGCGCATGAGGCAGGTAGTTGTGTGTCCCGTCTAATTGACGCAGCCGTGTCCATTGCAAAATTCGACCATTGAGCGCCATTGGGCAGCGAGGTGTTATCAGATTTCTGACTTTAACAGTGGCGTGTAGAACTCTAACTCAAGAACAAACGGCCTAGGCTGCTCACGGAGGGAGTACGGACGAAGCTCAGCTATAATGCGCACCTGCAGATAGTCAAGTTAAAGCAGGAGCAGCTCAAGCATCTGTCCTCGGCGCTTTAGCTCGGATGGCAAAGTGAAGGACACAGAAGACGACTGGCTCTTGTCACAGCTAAAGGAATTTTGGGAACAGGGAAAATATTCGGCTCATGGAACAGTAGGAAAGTTGTGTACTCAGGTCTATATGATTGCTATTGAATAAATACTTCATGTATACCCACAGTGTCTGGTGATTGCTTTTAAATAAAGACTTTTATAATACCCATAGTGTCATTTCGTACCTGTCTACTTGAGCACCACTTATGACACACGCAGTTTCACCGACATTCACCCACATATGTTCATAACGTAGTCTACTGTACTACCGAAAGCTGCTTGCGTCGTATAGCATATGTGTCGCTTGTGAGGATCACGTTTTTAAAGACGTCATTGGGATATTTACTCAAATCGCTAAAATAAAGTAAGTAATCTAAGTAAAACCATAGCAGATTTTTGGAGTCCAAAATAATTTTAGAAATTATTTTTGGTTATCCTAAAACGCATTGCACTTCAATGATGCGGGGTGTAATCATAGTTATTCCAGCGTGCACACCTATAAAAGTCAACTACGCATCTTGTTTAGAGGGTTACGACATTTGATGTCTAGCAAAGAACAAATAACTTAAGTGGAATCCTCTAGGATCAATACAAGCCGGCAGGTAAGAGAGAAGAAGACAACTAGAGCAGGTCATAGGGACACGGGGATGGTCAAATAACGCTAGATGGGACAGGCTTCTTCGACAACGTCGCACATTGTCAAGCACCTATTGCTCTGTTGCGTGCGCGGGCCCGTTAAGGTGTGTCAAATGATACACGCGAACTGCTACAGCCGCAGATGACAAAGTGAGGACACGCCATCAAGCTCTCCACAAGGGTGGAGATTCTAAGGTGTGGCTCCCCAAAATGTCGTAGCAAAAAACAGGGCTACAAAGCATTACTGTACTGTCTGTCAGCATGATCTCACGTTGGGAAATTACACCCGAATCAAGTATACAAATTTTCCTATAGGCGTCTCCTGTATCTCAAAATTAATTTAATTAATTGAACGAGTTCAATATATTGGTTGCCCTAACCGTACAAAACACCGTACAACGGACCGACTGGGTAGGTGACCCTTTGTTGGCTTCCTGCAAAGCTGTTGTGTCTACTTGTACGGTTATATACTAAAACTGGTCTCTGTAGGCCTAATACAAGTATGTTTTAGTCGAGTCTCAAGACTTTTTTGAAAAACAAAAACTGCTTGATAATAATTTAAATGGAACAATGTAGTGTACTGTTCTTATGAGAATTTGTGAAAGTAAAATAATGCTTAAAAATGGTGACGCGGTCTAGGGGGCTGGTCATGATTGTCATTCACCGGGATGTAACCGGTTCGGTTCCTGTCGTAGGTCGAATATTCTATGAGCGACGTTAATTGAGACTAGACGATAAACCGCAACTCATACTACTAAAAATCAGCAGCCAGGTGCCACAACGACTGTAGGGGAACCCCAGATACTTTAACGTGCCCCCTTATGGCGCCGCTCTTAGCGCCCCTGAGATTAATGTATATAAATAATATGTATATTTGGTATACAAGAAAATAATCAATCAATCCACCCAGATACCTACGCCTAAATATGCGTATATGGCTTCTGTAGGACTCACAAGTGTATATAAAATTTGGGTAAGTGGTTTTTCTCCGTCTTATACCCTTTAGAGCTACTCTATGTGTGGTACACAAACATGTAATTAAAGTATAAACACATTGCACGGAACTCACTTTATATATTGCTATATATAATAAAGCATCTCTGCTGGACGTTATATATATATATATATATATATATATATAATATATATATATATATATATATATATATATATATATATAATATATATATATATATAAAAAAAAAAATATATATATATATATATACAGAGTGTCACCATTTGTGTGTCCAAAACGCAAGGGTATGGTCATGCTCGGTGAGAAAACAAATTTTGCCAATGGAAAGGGGGAGCGGAAATGCTTCGTATAGGAGTGAGATATTTGTTTAACGATTTTTTTGAATTGTGATTTTAGGGGAGCTGTTTTTTCCATTACGCGCGCTCAAGCAATACGTCCAGACGAACGTGCATCTTTAGTGAATCATTTTGATACCAAATTGGTAGAGCTGACATCTGTGGCTGCAAAGTAGCTCCAATCTCCCTATAGCCATATCGGGTGTGAGCACATACATGCAGCTCCTATGTTTGCGTTCTTTGTCAATCAAGTCACTCGTCAAACCTGTAAAAGTTCAGAAAAACATTTATTTACTTCGAATCTTGCTCAAACGAATGCCCGCCAGCACACTGAGCTTTTTTTCTGAAGGGTAGCAGTCTTCGTTAAGCAGTGCGGGCATAGAAAGCGTCGGTTGGAGGCAATGGCAAAGCAAGCTAAAAATATGCGGGGAAATAGAAGATGCTGTAACCCCAGTAATGAAGACGCGGAAAGTCACTAAATGCACGGGCAATCTGTGATATTGTGACGAAGTTAGACACAATGTATCAACAGAACAGCCAACTACTGGCGCCGTCGATGTCGACCAAGCATTCAATCCAACGTACACGGCGACGACATCAGCAGCATCTTCACCATCAGACCTACGTACCTGAATTACGCACGCTGTGATAATGCGTAGTTTAAGCAGATCAATCAGCGGCGAGGACAGGTGGAACATTCAAGATGCCGAATTTTCGGGAGGGTCCGACTCCATCGTTTAACATTATTACTATACGAACGCTACGGCGTCCCTTGAGTGAATACATAGACCGAGAAAGCATGGCCTAACATCCATTCTTTGCCCGACTGTGCTACTCCCTAGATGTACGTTGTGTGTTGTTGTTCATCGTTCCTCGCAAGTCCCTCGCATTGTAACAATCGTCTAGCAAAGTCTACATTTTCCAATTAATTCCATTAAAAAATGCAGGCGTTTCTACTACGTATATCGTGATGGGCCGATTTACAAATGCCCTTTTTAATGGTACAGCAGACGGTAACGCGAGTCTTGCACACCGGTTGTACGCAGAGCCTTTTCCACACCGACGGATACCTGGCAGGAAAATGTTTTTTGGACTTCATCGTCTGATCTACGAAACTGGATCATCTTAAGGCCGTCATTACGAAGCCGGACGACCGTGGACAGTGAGAAACCCAAATACGCGTCCTTCCGGAAGCATTTGGCAGATGGCTAGACGTCTCGGTGTAAGTCGTGCCACTGTTCACGAGGTGCTAAATGAATCAGGGCTTTTTTTTTTAAATAGGACTAACTGGGAAATGCGGTACGCACACGCGGACACCACCGCAGGAAACTCGTCTGCAAGTGTGGGCCGGTAGTGTGGGGCTCCAACCCACTAAAAACCAGTCATGTCCTAATCCCCCAATCGATCGGGAACTGCATAAGCATAACTTCAAACGATCGAAGGGGGAGAGTAGTTTAAGCATTTAGCTATCCCGGGATGCCCCGCGGGATGATGTCGTGCAGTAACGGTTTTTCTTCTCCTTGGCGCGCATGATGTTTTCCATAATGCTTGCAATGCTAGTCCAGTCGTCGCGTGACTTAATCATAAGCTGTATGATCGTCCTAAGGGTGCCGTCTTCAGCCCTAGGTAGACCCCGAATGAAATGAATCAGGGCTACATCCATACTGGTTGCAGGGAGTTCATGCCTTGAGGGATTCTGAGTGCCAGCCACGCATTCATTACTGTTGCTGGTTTCTGCAACAAGCAGCGGCCGATGTGAAATTTCCTGCTCTTGTTCTCTTCATGGACGAAGCGTACCTTACACAAGATGATGCGTTCAACGCACACAATGCTCCCGGACGCGCCGGTATGCTCGGTTTTTCAATTGAAAAATGCGTTCTCTCACAATCGTACATTTTATAAACGTATATCGGGACAGCCACCCCTAAAATCACAATTCCAAAAAAATCATTCAAAAATATCTCACTTCTATACGAAGCATTTCCGCTCCCCCTTTCCATTAGCAAAAATGATTTTCTCACCGAGCTTGAGCGTCCAGTATCAGAGTCGGCGGGAGAGTCCGCCGCCGAAGAAGACCGCCCTGCTCGTCGGAGATCGTCAAGTGGACGCTATTAGGCCCAGCTTAAAAGGCTATTTCTCTCTCCTGGTCCTGCGCCAAGGACACCAATGCTATCCTGAAGGCCGCGAGAAAAGTCTTGGTAAGATTGAGGGGTCAGCCTCTTCTAGCTCGCCGGCTATGAGAAGTGTGCCAACCTGAACAAGGGGACCTTTCTCGGGCCTGTGGTGGGCTTCGTCAGAAAGTTCAAGGTCTCCAAGCCTGACTCCGATCCTGTTCTTCCCACTGTTCAACCTGAAGCACAAGGCAGCCAACAAGACGCTCGTTCTGAAGAGCACCGAGGTTGGCTTCACATTCTTCCCGCTCACTAACATCCAGCGCAAGCTGATGGAGCGCCGGGGATACTCCTACAAGGGCGAGCCGGGGGAAAAAGTAGCCTTAGCCAATCCGCGCAAGGTGGAATCTTTTTTTGGGGTGAGCTTTCAGAAGCAACCCCAGGCAGCCGATCAGAGCCGGAGGGATAAGGGCAGCCGCGTTTCGCAGGAGGATGTGTCCAAAAAGGCACCGACCATGAAGCCCAGGAACGGCTTCTCGCAGACCCCCAGCGACCGCCAGCGTCGTGGCAACAACGACGACGGGGCGGGAGGCAGCCCCGCAACAACCCCAGGGAGGACTTCAGGACTACCGCGCGCCGCTTCGGGGCACGCTGCAGCAGCTCGTCCAGGAGGCGACGAGCAAGCAGGGCCCCTCCAGGTCTCGGAGCAGCCTCCCCTCGAGAAATTAAGGATAATCCAATGGAATTGCGAGGGTGCCTCGTCACTGGCACTCCTGGCTCCCTTATGTCTAGAGTGTATTGACATCTTAGTGCTGACCGAGACCTGGGCCTTTGCCCCTGCCGAACTCCCCGGCTTGTCAACCTGCCACAGACTTCCGCCTACAAGGAATTCATCCGCATGTGGGAAGACAAGATGGCGATCATCGACCCGGACATCTTTGACACGAATGCCATGCGAGACAGCACCTGGAAGGGCCTAGGCCGCACGTCTCATCACCCGATGAAATTAACATTACCCCCAGTGAAGTTTGGGCAGTAATCCAGAATTTCTAAAATGACTCAATGGGCTCCTTATATATATCCTCCTCACCCCACAAAGGGCTCCGCAAAACTCGCCCTAAAAAGGATGTGCAAACTTGGATGTTCCAGGTCGGAATCCCAGAGCGCGCATTCCGCGCTATACTTGATGCAAACTAGCCTCTCGACACCGTGGCGGCGTGGTCTAGGAGACTAGTGCGCTAATCATGGTAGTCATCTACCGGCGTGTCGCCGGTTCGATACCTGTTGTTGATCGAATTTTCTTTAAGAAGTGCTCATTGAGAGTAGATGATAAACCATACCGCTGAGAGTCAGCGGCCATGCTGCCACAAGGACTGTCGCGGAAACCCTAGATATCTTATTATGTCCGGCCCTCGCTGCACTGAAGACATACGTCAGGTTAAGTTCCAAGCCCGTAGGGGACGGAGGATAGTCTAGAGTTAGAAACAACTTCCTTTAAAAATAAAAATTAATTTTAAGCCGCACGAACAGCCACATAGTGACTCGTTTCGCGGTACACAGGTTCCATCACATCCCATTTGGGACACGCGGCTTCCATCATGTACATGTATTTGGTGCAGGGCCTTTTGCACAAAGTATTTGTCCACGTGTGATCTCTCAAAGGAGCCTCTCGCAGTGATATTGTTTTTAATATACCATTTGACCGTTGAGTATGTACCTAACAAAGGAGATTTTAATAAATTATGATAATATTGGAATGCAGATTTATACAACGGGTTAGGATAGAACATCTCAATGCTACATAATTTAAGGTAGTTGACTTATCAAGTGCTCTTTCCGGGACGAATATGCTTACTTCGACAACGTTACCATTGCCCGTCGCGTCGAAACCGTTTTAAATCGTGAGATCTGTAATGGTTAAATCTTCATCTGGTCCTGAAGTTCGGATTCATACACCAAAGGTGACTGCTCTTCCCGGAAAGGCCAGTTAGCCAACTAAGAAAGAACTTTAGAAGCTGTACTGGTCGCTTCTCTCAAAAAGAGTTCAATCAAAAGCTTCTGCGCGTAGGGTCCCAGTCGTGAGCGGGGCGACTATCTTCTCCTTGATAAAACGCGCCTTGACGATTCTAAGAGCAGTATGCCCTAATGCACTTGATTGTCTGCAGATTTGTTTAATGCATTTGCCTTACTCATTACATCATTTTCAGTTCTCAGTAGAACAAAATTGTTATCATGTTAAATCTTGTAAATTCATGGAAAGTCAAATATTAGTTAGGTATTATCAAAATAATAATATATTTTTATTATTTCGAGACACTTGGTGAGCCGGGCCCGTCCACTCGCGGTTTGCTACAGAAGGTCGGGAAGCGACTAGTTATAGCCAGCAATGATAGGCGAGTGGGCGATTTTCTCAGACAGCGCCTGTCGCTGGATGTGCAACTGGGCAACGCAACCTCGGACTGGAGAATTGTCCAGAGATGGTTGGTCCTTACATTGGATCCTTCGTAAATGTGCACATGTTTGCAGGGACCCTATTGTTATGTTCACACGGTTGGTGATTGATAACAATGAATGAATTACCATATAATTTCATTCAGTTATCAAGTTTTTTTTATTATAATCATTATGTAGATGTATCACAGTTATATACCATCTATAATGTTGCGTATATTATTACTGCTCGGACGTCGGTGACCACTTAACATCATCTTGGATCCGCTGTGGTCTTAAAGAGTTTCTGCTTAGTGACCTGTTTCTCAGAAAGACGCCTGCGTTCATGCCTTATCCTCGAGCGTCATGTCAAGGATGCTTTCCAAGGCTCTCCTTACCTGGTCGTCGAGATCCAAGGTTTCTGAAGGCAAAAGGAAGGCAGGTGAAGTCCGTAGTTTGTACAAGACATTTTGCACGTTCATTGCGTTCCGGAGCAGAGTAGGCTTGGTGTCTCCCGAGATGGCCCAGCCGGTGACAAAGCCGGGAGAGTTGCTCTCTCTTCTTGGCCAGAACAGTCTCGGCCATAATAATAATAACAAGGTGAATATAAGGTCTCTTAGGAAAGCCGGTATACCATCTACACTTGAACCGAGAGGTTAAGTGTCCGCTGGCGAAAGACCTGATGGGGTGACCATTGCATTATGGTCTCATGGGAAGTCCCTTGCTTGGTATGCAATGGTTTCGTGCACCACCGCGGCTTCCTATTTACACCACAGCTTAGTTAAGCCGGGGTGGGTGGCAAAGCATGCGGACGCCAGAAAACGCGTTAAATACACTGGACTGGAGACAACATATACTTTCGTGCCTATTGCCAGGGAGACGCTAGGACCAATCAGCAAGGGAACCGAAGCATTTCTCAAAGATTTGAGTAAGCGAATTCAGGAGGTCACAAGCGATCGAAGAGAGGGTCAATTCTTGAGGCAAGCGTTGTCCTTGGCCGTTTGCAGAGGAAACGCGGCATCTATTTTAGGCGCCATGGAGTGAAATAATTATTTAAATAATTTGCAATAATACGTTTAGACCTCACAATTGTAACATTATTTAACATGTAATAAATAATAATATTAATTAAAAAAAAAAATAATAAAATAATAATAATAATAATAATAATAATAATAATAATAATAATAATAATAATAATAATAATAATAATAATAATTATTATTATTATTATTATTATTATTATAATCATCATCATCATCATAATCTATGGTTTATTAACACCCAGGTTGGGTAAAATTATAAACATATACATCAGACACAACTAGTGCTTCCTTTACGTCATTGGGTCGTCTTTCATCTTGCTAGTTCAGCTATTGACTGCTGGACATGCTGCGGCGTGGTATCTATCGCATTGAGCAGAGCACCTCGTGCACCTGCAACACTCCTGAAGAATGTGGAATACTTCCGTGCTGCATAGCACGTGATGAAACCCGTGGGCTGCAAACGCCGTAGTTAAATGTCTGCTCTTGTATCCGGCTGCTCGCTATCTATCCATTTCAAAGTATAGGTCTCAAACGCTCTCGTCCTAGGTACACTCCATCGAAGTTGTAATTTCTGTGTCATTAAAGTCCCCCCTCTAAGATATGAACTATTCTATTCCTAGAAGAATTGGCTATTCTCAGTCTTACTCAGTGATCTTCCGGGCCTTATCAATGACCACTACCCCTGTGTCCGCATTACTCTCTATGCCGATGACCCAGCTGTAAAAACAGCTTTAATACTGTTTAATCTGAAGGTGGCCTTGGTGGCATCTTATGGTATCACATTAATTTGGGAACACCTATCCGCTCAGCAGCTTAGCGCTCTCGACACGGTGAAGGCAACGTTCCTTAAGAGAGTTTTGGGCCTCCCTAGAAATGCTCAAAACAGGCTAACTTATAGTCTGTCGAGGACCACGCCGTTCATCGATGACATGGTAAACCGCTTTCAACTTCCGACCACCGCCTCACTGCGAGAGTCCCGTAGGCCCTTCGAGCAGAAAATGAGGGAAGTGCCAAAAGCCTTCTACAAAACACCGGCAATGTTGGACAATACATGGATAGAACCGCTCTTCGAGCAACGACACGTTCTCACCCGCTACTCCGTCCATGGGTTCCACCACAAACTGTGCCACCGCAGTGGATTCCATAACCCTTCTGATAAGTGTTGCTGCAAATTTTGCGGCCTTGTATGCACCAAATATCATCATGAAACATGTCGGTCTGCGCCAGCTATCTGGGCGTTAGGTTGCTGACATCTTCTTGAGATGCTTAATTAATGAATATGTGTAATGTAATATAATCAACAATACCGAAAGGTGATGTAATAATAAATAATAAGAAGAATTGGCTAACCCCAAAACCCGTTTCATAAAGAAAATCTGGCTTTATCTAGCAACTGCAGATCTGCTTCTCCCAGTTTTTCCCAAAGTAATAAACCGAATGTTGCTATTGGTTCTATTTTGGCGGACGCGGTACGTATTGAAAACATTTGCGGGTTCTTAATTGTTGCTGCCGCTCGAATTGCTTTTCCAACTCTGCTGTCTTCGGAAACTGCTACCATTCAACGTTATAGTGACTCCCAGATAAGTAAATTTATTTACAAAATGTACCTCATTGCCCCTGGCTCGAAGAACGTCGTCTTTTGCTACTCGATCCTCTCGTCGAAACTTAACTGCTACTGTCTTTTGCCAGTTTATGCTAAAACCCGTCGCGTCCATATATTCAATTATTTTTTCCAGTCCCTGTTTAATCCTAAACAGATACCTACATTGATTGCAATGTCATCTGCGTACATTAAAGTACTTGCCCACCCCCGAGTCCATCCCGGTCTCACCCGGTTAGGTAGCCCTCCCAATAGTACCAATATTCGCCTCGAGCCACGCCTGTAGTTTGCTTTACTCTGCCCACAATCCCTATACCGTTGTCAATGCATACTATGCCCTCCCTAAGAATGGCCCCTAAAATTTTTAACAGCTGGTTCGGAACTCCTTCCAATGATAACTTCTCTATAATTATGTCTCTCGGCGCTAGGTGAAAGGCGGCCTTAAGATCTATAAATACCGCAACGGTTTTCTTGGGTCGGCTAGAGTTGCCCAAATCTCTGCTAACAATTGGCGCAGGGCCGTATGAATCGATTTGATCTTCTAAATCCATGTTGTTCTTCTGGTACTGCGTTTCTGGCTTCTAGAAAGTACACAAGTCTATCTGATATTATCCCCGAGAATATCTTATAGGGGCAACTCTTAAGTGTTATTCCCTCTAAGCTTCCGGTTCTGTTTCTATGCCCTTCCCTTTAGGTATTACAATAAGGATATCCTCCTTCCACGCTTTAGGCATTTTCCCGGACTTTAGGCATTCCTCGAATAGAGCTTTCCAGCATGGTGCCAGTGCCAATGTTTGCTTTAAGTGCTCATTTCTTATCATATCGTTCCCGGCCACTTTGCCTCTAGGCGCCCTTTCAATTGCCCTGACAAGTTCTTCGATTGGGACCTCGCAAACTACCCATTCCCGCGCAAACCATGTGTCTTTGTCCCAAGGCCCATCGTAAAATATTATTTCTTTTGGAGTGGTGTCGGCTCCCTGTAGCATACCAGCAAAGCGCTTAATCAGTCTCTCAGTCTCCACTGGGCACTGCTGTTTTCTTTTACGTTTTGGCTACTTGTGCGGATGTTCTTCTGCCCCTTGTAACAACTTCTACTAGTGGCTTTTCCAGTACTTTTGTTTTTCTTCCTTGTATGTCATTTGCGTCATTTTCTTTGCCATTATAGCAAACGGCCTCATTACCGAAAAAATCTTTACGTGGTCCCTAGTTAGCCTGTTGGCAATTTTTGCTGCTCTACAGCACTCGTTGAACCAGGGCCTACATTTTCATTCGTGACGCGGAACTATTGCACTTTTCAAATCAAATCAAATGCACCTTTATTTAGTCAAAGGGGGACAATATTTACATTTTAGAAACCGTTACCTAGATACATACAATAGTCAGTTTACTTGTGTGGCGACATTTGCACTGTTAGCACTTTAAGTTCTCATTGCCCTCGCCATCCGCCACGAAAACATGTTATTTACACGATCTGTCTTGGCAATTTGTTTCGACGAGATAGTGTTACCGCTTCTAAGATTGTTCAACCGAATGCTAAAATAATTTGACTTATTTGATGAGTTTATAATACGATTGAACATGCGATAATCCGCTGTGGACTGAAGTTCCCGAATAGGGCTTATCACAATAGAGTTTCGGGCAATGTTACACCTTAACGAGACACGACGAAGGAATCTCCTCTGTACACTTTCCATTGCTTCAATGTGTTTATCTAAGTAAGGCCGCCAAACCTCACAGCAATAGAGAAACTTAGGTACAACCAAACTATTATAAAGCCTCATGTAAAAATTGTAATCATTAATTATGAAACAACGAAATATGGTATTAGATATAAGATTAGCTGATCGGATGACTTGTGTAATATGGGTGCTAAAATCCAGTTGCGGTGTCACCGCAGCCCCTAGGTCCCTAATACAATTTAAATTAGGGATAGCCTCCCCATGTAGCATGTAGTTATGGGCTTCTATATATATATATATATATATATATATAATGAGAATATGAATATAAGCATTTCATTATCCACACACCACTTAGAAACCGCTTCAATCATACTCTGTAGTACTTGCCTTTCGCTAGCGGTGTTAGAAGGTCCGTATAGTTTCAAATCATCAGCATAAAGCTTATAAGTTATCGACTCAGGAATAACGTTTCTAAGATCTAAAACAAATGTGCAAAATAAAAGTAGCCCGAGGCTTGATCCCTGAGGAACACCTGAGGGGCACGTGCCCGACTCACTAAAGCTATTGTTTACGCGAACGCAGAACTCTCTACTGGTAAGATAAATAGCAATCCATGATATAGAGCGAGTATCTACATCCAAGTACCTAAGCTTTTATACAAGTTTTACATGGTTTACTCTATCAAATGCCTTCGAGAAGTCAAAATATATACAATCAAAGGCCAGCCTATTGTTTATCATAACAGCCCAATCTTAAGTCATTTCGACGAGTTGAGTTGCCGTGGATTTGCCTTTAGTAAAACCATGTTGATTCTCATCCAGCAAGCATTTAGATTGAAAAAAATTAAAAATGTGGTCCACTAGCAGTTTTTCAAAGATGATACATGCGATAGATGATTGAGCTACAGGTCTGTAATTATCTACATTTGACTTTAGACCCTTCTTATGTACAGGGGTTACGACTGATTGCCGAAAATGTTTTGGCACAATGCCATCCTCATAGGACCTACTGAATATCAAGAAAAGGATTGATTAGATTGACTTTTGATTAGATTTACCAGGGTACGTTCATAGGACTCTATGTGAATTTCCCCTGGTGGACATACCTCCCCCAATAATAATAATAAAAGGTGTTCTCGATCATCAATAACTGTGATTCGTGGCAGAACCTTCGGTTGCTCAAATATCTTGAGCTTGTACTTCATGAACGCATAAAATGGCAGCCTCACATGGAAACTGTGGTGCTAACAGTGTAGACGAACTTCCGCAGTACGGCGGATAAGGTCGATCGAATACCTATCGATGCTCTACTCGTATTATACAAAACGCTTTTCGTAGCTGTGTGGTGTTATGCAATTCTCATCAGGTTGACGGTTTTAAAGTGATTTAAAAGAAGGTCAAAGTCATTTGGAACTATGTGCTCGGGGTTATTTTCCCGAGACGGCGGAGACATATCGTTAGTGATATATATTCACTGCACATAACCGTTTATTGTATACGCCACGAGTTTCTCTTGTATCCACCTATAAAATCTCGTGGGGCGCTATTTCCGCAGAGATCTGAAATTAAGGAGTACCTGCTGAATTTGTGATCTTTTCGTAACTTGTCTGACTGTAGTAATGTGAGTTGTGCTGATGTTCATGTGATAGTCTGACCCAATAGCAAAAAAGTAAGGTTGACTGGAATGCAATACTAGGATACTCCAGAGTCAATTCCCAAAATAATGTTTGTGTTTAGAGTATAACACTTTATATTGTACATACATATTGTTTATTTCGCAATAAGTTTACATTTCAAGATGGTGACTTTTTATGTCGCAAACCTTTCGCAATATTGCTAGTGTAAATTCTGGCTAGGAGCGTGGCTGCAACTGCCTTCAACATCAGGTTAACAATCCACAGTTTAATTAACGCGCAGACGTCGTGTACGAGTATGCTAAAGATTGTATACTTCGTAGATACATAATATTAGTAGCGGTCCTGCCTTCGGTGCATTGTATGTATGCTTCACAGTGAGTTTCAAGGCCGTTGAGGACGGATAATAGTCTAGAACTAGCAACAGCCTCCATAAAATGTTTTTAATCCCAGATACTTAATACTGGTTTTCTAGTTTAATTACTGCTTACACCCAAAACTTCAGCATTGTGTAAGATGCACTTCCATTAATAAACCATCCTGGAATGTAATCAATCATTCAGGGTGGGAACATGACATTTGAGTCCATGCGAACGTGTGCACCGTTACGGGGGGTCCAGTGTAGGGACCAGCCATTTCTGGAGAGTGCCCCGAACCGAGGCCACATTGCCTCGTTGCACATCCAGCGACAGACTGAAAAAATCACCCGCTCGTTTGTCTCCGCTGGCTAGAATCAGGCGTTTCCCGACCTTCTGTAGCAAACTTCGAGTGGATGGACCGGGCCCGCCAAGGGTCTCGAAGGCAAAGGGATAAAACTTGTACGGGTACCCGATGTTCTGGTACTTTCTAACCTTGTTTGCCTCGGCGAGAGCCAAAGCATGACTAGCCCGGGCCGCGCCAGCACTAACCATTGAAGGGGCTAATGAGTCAGTAACTGTCGCGTCCCAAACCAGCATGCATCCGCTCTCGAACGGCGTTAAGGTCAGTCCGTCAGGTCTCTTGCCGCCCTCCCTGTCTAGCCCGACGGGTTCAAGGACGCACGGCAGACCACTGGATCGTAAAGCTCGACTGAAGGTTTCATTCAGGGCTTGGTGTCTTGCTCGCCTACCTGCGCTGACGATACAGGACAGTCCGTGGCGTCCGTCTGGCCCGACGACGTCTCCGCAATCCTGGAATTAAAATCGCCTAAACACTCGGTGATTCACGTTTGCTCACCACTACGCCTTATAGAGCACAATATTAATATATACTTGTACATATTTTTATTACAGTCTTACAACCACAAGTACAAACGCTCGTAGCTAAGCTATGCCCGAGACCTGAGAGTGTCTAAATGTTTTAATTGTTATCGCGTTTTGTCACTGGATTTATATTTGTCTTCACTAAAAGAAAAATGTAGCACGCTCACTCTTGAGTGAGTTGGCGTAGGTGTGCACATTTTTAGCCGTCTTCGATACTCTGCCCTGTTGCCACTATCAGTACGAGTGCTGTATATGTACTACTTTCTTAATATATCTTTTCCTGGATGTCTATCTCTACGCACTGATAAATGTATATCTTACATGAATCATGCAACGCATCTGTCGGTTGGACTTCCCTTCTACGATTTAAGCAAGTCACCTCAACTGTCAATTGAAGTGACTTGCTTAAATCGTGTTATTATATTAGATTTCCGCGTTGCGTCGTTCATCCACACAGCTTACTCCGTGCAACCAAAGAAAGATTAATTAATCGACTCATACGCTACGTCGATTTGTCAATGGAAAGACCATGATGCCCTACCATACGCGTCGTTCTGAATATACGATGAGAGAAGTACGTAGAGTATAAGTAACATAAATGCTTCACTGTTAGTTACGATAATAACAATGTAACGGTTACTGAACGCTAGTTGTTAACGCTGACAGTTAACAACTTGACATTCGTTTCTATTTGCATTCCAGATATTTTATGCATTTGCCTAGGGTAGCTGACTTAATGACGGTGATATACTTCAGAACACTATGCGTGATAATGCCGAGCTCGATGCTTGTTTTACGAATCACGCCAATCCTTCATTAGCCACCTCTTGGGGCCAACCTAGATCACTCAGGACGGCTTGGCGCATCCACTATATTTAGCTTCACAACCTGACACAAAATCTCATTATCGTATAGTGAAACCCCTAAAATAGGTCATGGGCGATTCCATCTCACGATTTAAGGTGCTTACATATTTCATGGCTGGCCTGGGCTGTTTCCTCTGATTGACATGATATATCGCGTGCATTCCTATGTATATGAAAGCTGCAAAGTCAATATTTTTAGTGGAGAAAACAATAAGTCAAACTGATATTTTGAGCCTGATTTCCTTCCAGGAAGTATAGATGTTCTTGGAATACTCATGATTGATAAATGGAGTTGCCGATTCCTTAAACAATAAGACCCGACGACGCCTGGCTAAGATAAAATTGCGGGATTTACGCTTAGAACCTCTGTATGAACTTCTATACTTATCAGACCTGGGGCTACAGGGTAAATAAATGTATGTAGACGCATGTGGCAGCAAAACATCTGAATCAGCCCGGAGTATATTAGAGAGGCCTGAGCTCGAACGTGTAATTGCTGATCCATTGTCTGTAGCTGTCAGAACAGAGATTTGTTTTCAACGGTGCATTAGCCGTTCAAACAATGTATGCTACATGTTTGAACGAATGCATCCATCAGCCGAGCAGAGAGTCTCCATGAGTTTCCACGAAAGCATGTTTGTCCCACCTGGCCCCGAGGTCAGCACCGCTGCTCTCTGCCAAGCAAAAGCGACAATTCCCGTGCCTCGGGGGTTTAAAGGTTAGAAAAGTGACAACCCTTGAAAAGAGTTGCACACAGGAACACACCCGAACGCAACGATACATCAACAAGAAAGTACAATTGCAGGTTTTGCGCTCTGAAAAAACGTCGCAACAATAGAATCGCAGCACCACCGCCGTCGCCAGCAGCAATAATAGCAACAACAACAACTACTGCAATGACAAAGAGGATGACGTCAGTAACAACGGCGCCAATGAGACAACAAAGAGAAGATAAGAACGGAATCAACAATAATAACAACCGTTTTTCGATGACATACAATAGAGATGATGACACATAGCTCTGGCACCGGGTTCGGGGCCAGTGCAACCTATATGTCCATGTTCGGTTATCTTTCTCACATTTTGACGATTTAGGCAAAAATCAAATAAATCAGTACAGTATTGACAATGCTATGTACACTAAGATAAACACTATGTAAAAGTATATGTTAAAAACATAACATCAATAAGAACCGCGGCGGCGACGATGGCATGAACATGAAGAACGTCACCAACAATAGTAATAACGAGTGAGCCAGGCCTAGAAGAATACTCGAAATACAAACACAAGCTGGGCCCCATTTACAGTTCAATGCAGGCATGAAGGAGCGCTTGCCAGGGCTAAAAGTCAATAAAACATTTTAGTGGCTCTATTTATTAAATCAACGTCTCGACCATAGTAGAACATGTTCTTACAGTGAAAACGCCTTCGATATGCCAGTACATTTCTTGAAGGCCACAATTCATACAAAGCAAGCAGGGCCGTCCTACTTTCCCATACGACCCGTAGCAATACTGACTTCGGACGCATAAACCAAAAGTCTTGAAACAGATATTTAGATATTAATGCATATACAAAGTAGTGCAGGAGCAGTCGGAGTCTCCGTAATCAGAGGAGTTTTAGTAGTCGATGTCCTCTGAGTCACTCCTTGCTTTGCTTAGCTGCTTAGGCGGGAGCAGTGGCATGGGCTTGCCGACTTCCTGTGTCCGGCCTGTGCCTGCAATTTTTTTCCGGTTTCTTGGTCTCTCTCTTCGTCGGAGTCCGCCGTCATCGGGTCGTACTCAGGCCAACAGCCGGTCTGCCAGCGAGCCGGACGTAGGTACCCTCCGTCTTGCATTGCCCTCTCCCGGTCTCTTCAAACGAATGGACGTATTGCGACCCTCTTCGTTTGGTCTATCAAACCGGTAGTGATGCCGTTGGCTCCTCAACGTTAACGCCCCTTCGCTCTCGTCCCCCCCTACCCCTCTACGAACATCGTCCGGTGCCCACACAGGTATTGAAGCGCCTTCCCCTCTCCCATCCAGGTGAACGAGGTTTCGACCGACCGGCAGCTCAGCAGAGCGATTATCAGAAAAGCTTGTTCCTTTGTGCATCAGCCTTTCTACCTAGAAACCTCCTGTAGACAGTAACTGAGACTGCGTAAAGTATACGTGCGTGTTCGTCAGCTCTGACGAAACGGAACGGTAGACAACGAAACAGGCCAAACTAACCGAATGCGAGAGGCAAAAGCTCTACCGACAATGGCCACACGGAGCACGCCATTTGTTGTCGCGCTATCGGTACTGGTCAACCGGTGCAGGCGAAACTCAGTGTGCGTAAAAGGCTAGGACGGCGCACTAAGCACTAAAAGCATCTCAACGTTGCCGAGCAATTAAGTAAAGTACAAGTCCAAACTAAACACCGGTTAACCTTCCGCCGTTAAGCGTTCATTGAATCGGCTTTGTTCTAACTACAATGGCTCGCATGACTAAACTGTTAGGTGGGACCTGCCGAAGGATCTTATAGACGACTTAGTAAACTACACTCTGGCTCAACTCGATAGTCAACAGTAAACTGGGGTGTCTGCATTGAGCATTAGGTTTGGCAGCAGCAGCAGCAGCAACCCTCACCCTCGAATTAACATACTTTCTGTCGACATAAGGCTCACGGCGTGTTCATGTTCGCACAACATGAACCACTAAAGCGCGATTGCTTGTCTAGCTGACCACCTCGTTGCCACTGTGGTCGAATGCAAAGCACCAACCACCAAACAGCGACGACAACGCCACCACCACGGCTACCCCACCACCCTCCACAACCCGGAGGCGGCGGCTGACCACAACGCCTTTCCACTGTGGTGTCGACGAAGACAGCTGGCTTAGACAAGAGAGAGAGAGCGAGAGACCGAGAGAACGAGGGAAAGGAAGAGAGAGAGAGGCGCCCGCAAAAAGGTGGTCGACAAGCGAGAACTGCCGACCGGAAGAAGTGCCAAGGGAAATCAGGAGACTTCAGTCAGAGAGAGTGTGGCGGTGAGATCGTGTCGCGCGAACGCACGAAGTATTCAGCCGGCTATCCGGTATTCAGCGTCTACGGCAATCATCGTTGCAGAACAACAACATTAACAACAACGGCAGATGCAATAGTAGCAGCGATAAGAGCCGCCTGTCGTGCTCGCTAGTCATTGCGCTGGTCTCGTCGACTCTCTCTCGCCGTCTCTGGGCCTCGTAGTGGTGGTATAGTGGTGGCAGAGTTTTTACGACGACGAGAGCCAGAACTCAGCCAACATCAGTAGGTGCGTGCCAATCCTATGGCTACAATGCGTGCTAACCCCGTGCTAGACCTAAGGGATCTGCAGCGAGCATTATACGAGCAAAACTCACTCGTTGTTAGCAAAACGTCTCCCTGCTGCTGCTGCTAACAACAACAACAACGACAACAAAAACAAATCAAACATTAGCGCACTGCTATTGTTTCGAATGCTACGTACCAGACGGCGTTCAATATTAGTGTTGTGTGTGTGCACCAGAATGCACTGAATTCGGAGTCGATTTTAGCTGTCATGCATCTCACCAACACACCAGCAACGGTAAGTTATCGAAAGGTGGCTAAAAACATTTGAAGCATTGTGCTGCTATTAGATAATTGCGACGGATTTGCTGGCAATGAGTCGCAACGGAAACAACATATCACGTAACTTTATAATATATTCATATATGCATAAACTGTTGGCAAGACAGAGTGGAAGAGAAGGCTTGAAACTCTGGCGCCATAGCCAATCGTAGCTTCGATGCCGCCGATACGACACTTAACGGTAACGTGGTTGTTTAATCTGTTGCTTAATCATTTCAAATAGAGGACGGTTTATATATATATATATATATATATATATATATTTATATATATATTAAAGCAACAACGCGAGTTTACAATACATACAGGTTTATTTAACCGTTAACATAGTCTTCCCTATTGACGATCAAGGCGTTGTCTTTGTTGTTACTTCTTTTCGATCTCTCATTTGTAAAAGTCTTGTTTTCTGGAGATGAAGAAGTGTTATACCTCATTTTGAACGTCCCGAACGACTTAAGTTTTACCTATTTCAAAAGTTCTGGAGACACCGAAATAGGTGAACGTCTGAAGGTGCAAATTGCGGAGAGTAGAATAAGTGCTCAATAAGTTCCCACAACCCAGGTCATATAATTTTAAGGCTAGCCATACTCACATGGGATTGCGCTCTTTCTTGGTGAAAGACGGTTCGTTGCCTGTTTACGAGTTGTGAACGTGCCTTGGTTAAGTTTTTATTCATTTGATCTTGGCAGTAGAGACCCGAGTTGATCATCTGGTTCCATTTTAGAATTTCAAAGAAGACTATACTACTGATATGCTACCATCAACACAACATAACTTTATGTGAGTGGATATTTTGTTTCGATTAATTCTAGAAACTGCTCGCGCCCTCAGGCCAAACTATTTGCTTACTTACATTCGCGTGGAAGGTCCGTTTTTTCTCGCAATTTATTAAACGATTCAAGAACGAAGATTGGTAATGGCGATTAAAGAGAGATGTGCAAATTCGCATGCGCTCCAAATTTGTTGGCGTTGAAAAACGTACTTACAGATCTTAGAAATTGTTGGTTCATGGCAAAAAATTGATTACTCGACGCCAAAGCGTACCCTCCTGCCTAAGGCAATATTAGTCGCTCTAACAATAACGTGGCAACCCTTTCTTATGCTGATACTGCCTAGACGGCGCTGCAAGCCTTCAAAGCGAGTAGATACCAAAACGGCCAGAACCTTTGCATCACTGTCATATTATGTTTACGTTTCTGATCTCCACTATGTAACTGTCACAAGAACGCCGAGAAACCATATAGACAACTTAAAACCTTTAAGTATAAATAAACGTTTTGCTCTAGGTCACTGTACCTCACGTAGCTATTATATGCCAGGCTACAGCGTCTTATAGCTGCATCTCTCATCAAACGGCACACAAATCAAAAGACTGTCCACACAAATTATACACGCAAGATGGATTGAAAAATTACAGTCATATACTGCGTCATATGTGAATTTATTTTTGTTTTTTTAAGACAAACGTAGTTGCATTCTTGCGTCAGGTAAACAACGGTAATGCGTGGCACATACACAGTGACGCACGAATGCATTAGAAGCACAAGTTGCAGAAGTCTATTCGCAATTAGAGCAATGCACAGTTAAAACGTTGTTTGTCCTCAAACCCTTCCAAAAATGTCTGGCATCACTGAAAGTTTTAGAGTGAGGTCTATGTGCCACTCTTAATTATAGCAGATCGTGTGCGGCTCTATTGATTTCATTATAGACCTGCAATTACTATATTAGCAAATATCGTTTTAACGTGACATGTATAATGCTGCATCTGCATCTGGTCAGCCGCCTATCCTAATAACCTGTCCAGCTGGGACGAGGAACCGCCAGTGGGAACATTGTCCGGGCTTGATAACATGAACTGTTCGACAGGTGATCTCGCAGTACTGTGCTGCAGTGCAGTATGTACTTAGACAGCGTATATTCTAGCCTAAAGTTTGCATTATTGTTTACTGAATGATGCATACTTGAGAACTTTAAGTACCCTTTTAAGATGTGGAGAGTTTAATTTAATAATCAGCTGGTGTCATGACGACATGTTCAATAGCTGGGTCTTTCACGCTTCTTAACATAGTCAATTTTGTGGTGGCATATAACGATGTATCCATATAGGATTCAGCTGATGCAAAAGTTTACGCTAGTTTATGCTACGGACCATTGGAAACTGCTAAATTGATTTGTTAAAAGACAAAGCTGTCGCATCTGAGCAACCGGGAACCTTCAAGTAATTCAAGAAGGGTCGTTACAAGTGCCTACATACATGACAGTCTGGTGTGGCCTCTGGTCCAGGGGAACCATTGGACCATCATTTTTTACCCCACGATGAATGACAAGCGTTATCGTAGCATGATCCTTAATTGGATTCAGTCGAACTTGGGCGGAATCGATGTGAGTGAGCTCTGATTCTAACAAGATGGTGCCACACAGCCGGGGATACAGTTGAACTTTTGAGGGTGAAGTGTCCCGAACGAGTAATCTCGCGTAACAGGCATATTCACTGGCCTTCAAGATCTTGCAATTTAACGCAATGAGACATGTTTTTAAGAGTAACGTATACTCTAGTTACCCTACGACCATTAGCAAACTAAACACCAACATTGAAACGTGCATTAATTTAATTAAGCCTGATTTATGCGAGAAGTGCTGAACAATTTAATGTTCCATAAACAGCTTCTAAAAGCAAAACTTGCCATTACCTCACAGATATTGTATTTTATTATAAATAGCACTATGTCTGTCTTAGCATAAAACTCTTTTTAACACTCTTGTTTTTATTTAGCTTTAAAGATCTCAGACAATTTCGCGAACATTATATATATATATATAGGGCGTCGAAGGATACGGCGAACATATTCGCATTTAACCTTCAGCTAAGCTTGGCCACGTCCACTTTGCCAGCGAGCCAAACACGGAAATTGCGTTAGCCCGTTACACGTTGATTAAGAGCCTCTAACGAGGGAACCAGACGGCCCTACTGCCCCCTATCGCGGTCTTCAGCCTTTCCCCTAGCTTCATCAATAGTCGTCCAATTAAAGAGCTTGGAGTGCCTGACGTTTCGAAGGTCACTGGACTAAAGTTGTTTGAGTCGACTAGCACTGTGTATTTGCTCATCTTGTTTATTTTGGCAGCTGTGGCGGCATTGTGTGCTCTGGCCGCTTTGTAAAGTACCATTGATGGTGAGAGTGAATAGTGTTAAAAAAGCTGTTCTTATTATTTACGGCAATTGTAGTGTAAACAACCAAACAATTGCAATTGTACGCGTATGTATGTATATATTTGCCTCACAAACGAGTACCGAATGTATGTATATATTTGCCTCACAAACGAGTAACGAACCCAACATGCAAGAAGTAGAAACATATTTGTCATTACCACTGTTGGCAATCAACACCGAGCAAGTGCTAGCAGACCAAACGCTTTCATCCAATACTGTAAGCCAAATATAATGTATAAGGTGGTCGTTCAGAATGAGCCAGACTCTGTGCTCTTCTTGAGATTTACGGTTGTGGTTGGCATCAGCATATCACGTAGCAGTAATCCCGCTCGACTTATAGCGGGCCGAGTCGAGCTTTAAACGGCTTCCCATTCTGAATTTAAGACAAGAGGTGTCCACTTATTTTTTTTTGCAATTCTCAGTTTCATTTAGAGCAGCCGAATTTGATCGGCGAGTAGTGCGCCGTTTTGCCTCCGTCCTGATAGCTGTAAGTGCAATGCGCAATAGTGTTGGTAACGGACAGCTCGGTGTCGACGAAACAGGGGGTGGAATAGACGGGCTTGGCACGAATCTTTTCTTCTTCGTCGTCGTCTGCCTACGTGCACGACAGGAAAAACGACCTAATATACCTGGCGAAGCATCCAATCACAATGATGAGAGCGGTGTGTACTTTACGCCGTGTCCAAGCTACTAAGCTCGCTCACCGCCATACGTTGCACGGCAATAATAGCAGAAGTAGAAAATAAATGGTATTAACGTTCAATCCACCTGGCAAGCTCCTAGCTTCCTTACACTCGCCTCGATTCTAGTCAATTAGACCATGCAGTTATGTTTAAATGATGTGTCGGATAATGGTCTATTTTTTTATTGATTTACGGTCATCTAAGGAAACCAAAGAGTATATTTTTAGATGCAACTTTCATAGCATCCGCAGAGAATACTACTACTACACCAATGTCATCTCTATTAACCCAAGATATGCCAAATCGATTGTGCCTCTTTTTGACGGGCAAAAACCATGAATCGGATAAACAATTAAGAGCGGGGTCACTTAGTCTATCAACGATATCAATAATAGTATGGAATCGTTCTCCGACAAAACTCCTTAAATCACATGAGAGCTCAGGAGTAAACAATAACCTTAACTGTTTAAATATTTACAATAGGTTAATGTGTGACTTAATCTTTGTGAAATGCAGCCCCATTAAATACACCACGTTTCAAATTAAAACAAAAAAAGAAAAAACAAAAATGTATAAAATATTTGATCGTAGATAAGATATATAAGCCGTTTCGTGATTTCGATCGTTCAGAGTCATTTTCCGCCCGCGCGCCAAGTTTGTAAGCGATATGCTCCGGTGTTCACCACCAGGCAAATAAAGTTAAGGTGCCGTTAATATCCGTCACGTTCCAATTGGGCAATGTCTGTATCTCACTTCATGATATAGCTCAGGCTGCTTGCCGCAACCTTTAGATCTGCAATCCGATTCAGGGCGTAGAATGAGTCCCACGGTACAGGTAATGATGGGACCCATATCAGGCAAACTTAACTGATGCATCGTTGCGCCTTTGCTTGAAGTTTTGCCTAAATTGTTTTAACGGCTGTGTCACACTAGATAACATAAAACGTTGAACAACAAAGGATATCGATCAGCGAGTGAGTGAGTGGCCACAGAAAGTGTACTAATCTATTTGTGTGTGTATTTCGAAACGCACAGTGAATAAATGATTGCAAAACCCATAGCTTTATTCATGAGTATTTGCAAATCCGCTAGAAAGCATACAGCTTCTGCACTAAGAAAGTTGCGCAGCGGCTAGATCAGAGATAATATGATCGTGATTCTGGACCCCCCGTAACGGTGCAAACGTTCGCAGGGACTCAAATGTCATGTTCCCACCCTGAATGATTGATTACATTGAATAAATGCATACCTATATGATCGTTGTATCGAACGAAATAAAACTTTATATTAATAAAAAATATCATATGATAGAAGCGGATAAAAATACTGTTATAAATAATAATAATACTATAAATAATTTTTGGGAACAAGGGTTTAATATTAACATTAAGTACATGTATCACAAAATTATAATAATAATAATAATAATAATAATAATAATAATAACTTGTGTATAGTAATGTATTTCATCTAATAAAAAATATTATCAAGGGAGTGATAATACCATACCAATAATTAAAAAAAATGCGCGAACTTATATTGAAGTGCAGTAATTTTGACTAGAGTCGAGCTTAGTCAAGTTAGTAAATTTAAAACTGATATTGTTAGCAAGAGGGGACGCCGGCGCAAAAATACTACGAAAAACAAAGTTTTAAGGCTTATTTTTAAGGCCGAATGATTTGGAATGGCTGCAATGGCGGGAAGAATTTATTCAAAACAATAAATTATTAATAACGTGTTTTTTTCTCACGATAGACTGTTCCCGGAGGAGTAATAGCTATATAAAATCCTCTGTTTCACATAATACGCTCATTGAAGACTAAGCCTAGGCAGATGATAATCGGGGACAGTTCTAGTAGGGTACCATCCATAAATAAATACTGCACGTACACGGGAAACCTATCTATCCTCCGTAGAACAATTTTGGTATAAAGTAAAAACAGGAAAAGTCCCATTGCGGACCCCTGAGGTATCCCAAGGCGCATAGAAAACTGGCCGGGTGAGGCCATTGGCCCGCTACAGTACTGATTCTAAGGGTACGACTGAAACTATGAAAAAACATCATAATATATGCCTAAGGAACGAAGAACTTTGATCAAAATATCAAAATCGACGTAGTCGAAAGCTTTGCTAGTACCTACGGAATCCGTTACTCTGATCGGAAGACATTTGCGGTCTCGGTAGATCTTCCTGCACAAAAACCAAGCTGTCCTGGCAAAAGGAAATTAATAGAGTCGGCATGTGCCGACAGTTGCATCGGAGACAAGTTGATTGGCCAATAGCTGCCAGCTTTTTGGCCTGTATAATTGCAAAGAGCAATTATACAAGTAATATATATATATATATATATATATATATATATATATATATATATGTATATATATATATATATATATATATATATATATATATATATATATATATATATATATACATATATATATATATATATATATATACAGTCCCTGAAAAAAATATAGGGCCACCCATGTTTGCCACATTTCACGCATTTATTATAACCGATTGTGTAAAGATCATAATGATACATGCTCACAGAGTAACAGCGGATACTTTTATCGAAAACACAAGATTTCGACATTTGGCACAGCTACGCTGCAAAAAAATTATAAAGTCACCACCAAGATGCATGTCTTAGCGAGTGAATTGAGTGGAATAACAACGTTTGGGCTCATTTAACGGCTCGACAGAAACAAAGGCAGACCTCCTACCAGAAGTTTTTTTTTTGTTGAAACGATAGGCTTAGGCTGGCGCCTCATGGGTAAAGAAAAAGCCCATATCAAGGCTTATAAGAACATCGGCATCTCTAATCGCAAAATTTCCCGTCAATTAAGGCGTTGTGTCTAAGAAGTAAATAACTTTGTTAATTTAGGCAAAAAATACGCCGTAAAAAAAGAGTTCAGGCGTCCAAATTCTATTTTGGAACGAAACAACCTGCAATTCTGAAGAAAGCGTCGAACTCTGCGCCCTCGGCGAGGGCGATTGCGGCGGCGGCCGACGTGCAAACGAACGTGCGAAATGTGCAAAGCTTCCTCAGGAAGACACATTGGCAAAATACACAAGAAAAAAACAACGATTGACCGCTGACCGATGAAAGCTCGTCTTGACTTCACCCACGATAAAATGTCATGGACAACTGAGTGCCCACGATACGATGTCATGGACCACTGAGTGACACAGAGTGCTTTTTTCGGATGAAAAAAGTTTAACTTTAATGGACTGGATCGATGTAACTATTATTTGCTTGAAGTCCGCAAGGAAAAATTAATTTTGTCAAAACGTCACTCAGGTGGCGGTTCAGTGGTGATCGGCTGCTGTCGGATATTATACAAAATCGTCGATTGTGTTTTTAGACGGTCGTGTTTATTCGACGCGATACGGGGATTTGCTAAAAGAGCAATCGGCGCATTTTAAGCTGATGGGATGGCCAGACTTCGTTTTTACACACGATAACGCCCCGACTCACACCGCCAGGCGGATCGCAAGCTGGTTTGACCAACGTCACATTGAAGTCCTTCGCTGGCCTGCACTCTCACCTGATCTTAATATGATCCAGAATGTGTGGAGCTAGCTCGAACAATAAGTTTACACCGATGAAAAACAATTTTTGAGGCTTGGGACGAGCTCTTGCAAATGTCATCCAAAATTTGTTTAACACTACACCAAACCGCACTTTTGAGGTTATCAGACTTAATGGGAAGTTCACTGAGTATTAAGTATAGTTGCTAAATGCCGTGAAATTATCCCAAATGCCGTTAATCCGCTTAATTAATTTGTTAAAACAGGTATCTTGCTAGTGGCCTAATAATTTATTCGCGGTGTAGCTGTGCCATATGTGAAAATCTCGTGGTTCAAAATAATCCGAGACTCCAAATGTCGATAGAAGTTTCCGCTGTTACTCTGTGAGCATGTATCACTGTGATCTTTACACGATTGGTTATAATAAATGCGTGAAATGTAACAAAAAATGGGTGGCCCTATATTTTTTTCGGGGACTGTATATTTGTACATATATATATATATATATATATATATATATACTTTAGGCGAGCACTGCCGAGTGTGCAAACGTATTGTAAATGATTAATAAATCATCACAATATTTTCTATAGTAAAAGATGGCACAGTTAGAAAGAGACATTTGAAAGAGCAGGTTGATAGTCGTGCAAGCTGCCACGAGGAGGGGAAGACCTGCAACTATCTGATCGCTAATAGTGGCAAAACGTTGTGCTAGGGTGGAACAGGCACTAGCCACATACATATATGCAGCCGTCGGGTGCGATTATAGACACCGGCTCATCATAGTCTCTCGAGAACGGCCGGTTTCTTTATTGACATACTTTTAAAAACCATCCGAAGTCTAATTTATTCGTTTACGATGGTGACCCCTGAATCAAGCTTAAGTAGTGCCCTGTATTTGGATAAAAACCGTAGTAAACCGCATTCAGGTGTTAGTTAGACTTCTCACAAAATTACTTACGGCCGATAAAGTCAAGATCTTTTTGTAGACATATGAAAGCAGATGAGCGCCACATCTTGGAGGGCGATCCACGATTGTGCAGGGCCACTGAAGGGAACGATTGATCTTAAAAATTAAATCGTCTGGAGTTAAAGGTTTCAATAGCTTCAAAGATAGGAAATTTATGCAACAACACTACCGCCATCCTTAGAAACGCGCGAAGAAACGAAACAAGTTTAACCCTCAATATGATATAGACGCCCCTCGTGGGGATGAAGCCACGATTCACATATGCAAACAATGCCTGGGAAAATCCAGCTTTTCCACGAAATAAATAATCTGATGGAAACATCATTCGCTAAGAGCCTTAATATGTGGTTAGATGTAGAAGAAAAAAAAGGAAAAAGGCAGCCGTAATGTCACCAAGATCAATGTTGGCAAAGTTCCCACTCACCAGCGTATCACCATCTAGACTACCAGTCGAATCAATCCAAATCATTAAAAAAATAAAAGACATGAAAAGGCCGCTCACGTAGTTGACGGCTTTACTGGCAATACTTTTAAAAAATCATTGCCTTATTCCATAAGTCTAGTTAGTCTACCAAAAAAGCGTGCAACAGTCATATAGTTGACATCGAACACTTATAAAGCCATCTGTAGCGATAGAAGCTAATCGTGGCTGCAGCTTAACGCACCGGACCGTTTCCGCGGTGTGTAGTCCAAAGCGGTCGCCTTAACTTAATGTGATGATTCCCAGGCAGTTACAGTGCGGAACGTAGTCAACTCGATGTCCACTACATGTTACTCTACTCCACTTCATTGATATAGTTCACGCTAATAAATAGGCCGTTAGCTTCAAAGTACCGCTCTAAGAGCAGCCTCGCCGGGCCGTGGGAGAGTCGTCCCTGCCATTTTCTTTGATTCAGCTTTATATCTGCCTATCTTTCTAGTTATTGACATAGGACCAGGTACGTGGTTTATGCCGTGGTATACACCGTCCCAGAACACCGTCCACAGCCAGGACACAGCAGGAAAGTGCCTGCACTTCCCAACTCCATTGGCTCCTTGCTGAAGTCCCTTTCTGGCTGTCTTGAATTCCAACATAACGTCGAGCATGTCGTGTGCCTCCATGCTTTTGTTGAGGTCATTATGTAGCTAACGACTTTCCTGACAGAGTGGCCCCTCACGGCCGTAGAACCGTGCACCTTGCTTCCCAAAGACACTTGCAGCGCAGAATGGTGTGTTTCACGCTGCCCGCCTCCCCCCAGCCACACAATACAGCATATTATTTGTGGCTTTCCTTATCTAAAATATGTAGCTCTAGATCTGGCCGTAATCGGTAAGAACCGGAGTTGTTCAGCAGATCAACTCCCCAACATGTCGGCAGACATATCTCGTCCTAAAGACCGATATCAGACCTTGGTCTAGTCCTCATTGCTCTCTGGAAGTAGAGCAGAATTCTCCCGCAGCACGTCGGGCGGGAGTTCTCTGGATCTTGGTCATAATGACTTAATACGGGAAACTCCAGACGTCACTGCCCACCGCATTTTTCAGTTTTACTTTCAGCGATGAGTTCTGGAAGTCTCTTTTGTACTCGGCCAGCTGGACGTTTATTCGTCCCACGTCTCGGAGCTTAAAACAGATATATCTGTGGTCGCTTATGGTCTCTTCCTTTTCTGCAACGCACCATTCCCCAATAATTGAGAAACATCGATATGCTGACTAGAGTTAGCTTTATAAAAGCTGCCTGGTCATCTCTGAAAAAATAGCAGTCTTGCTATCACTAAGACTAATAGGCTTTTATCCCCTTTCTATTTCTGCAGAATGTGTGTCCTCTCAGATCTATGCAAGCTTCCCATGTCGTGCTGGCGGCACTGAAATCCCCGACGATAACAAATCAGTTGCCATCTGGCCGCTTACGCTCACGGTAAATTCTCCAAGAACCCATTAAATCCCCTCTTATTAGGTGAAAAATAGCAGCTGTAGAATGTCCCGGTTTCGGTTTCAGTTCCGGTTTCGCAATCGAATCGTGCGGACGTGTTTACTGTAGGTCTGTAGAAATGATCTTAGGATCTTAGTACTAGTCAGAATTAATGAACTTTTTGATAGTAGGTCTGTAGAAATGATCTTAGGATCTTAGTACTAGTCAGAATTAATGAACTTTTTGATAGTAGGTAGGTGCCCTGAGTTGCAGCGCATCGTTAAACTTCAAAATTGTGAGCATTAATGGAATCTTTGAGGTGAAATCGTGTTGTGAGGTGAACGCTACTGGCGCCACCAGTGGGGATGCTAGCGGCTTCATAACGGTCGGTCGCCTAGCTCGATTAGCGTCAAAAGTGCGGACAGGTCTGAATAGAGCTACGGTCTTACGAAACTCGGACAGTACTGCGTGAAACAGTGCCATACACGTAGAGCAGCACCGTGTCTAGTGTAACATACAGATATATATTTGCAGATTATATCTAGCACAGCGTTGGCCTAGTGGACGATACAGTATCGCAGATTAAATAGTGGTAGCAGCGCAATCTTATAAACTGGGGGAAGATTTGCCAACTCCCAGGTAAGACCAGGCAATGGCCAACGAAGGGACAACCGAGGGGAGACCGGATACAAATGTATGATAGAAAGTGAGGAGAGAAAGACCGAGATCGGGAGCGGAGACATCTCTCACACGATGAGTGATGAGCAGTCGGGAGTTAGAAATAGTGCCGCCTCTAGATTACCGGAAGGTGAGAAGACAGACGATACATTAAAGATTCTAGAGGAGCTTATTGAAAACAACTCCAGAACGCGGTCCTGGGTTGAAGCAATAAATCGAAAGCTTGGTGAAATTGTGCAACGCACATCCTCTCAATAAAAAAAAGATTAAAGAAGAGACCAAAAAGCTCCCTAAGCTACTAAATAAACTAGTGACGTCAATAGAGGATAAAGGAAGAGTCATGCGGGACGCAAGGTTAGAGGACAAAGGCACCATCAAAGACCTGGAAGAGAATATCGGTCGCCTCAATACACGGGAGACAAAACTACAAGAAGAATTAGGCAAATTCAAAACGAATAAAATAGAACAGTATAGTAACGAAGATGAAAATGGGATAAGGAAATCTAGGACCAAATAAGAAGTGCTTTGTTCCTGATGTCGAACCATGAGTGGTAGCGCAAATTGAGGAGTAATTCAATGAAGCAGTAACATTTGAGGGGCAGGTAGGGGTATCGAAACGGGAATGGCCGGACAATGTGATTGAACATATAAAGTTTACCAACCGTCCGCGTCGTGGTAGTTTCTAAGGGGTCTGCCTCAGACAAAGTTCTGCTGGGAAAGCTCGTTTTGCAATTCCCTTCAGTCTCGTTGGAGGATGGATTGAACGCCGGAAAAGCCGTAGTGCTTAAAAATAGTAATGTCATAGAGCTCATCGGCGGTTCAGGCGGGACGGCGGCCGCTCAACGCCACTTGGTCGTGGGAGTAATAGATCCAAAGAAGCCCACTGGAATTAGTAGCCTAGGTATGCTACAAGCCGTAATTGAGAAGGCTATCGAGCTTGCACCACTGGTACACGTCACAGAGGAGAGGCGAACAAAACCTCTTTTATGAGCTCTAGAAATCTGCTGCAAAAAGACCGGCGACGGCAGTGGAAGCCTGGAGATGTGCACGCGGCTCGTTGACAAGGTCAACCGGGAGTATGGAAATCGGGAAGACCGGTGAGTGCGCAGCACGCTAGGGTAAAAGTAGAAGACAGTAACACATTAGCAGACACTCTGCGAACTTAGAGCCCATATCAGTACAAGCGAAGCCTCAGCAAGCGTGCACCGGTTATTCAGAATAAGAAGGGGGACCTTATCATTCAGCTGGAAGATCACCGGGAGGGCTGTAGTAGCATGTATACGAGAAAATACAAAGATGCAGGTCGACCGCCGAAATCCGACAGCGACCCGCACGGTCGCACTTTAGGGGATCGACCCCTTCTTGGGTTAGGGGAAGTTGAGGGGGCTCTTAGGGATGCCCTTCATTTGCCGAAAAAGGTTACGGTTAGGGCGAGTGAACCAAGGCTTTGCAGAGCGGAGATATGATCGGATATGTGACCCCAGATACGGTGGCACGACTACTAGGGAATATCTGGGGTGACCTTCTGGTCCATATAACTTTAAAACTAGGGTCGACGTGGCGCAGGCCTGAGGAGTGGCTGAGACTCCCTAGCTGCTTTAAATGCCAGAAACCGGGCCGCAAACCTCTAGACTGCAAGGAGGCCGAGACTGCAAGAAAGGCCTGCTTTAAATGTGGCAGCCCGTGTCACATGGTTAATGACTGCAAAGCGGAGGTACCAAAATGCTACGTTTGCGGGGTGGATGGACATCGCGCAGACAGCATGGCCCCTCCTATAGGGGCAAGATGCAGAAACTTAGGGAGTTCCGTAGGGAAACAGGGGTCCCCAAAATAAAGCCGAAGGAAACAGAGATCCCCAATAGGCATCAGAAAAAACACCAGAGGGAGACAACGGGGAAAAAGAAAAGCAAAGGACGGAAAACTCACAAGGGAAACAGCACGGCAGTTGTTCGTGACCCTGAAGGCGATTGGACTGTCGTAGGGGAGGGCCTTAAATCCGCCTAAGATGTTAAAGGTCATCTAAGCGAATCTAAACCGCTGTTGGGCTACAAATTATATTCTTGAGGTAGCGGCACGCGAGCAGCACGCTGGCTTTTGCCTGTTGTCCGACCCAAATGTAGCAACCACCAGGCGAAAGAGCGGCCAAGGCGGGAAGAGACATGTTATCACCGGGGACTTTAATGCCGCGAACACGCCCTGGGGGAGCCGGCACACATTGGAGGGCACTTTTTCTACAGAAATGGATAGCTGAGAGGGGTCTACTAGAATTTAATGATGGGGCGACTGCTACTTTTCCAGAAGAGGCCCGACAGCTTTCATAGGCCTTACGCTGGTCAGCAAATCGGTGTTTTCTATGATAGAGATCCTTAAGGCCGAACTGGATGGAGGCTGTTGCCGGCTTGCAGAAAGCCATGTAAATAAAAATTAGCTCTCTGCCATGCTCATTGCGGCATGCGAGAGGGCGGGCCCTTTGCACCGGGCCAAAGGCCGCCACCCACTCAAGTACTGGTGGAATGAAGAGATCGCCGATATAAGAAAGGCGTGTATTAGACTTCAAAGAATCTACACGAGGACGCGGACCTGGCTGGGTAGAAGAAACCGAAGGAGGGATGAGCCGGACGAGGCAGACGTGAGACAAGCCGACTTGCAACGAGCCAAATACAGGGCCGCCCGACTGAGACTGCGAGGACTCATCATTAAAAGCAAGG
This sequence comes from Dermanyssus gallinae, assembly GCA_003439945.1. Classification (NCBI taxonomy): domain Eukaryota; kingdom Metazoa; phylum Arthropoda; class Arachnida; order Mesostigmata; family Dermanyssidae; genus Dermanyssus; species Dermanyssus gallinae. The sequence continues at coordinate 1,027,227 of QVRM01007112.1, read as the reverse complement.
CGCGAGCATGGAGGAGGTTGATAAATGCGGTGGACAGTGACATATGGGGCCTGCCGTACCAGATTGTCAAGACCAAGCTCCGGAGAGCTCCCTGGAAACTCCCACCAGACGTGCTGCTGGAGACAATCACTGCACTCTTTCCGGCATAGCCATGGAGGGGCAATGAGGAGTTTCCGGTTGCCCCGTAGGATATTCCGGAGGTAACACTATAAGAGATCATACGGGCTGGAAAAAGGCTAGCGCCTGGAAAGGCCCTTGGCCCCGATGGCGTACCTCTGAGGTGGCCAAGCTATTTGTTAAGCGGTGGCCGAAGATATACCACACTTTGACCAACAGACTGCTTAGAGAGGGAAGGTTTTCTAGGCTATGGAAGAGGGCAAACCTTTTACTAATTCCTAAACCTGTAAACAAGACAGGCCCTTCGGCTTATAGGCCTACCTGCCTCCTCGGCACGTTGGGAAAGATCCTGGAAATCGATCTGGCCAACAGGTTGAACGAGGAAATTGAATGATGGTCATGGCGCGGACCGAAGCGGCCCTACAGGAGACAGCCAACGAAGCTTTATCAGTGGTGACGAAGTGGATGGACCGCAATCATCTGACACTTGCACCGCATAAGACCGAGGCGCTGTATCTGACGGGTCGCAAGAAAACAAAAGGAGTACGTCTTATGATGGGGGGGGGGGGGTCACCCAAAATAAATTGGGAAAGAGGAAAAGTAACTTGGGGTGACTCTTGACACAAGCTTAACTGAAGGGGGGGGGGGAAGAATCGACGGCTACGCGGCGCCCGTCTGGGCGGACATGGCACTACAGACGCCGAAAAATAGCAGAGCATTAAGGTCGGCCCAACGGATACTACCAATTAGGGTCAGCCGGGCGTACCGGACGGTCTCCATGGAAGCCCTCTTGGTCCTGGCCTAATTGCTGCCATGGGACCTACTAGCGGGAAAAAGAAGCAAGGTATTTCTAGAAGAAAATCTGGATCTCGCCAGAGCCAGGGGTGCCACAATTGCAGTCTGGCAGGAGGAATGGGTGCTGGTTATACCCGGGGGTGACCAAATAAGACTAGACCAAAAATCAGATATCGGACCTCAAGTCTTGATATGACTGTTAACATAGGGCGTTAACCTACTATATGTTCAGCTCAGGTTCTGACCGGTCATGGTCAGTTCCAGAGCTACAAGGTTAAGATAGGAAAGGCCACCAGTGACACCTGTGTGCTATGCGAATCTGGGGAGGCGGACGGCGTGGAACACACAGTCTCTTTAGGAGGCAAGGTGCACGGGCTCCATTAAGCTCTTGACGCATCCCTTCAGGACGGTGTATATTTGGCATAAGTTCCCTGTCTGGATGCATTTAAATATGCAGAAAGATATACGAAGACATATCTGAATTAAACGGAAATAGCAGGAACGCTTCTTCCATGGCTTCGAAGAAATGACAAGTATTACCGAGCCTGAGAGGGTGGGGAGGAATCCTGGTTTAGTGGGTTTGTAAGCCCCACACTAATCACGCAGGATGCTAGTGACGCATGTGCATTCTGAAAAAAAAGAATGCCCTGGTGAACCCTTACCCTGAAACCCTGCGCCTAACTGTCAACAACTGTTCGGAACCCGTGCACCCTATAGCGGTGTCTGCCTCCGTATCGGATATCAAGTCGCATTTCCGCCTGGTGATTGCTAGATTTGGCTTGCATAGTTATGGTTACCTCTAAAAATAACGTCAATATCTGCGTTATTCTGACAGATCTGGCTTTTTATGGGCGCTTATTTCCCTTCGGAATCATTTTCAATGACCATCTCCGTTCCCGACACTTTTTGGCATGACTCGTTATTATAGGTGCGAAAAGGCCCACTTGTTGAAGATACTCATTTCTACAGATGCATTTATTATATAAAAGAACTACTGTAGCATATGTGTCGTTCAATAGCGAGCAAATGCACGTTTAAGTGAGATGTGCATAGAAAACAATTTGAAATCGATTGATCCTGAATATTGTTTAATCAGTGCTGTCAAGGTAATTCGGTTGTCGATGTCGTAGCTTTGGCAGCTATCTGTGCCGCCACTGTTGTGACATTGGCGTATGCTGTCGCCCATGCCGTTGTTAGTGTTGTTGCCCGCTCGACCCGCGGGCAGCCTCGCTGTTGGTAATGAAGCAACGGGCGCCTCTGCTGCTGTTGCCGCTGTACGCGTCGAACCTGGTTGCGGCGGCTACAAAGTTGCCTTGTTCTCTGATTGGCAAACTCTGATGTTTGGACCGCGCTTATGTGAAAGAAACACGCAGGGCGTAGTAGGCATCCACCGAGCAGAGAAAAAGACCGGCCGCGAAATGAGCCCACAAGGGTCGGCATAAGAGTCTTTGTGCACAGAGCTCGGCCACCATAGGTTGTGTTACATTCACCGTCTCAGGTATTTAACTCAATTGATGATACGAGGACGGTTGCGCTCGATCGGCTCCCACATCGTCATCACTGTATGCATCAACAAGAAAGACACGATCGGCCGGATAACGGCCATCCACCGCCTCTGGGAGTGTGTTATCAATCTCTTATACTGCAGGTAAGATGTAGAAGAACCCGCGCCATCAGGTGGTGCCCCCTTTGCGATCAGCTGTTGCTGCTGCCGGCGCCGTCGCTAAATTGTGGACGCCATAATTGCTATAAAAACAATCAGCCACTTCATTGAAATAGTGGGTTCTGGCATGAAGCAGATCAGAAGCAACACCCAAGTCACTTCTGAAGAGTGAGGAAAGGGGAGCGGCGATAGACACAAGGAGGCACGGTGCACAGAAGGATTTTTCTTGGTGAGAACGAATACTGCGCTGCCGAAATCGAGCAAACTTCACGGATTTTCTTTTTTACAGCAGCAACAATCACCGATCCTCAAGGGGTCACTTGGTCACGAGGGTGATGAATTTCGGTTGATTAGGACAACACTTCTGCCACATCAGGCAACTGCAGACAAAAATGTACACGTCTGGACGAATGAGCAGCACCGATGCAAATCCAAACTATAAAACGGCTAAACTTCTGATCAAATTGAAGTACTGCGCCAGAGAGTGAAGCATTTCGCCGCGTCGAGCGTTCAATCTGGCAGCTTTGTTCCAGCTACACCGACTCGGATGACTGAGCCACTAAAGCTCGATTGCATGTTTGGTCTGCCCACCTCGGTGTCTCAACAGTCGATTGCAAGACACTGACCACTAAACTGCGACGAATTGGGAGACGACGATGATACCACAGCTACGCCGACCACGCCACGGCTAGCTGCTTTGCGCCGGAGGTCGTAACGACTACGACCTATCACAACAGCTTTCCACTGTTTTGTCGACGAAGTCACCTGGATTAGAGGAGGAGGAGAAGAAGAGAATAATAAAAAAGAAGACAAGGAAGAAGATGAAGAAGAAGGAAGAGGAAAACGCTACCAGGAAGGCAAGCAGGCCAAGAGGCAGCTGACAAGCGAGAGCGCTGCCCGACGAACAAACCGCCGGAAGACTTGGTACCAAGGGGGGAGGGCGGGCAGTCGGGCGCGCTCGCGGGTGTGCAGGCGGGTTGTGCGATCGGTCAGACAGACGGACAGACAGACAGACAGACGGACAGACAGATAGATAGAATCAGGAGGTTTCGGCCAGAGAGTGTGGCGGTGGCGGTGGTGCTGAGATCGTGTTCCGCAAGCAAGACGCAATCAGCCAAACAGCCAGTCTACTAACCAACCAACCAACCAGCCAGCCATTCAGGCCAGCGATCGCCACGACCATCATAGGTAGAACAACCAGAACAACAACAGCAGCACGAGAAGCAGCGGCATTGCAGAAGCAGTAGCATTGCAGTAGCCGTCTGCAGCGAACTGCGCTAACAGCGATGAAGGCCGCTCGTTGCGCTTGATTATTGCGGTCGCTCGTCGTCTCTCTCTCTCTATCCCCCCGTCGTTCCCACTTTCTCTCTCTCTCTCTCTCCCTTTCTCAGCTTTTCTAGCCCGCGCTCTCTCTCTTGCGGGTCGCAGTCGGTTCACCTCAGTCTTAGCCAGTGAATTCGCTGTTTATCTATCTTGTTCGTACCTCCTCCTGATGGTTCGTTGTTTGGCGCCGCCGCGTCGAGCTAGTCGTTGTGATGGTGGTGGTGGTGGTGGCGGCGGCGGAGGAGACCGCGGCTGCAACAGTAGTAGCAGCAGCAGCATCAGTACCGCAGACAGACACAGAAGGACAGTCGGTGCTTCAGGCTGGCTGGCTGGCATCAGGCACAGTCAATCGGTCAGAGAGACCGAACTCAGCCACACTGGTTGTTGAGTGTGAGGGGGGTGCGTTAGTCGTACGCAGACCGACCTAAGGCGTCTGTCTGCCTGGCTGCCTGCATCGAGAATTCGAGTCGGCCAGAAACTCGCTGCTAGTTAGCAAAACGTCTTCTTCCTGCTGTTGCTGCGCTACTGCTAGCGAAATAAACTACTACAACAACAGCAGCAGCAGCAGCAGCGAAAACAAAACACAAGTTAGCACAGTATAATTATATCTGTTCGACAACTTTCACATTGATTTGATAGCCTACGTGCCACCAGACAGTAGACAATAGTTGTGTCGTGTTTATGTGTCTGTGTGTGTGTGTGCGACAAGAACAGACAGTGAATTTAGAACCGACACAGCAACGATGGTAAGTTATCGCTTGTAACCTCTTTACGCCCGAATAGCTGACTAGTTAGATAACACATATCCGCAGCAACTTTGCTTTACAGTAGTTTCGAGCGTAGACCTAATGCACGTTAACTGCGTGCACTACTAACATATACTTAGTAATACGAAGCAACTTGTAATGAGTCCTAACCGTGTGCTATTTCTTACAGGTATGTGCTATATCGCAATAATTCATATTGGATTGTGTTTGAACCGTTGATAAGATGGTGTGGAGAAGATGACCTGCAGCTTAATAGATATCACGACTAGTCGTTACTTTGATTCCGATACGATGCATAACTGTTACATGCCGGGAACTTGTTCTTTATTTAGTTAAACATTTAAAATCAAGGGCGGCTGACATACATAGAAAAAGGTGTATATATATATATATATATATATATATATATATATATATATATATATACACATACATACATTATGCTACCGCTTTTGTATTTGGTGCTATTTTCACAAGGACTCGGAGAAGCTCCCTTTGTTTGACATAGCTGCCCCCATGTTCTGTCCAATATGAGCCACAACTTGGAAGTTTACAGAATGTACAAAAGTGACACCAGTTCTATCTGTCTGAATTACCCTAATGTTTTGCTCCCTCTAAAAGCATTAAAACCTTCAAGTGTAAATAATTGCGTTGCTATAAGTCAGTGTACCTTATATAATCACAATATGCCAGTGCATAACAGATTTAGAAATGCGTGGTTGTCCCAAATGTCAATATTTTCGATTTAGTCACCCTCTGTTCAAACGATATAAATATTGGCTGTCCAAACATGATAATTGCGATGGTTGGGTTCGACTGAGATTGATGTAAGGTCTTTAGTTGAAAAACGACGGCCATAACCTGCGCTCATACATATATATATATATATATATATATATACGCCATTGTGAAAAATATTTTGGACACCGCGCTTAGAGGTGCTATCTCTTGGTGATTTCAAGGCTCTATGAGGAGTCCTTTTATTTTAGTCAGGAACTTTAGGTAGTCCCTCTGTTACGTATCCGTAACTTCTCCATATCTTAGACATACGTTAAAGAAGTGGGCGAGCGACGCTACAATATTTTCCAAACCGCATTTAAAGTGTTCGTACACTATGAGGTCGGGGCCCGAAGCTGTTCCACTTTCATCCACCGAAGCACGCATTGCGTTGGGTAGCACAGGCACCATTGGCCTAAGTATTTAAGGTGTTTGTGTTCAGCTAGTGTTTGGGACTTTTTTTCAATTCATTTGATATCGGTAGGAGTACCTACTTTCTGGTTTTGTTTTTTTTAAAACGTGTCCCATGTGTTGTAGACGTTTAAGTCGTACTGGCTCTAATTAACAGCCTTGGTTGTTTCTAGAACTGCTTGCTTAGCTACGCACTCCCAGTTGAACTAAGGTCGGTAGTGCCTACGGGTCGATATCTTGGGGAGGGGGCTACAGATGATATGGAGAGTCGTAGGGTTTCGTTAAATATATTAGCTTTTCCTCATCGGGAAGGATCGCGAAGCTTTATTGACTTACTCCTGAAAATATAATTCCTCTTGAAAATACTAAAAAGCTAACTGATACGCATATGAACGTGGCAAAACAAGGCGACGTCTGTGGGTTCTTTATGACGTATGCCTGCAACGGGTAATATTGGACTAATACGGCCAATGTTGCCGGTCAACGCACTTTATGCAAGGCATAAGATGACTCCAGCATTTGAACGATTATGAAAAAAGTAGCGACAGACAGGCTGGGTACCCCCGTAGCTCCTAAACTCTCTAACGCAGGTTTCAAATAGGAAGGGGGGGGGGGGCAGAAAAGATATAGCTTTTTCACGCAGGTATATCTCTCTATATGTTCCTCTAACTCACCGTAATTTTCTATACATGAAGCACGTCGGCAGGAGTAGAAGTAGATAGCTAAAATAATAATAATATATGAATGGGGTTAAAATATATAATATAAAACGAATAACGTTTAAATAAGAAACTAGATCAATGGTTTAAAAACTATATATGTATACTATGTAAATATAAATATATATACGACCACATTCAAATTTAACTTTATTAAGCCTGGCCAAGTCTAGTCTGGTAGCAAACACAGCAAGGAAATAACGTTATCCCAAACGACATGAATAGAGATCCTCTGACGAAGAAACTTGAAGAAGCCGTTTTATTCTCTGTCGTGGTCTTTAACATCTGGCCTAGGTTGGTCAATAGTCACTTAGTCAAGATGTATGGAGCGTCTAATGATATTTTTTAAATAAGAAGTTTTCGTAATTAAATGTCTAAAGGCCACTGTACTAAAATTGTATGATCCGACTAGCTCTGCATATTTGCTCATCTTATTTTGTCGACCGCTAAGACGGCATGGCTTGCTCTGGCCGTAAGTCACCATTGAAGGCGAGAGTGAGTCAGTAATATAGTGGCAAAACGAGTTGTTTTTAATATAGAAAAGATGTTTTGCATATTTTTCGAACTGACTCTTAGACAACATTTAACGTCCACGGAGCCGCTCTCGCATTGCTTCATAAGACGGACCCCAATAAATAAAAATGTGCAACGTTGTAGATCGAACTTGTGCATCCATGTGTCTTCTACGGTCGCAAGGCGCGCGCGAATACACCACGCTACCGGGCTCGACACACAAATGAAAAATAACCATCTATATATGACAGAAAGTTATGATTAATTGGCTGACCAATCGTACGTCATAGCTAACACCAATTGGGGGAAAATATAGAAAAACTTAGCTCAACTTTAATCAATCGATCTATACTTTAGCTTTTGAGGTGTTAACCTTAGTTTGACGGTCATAATAGTTAGATAACCGCAATGGCCAGGATATGAGCTTTTTATTGTGGCATCAAAAAATACCTCTAACACGATATTTCACCCGTGTAATACAGATGCAATATTGTTTTACTATTATTACTAAACAAGGCAACTAAGACCGAGCATGTTCCAGCCGACCAAGAGCCATTCTGTAAGCCGATGAAGTAAAGTGGCCATTCAGAATGACCCAAACGTTTAGCGGTTCGCTCTTCTAGGGATTGTGGCAGTTGTGGTTGGCATCAGCAGATCGTGTAGCTATAATCCTGTTCGACTCATGGCCTCATGAGCCTCTCCCCGAGTCGAGCTTTGAATGGCTTTCGGTTCTGCATTTGAGTCAAGAGTCGTCTAATTATTTACTTTGCAGTCCTTAGTTTCAAATACAGCAACCGGATCTGATCCGCGAGTAGTGCGTAGTTTTTCCGCCATCTTGACAGTTGTCACTGCAATGCGTATTAGTGAGAGTTACGTAGCTTCATTGTCGTAGAAACGGGGGAGTAGACGGGCTTAGTACTGACCGTTTTTCTTCGTCGCCGTCTGCCTACGTGCACGACAGACGCGACAACAAAACGATCCAATTCACCTAGTGAAGTGCATCGCAATGATGAGAGTGGGCCTTCATTGCGCCCTGCCCAATCTACTGCGCAGCAAGAGCAATAAGGCCCAGGGGTTTTGGTAGAAACGGGAATGGCGTTAACTTTCGATCAGCTCGTCTGGCAAGCTCCTCGCCTTCATACACTCGTCTACGGTTCAGGTTAATAATAGCCTATGTGCATTTGTTTAGATGATATGCTAGATAAATGTCTACATTTTGATTGACTTACGTCTACGGAAGCAAAACGGGTTATCTGTAATCATTACTAATGAATGCCCATTCTGTAGTAATAGTTGTATACCTGCTGTTTTGACTTAATAGGCATAACGAGAAAGTGGCCACTGCATGAAGCAGACCTCCCTAAGAAGTAGACAGTCGATCACGTCTGTTTAACATTCACATTGTCTCTCTGAATGTACTTGATGATGCAATGATATGTGCGCCACCTAAAGCGGTCAACCTTGGTAGATAGTCATTATAGTGGCCTATTTAACTACCGCTTGTTTCTTGGAGAATAACATGAGCGGCTCGATTCGGTGAAAAGTTTGGAACTCTAAAAAACGAAGTGTGTCAGTAACAAAATGTATTGTTATCGGAAGGTTTTACAAAATGTACTAGGACACTGTAATATCTAAGTAGTAGATAGTAAAGACACTCACCGTCTCGAGTAACCGGCACAACCAGCGCCGACGCCAAACAGGCTCTCTGGTTTATTTCAGACCATTTTATAGACATTCCTTGCGCCCCCTGGTGGCAGGTAGTCCCCCACCCCGGGCGGTGCGCTTTCATACACTCGAGATCATCACAAATTTCAGTTTAAGAGCAAATTTCTATATTGTCAGAAAAATATTTGCGGATTATTTAATCGGGAAAATGATGGAAAACACAACAACAACAATAACATCAACAAGTGTACTAAGAATATTTCACGCATACATAAGCGCAGCAACCATAGAATACGCAAAGGACTACATTTTAGGCCGATCACTTAAGCCTCGCTGAAGCTGACCGAGGAACAATGAAACTAAATCCAAGCTCTTTATATATATCGCGTGAACAAGTTGAGGAATATTATGTGTAATTTACATTCCGTAGCACATAATTGTCTAGAGGCTCTTATTATGAATGACACTGAAGCTCGAAAAGGAAGAACAGTAAAGATATTAGGCATACTGTACTTACTGTACATATCAATGTAGCCTGCAACCGTTATTCTTAACGCACGCAGTTTCTTTTCGGCATTTTAGAATGCCAGGAGAAACAAGCATGTACTACTTTTTTTCTGTAGAGGTTAACTGATAAAATGCGTGATGTACACCGGGCGTCAGTTTTACCGAGGCGGTGTAGGTACTGCTGAAAGCAGCCATTGTGGCCTGTTAGCAGCTGCGCGAGTAGGTAGGCAAGCGAACTGTGTTTAAGTCTGTACATTTTTTAAGATCAGGTAGCATTGATTTTGTCCAGTGTGATACAGGATGACCTGGCTGGGTTGCTTCCCATTATTGGCCTCATTTGCTTAGGGTGTCTGTTCTGCTGATTAGTATTCCCATCATCCGGCCGTTAATTAAGGGGTTTCCTGACGCCAGGTCTTTAACTCTAAGGTCCCAGGAAAGTTGTCTGGAGAGGACCTCCTTGTCTGCTGTAAAAGCTGCAACTGGCTAGTGCTACGTTGCGCGCTATAGCTCTTTGGGTTTTGTTGAGGAGGTGTTGCAGCCTAGGTAGTTGTGCGCTCACATGAGGTGCGGCGTATAATATGATTTTGTCTATTACTGATGCTAAGAGACGGCGCCGAGAGTCGGTTGCTCCTCTGGTCTGCGGGAGGATTTTCCGTAGCTGCTGAGGCTTTGGCTGTTTTTTGCAGTTGTAAATTTAGGTGCCGCGCGGACGTCTTACGCCGTTTAAAGGAATTGTTTTCGTTTTATGTGAAGCCAGTTCGAGCGTGCGGAGGTGTTGTTGGATATTTGTCAGGGCTCCATTGGCAGTTCGTTCGAGCAGATCCTCGTCACGAGCTGTAACGATCAGTGTGAGATCATCTGCGTAGGCAATGGAATAAACTCCCGGCTGATGCGGTAGTCTAGGTACTCAATCGTAGAATATTTTCCACAAGGTTGGTCCCAGTAAAAACCCTTGGGGGACCCCGGCTGTGACTGCGTAGTTCACGCTTTCGTATGTGGATGCTCGATCTTTTAGGTACGGCGCTAGGATATGTCGTAAATTACACAGTGTTTCAGCTATGTTTAGACTATTTGCTAATAGCCGAATGTGTAGAGTGCCCGGCGCGGAAACCATGCAGGTTTTCCGACAGCGTCTTCTTCTCGTCTAGTTCTGTAATACGTCCATTGATAATGTGTTCAGTTGTCTTTTTTAATTTTTTTTTTGTAAGGCATATGCCCGTGTACGTATTTTTCATGTCATGGCTAAGTTTATTCCACTCCGGCATTTACCTTGTCTAAATTGGAAACCATGCAAACCAATTTAAGAGTGGCCGGTCTGGGTCTCGAACCCAGTCCTCCCGAATGCAAGGCAAAGGCTTTTGCCACTAAGCCACCTTGCTCGGCTTGGAGAGGTAGGAGAGCATACTTGTAAGGCAATACGCTGAGGGTATCCTTCTAGTTTACAGGGTTTTGAGATAAGGGCCAGACGTCACGTTTTCCAAGGCTTTGGATAATCCCCGCTAGTAGTTTTTCTTTGGTAGTGGTTTTGTCCATCATGCGTTTGAAAAATCTTTCAATGGTTTTTGAGGAGTTGGCGCACTGCTTGCGGGGAGACCGCAAATGGTCCCGGTGATTTTCTTGGCCGTTTGCGGTCGGCCACGATTCTGATCTTTTGGATTGAGATTGGCTCGAAGGCAAGGTCTAAAGTTTTTGGCGGAGTCTTTGCGAAAAGAGCGCAGCTATAGTCGGTAGGGCTACTTCTACTAGCAGGGGCAGCTCTCGACCTCCTCACACAAAGAGTTCCAGTGGCCTATTTTAGTATTCTTAATAGCCTTATGTAGGGCTCTTCGCGCTTTTCTGTACTCTTCTCATAAATAGGAGAGCTTTGGCCGGTGCCTTGCTTTGCGACCCGTGCATACTTGGCGTAGGAGGTGGCAGGTTCTTGCTTTTCGGTTAGGAATGTGAGCGGGAGCTAGATTCTCGGCAGGCTTCCTCTAGTAGTGCTGAGAATTCCACTATCGAGCATCCAATACGATGAGATACTTTCATTTCTAGTGCTTTCTGTAGGCGGGTCTCATTTAGCCTGGGAAAATGTTAACGTTGTGTGTGACAAATAGGCTGAGAGGAAACTAGATTGACGGAGAAGGTTACGTACAGATGAATTGAATAGAAGTTCTTGCTCCTCTTGGATCCTCCAGTCGGTTATTTGATGAGTTAGTCTCTCTAACGCAAACGTCAAATCTAATGTTGAATTATGTCGGCCGTCGTCAAAGGTGTGCCCTGGTATGTTCATGAGTTGTAGATCTGCGCTGGTTGCCCTTTCTAGAAGGATATTTTCTTTATTTATAAAACAAGCTGGCAACTAGACTACTGCTATGTGTACACACCTGGCGCTTGGCGGCGATATCGCACTTATGCTGATATTGATTTTCGTTTTTTGTTTATTAGACGACAAGTGCTGTAAAATTTGCCTCGTCAAGTGTTATAAGCAATATTGTCATTTACAATGATGTTGTAGCCGCAGTGACTGCTTAACTTACTTTGAATTGATTAATCAAACCTAGTTAGCTAGACGTTACGGTTACAACAATATTTTGTTGTAACCGTAACGTCTAGCAGGTGGCGTGCTGACCTGGCAGGACAGTAGGACAGACATTTTTAGGGATATGGCTGGGAATAGCCGTTGATTTGCTCAGGTTACGATGTCGTACTACACCAGTAATTGTTCTCTTTGTTGCCTCCAGCTCAGTCCTGAGCATGAGGTTGTTATCGGAAAAACCTTCGCTTCTGACATCAGATAACCTCGACTTAGATCACGCGGCAGAGACGTAGCTCCTTCACTCAGGAGCCAGACAGCCATCGCGCCAGATTTAAAAATGGCAAGGCAATAACACCCACCTTAAACTTGTATATACATATATTATATATATATATATATATATATATATATATATATATATATATATATATACAAGTATATTGCAACAGGAACAGACACGCACATGCTATGGTCGAAGAGATAACCGCACAAAGAGAAGCCAAGCTAGTGGCGATAAATGAGCTTTTCGTCGAGCTTTTGCTAAGTCAAGCGATGGCAACAAATAAGAAGGAATGGTTCTTAGATCAAGTCCAAAGTGCAGTAAGGTCGGGCTGTACTCTTGGTATCGCAACCCCAACGCCGGCTTGGAGACACCCGACGGATCTAGTCAGCGAAATAGGAGACTCAGTAAATGAAGCCACAAATGAAAAGGGCGTAGTGGTGACGCGGGACTTCAACCCGCGACCCCCATAAGTAATATGAGGATCGCTGTGGGCGGACATGAGAGGGAAAACCTTGATGGAATCGGCAGCTAGCCTGAATGTGAATATTCAAAACTATGGCAAAACCCGATATTTGACAGGGCCCGGTATCAGTCAGCATTGGATCTAATACTATCTTATGACGCAATAGCTAATAAAATAAAAGGATGGGTAGTGCTCATATAGAATGAAAATTTCAGCGATCTTTCTTGTATCTAGTTTACTATGGAAAAAACAAAGAAAAAGCACGCTCCATAGAAGTAATAGTGGAGATAGCCACAACGGCATGAGTCCCACAAGGGTCGATCCTGGGCCCCTGCGCTGAAATATATACATATGGTGTTCAAAACGTATCGCGACTTTTGTGTTTTTTCAAAAATTATTCATTTATTCATGAATATCTATTTTGTCCCCTTCAAAGTAATCCCCATGAGATATTATACACTTGTGCCAACGATTTTTCCAATCTTCGAAGCACTTCAAAAAACCTTTTTTTTTTATCTTGTTCAGCTCCTCCTTCGATGCCGTCTTTATCTCGTCAAGCGTAACGTAACGTCGTCCTTTCATGGGCCTCTTCAGTTTAGGGAACAAGAAAAAGTCACAGGGGGCCAGATCTGGGGAATACGGTGGCTGCGGCATCATTAGTGTGTTGCTTTTGACCAAAAACTCGCGCACAAGCAACGATGTGTGAGCAGGGGCGTTATCGTGGTGCAAAAGCCAATTTTTGTTCTTCCACAAATCCGGGCGTTTCTGGCGGATTGCTTCGCGCAAATTGCGCATAACTTGCAGGTAATATTCCTTATTGACCGTTCTACCCTGTGGCAAGAACTCATGATGCACCACGCCCCTGCAATTGAAGAAAACTGTCAGCAAAACTTTCACATTCGACCGAACTTGGCGCGCTTTTTTCGGTCTTGGTTCGTGCGGCAGCTTCCATTGAGATGATTGAGCTTTGGTTTCCACGTCATAACCATAAACCCACGATTCGTCACCAGTTATGACCCTCTGGAGCAAATTTGGGTCGTCGCGGACAGAGTCCAACATCTCATTAGCAATGTTCATGCGATGCTGTTTTTGGTCGCAATTGAGCAATTTTGGTACGAATTTCGCGGCGACCCGTCTCATGCCCAAATCATTGATAAAAATCGAATGGCACGAGCCAATCGATATGTTTAGGTCCTCAGCAACTTCTCTAACGGTGATTCGACGATTGGCCAATACCATTTTCTCCACTTCATTAATTTTTTCGTCTGTTGTTGAAGTGCTCGGGCGTCCGGCACGCTCTTCGTCGTTCACATCTTCTCGGCCTTCTGAGAACATTTTGTACCACCGATAAACGTTGCTTCGGTCCAAGGTAGCTTCTCCGTATGCCACAGTCAACATTCGGAATGCATCCGCGCACGTAATTTCGTTTTTCACACAAAATTTGATACAGGTTCTTTGATCCATTTTTTTGAATTTGTAAAAATCGAAGACGATCCAAAACACGTGCAAGCAAAGCAGCTGTCAACAATTAAGTGAACATTCAAAATGGCCGAGCTTGTCGGCATAAGTGAGAGACATGAGTACCAACATAACGCCACAAAAAATCGAAATTCAAATATACGTAACCCGCGAAAATTCAAAAGTCGCGATACGTTTTGAACACACCGTAATGACGTCTTGGGACAGAAAGGTTTCCCACAGGAAGTGTGAAATTCGTACGCTGATGACATGACCGTCATAACTTAAACAAGACCAGAAGAAGAACTCGATTTAAAAACAAACATGGCTTTCCAGTTGACAACAAGATGGACGGATAAAGCTGGGCTGCGACTTGTCTCAAAGCAGAGCAAGGCTATTTTTAACAGAAGTGAATTCTTTTGAATTAAGTGGGCAATATGAAACTGATGATGGCGGGACAGGAGATCAAGAAAGTAACATAGCCAGATATTCCGGCTACCTAGTAGATAAAAATCTCAGGGGCACTAAATACATCAAAACGCCCAAGGCAGCTAACGCGACAGACAAGACCTTGCTAAACATACTCGAGCCAAGGGAATACCGGCGAAGATCGGTTACCGAATCAATCGCACTCTTCGCAGCGCCAGACTAATTGCAAAACAATCTTAAACAACGACGGCAAGAAACTACTTAAGGAGCACGCAAAGAACAACGGCGCTTACGACCCTGCCAGCCTGCCGCACGGTTAGGACGAACTACGCCCTTGGACTTAAAGGTAGACGAAAAGAGAAAAATGGGAAGAAGGGCCGGAGTCCAACATGGGTTGCAGAGAGGGAACAGCGATGAGGTCGTGGCAGAAAGAGTGGGATGTCATCTCCGCGGGGTCACGAGGGTTTGCGAAATAGGCCGTTTCTTAAGTACACATGTTATATTCTTAATGCAGGATGGGACCAGTAAAAGGGCAAACATAGAACGTTTTAAACAATCAAAAATATTATATGCGGTGCATGCATATCAAGCTATGCGATGTAAGGATGGTCTTAGCCCATATATTGATCTCGGCTGTTTGATAGTCTTTTTTTTAAGATATATATATATATATATTTTTTTTTTAAAGATTTCTTGTAAGGCAATTGCCCGTGTACGGATTTTTCATGTCATGGCTAAGTTTATTCCACTCCGGCATTTACCTTGTCTAAATTGGAAACCATGCAAACCAATTTAAGAGTGGCCGGTCTGGGTCTCGAACCCAGTCCTCCCGAATGCAAGGCAAAGCCTTTGCCACTAAGCCACCTTGCTCGGTTTGATAGTAAACTGCATAATTTCTATTGTCGGCTTTATGACGAGCCAGTAACTAGAATCAACGCCAAGTTACAATTTTCTTAAGAAACTTATTCACTGTTTTAACATGGAATGCCCAATCAAACCTTCGGGATGTCATTTATTTAGGGTACGGATAACTTTGACTAGAATCAATGTGTATCATTGTTTCACTCTCAAGGCAGCTCAAATGCAGTTATGCGCGGGGACACTTCGCGTATGTTTCTATTAGTGCACATAGCGCGTGCCACTTATTTGTTGCAAAGTCATTTTCGGATCGCATCTAGATCTGTCTTTAGCTAAAACCTTCTGTTAGGATTTATGGTAGAGTTAGAATTGGGTGAACGCTATAAATAAGAAAAAGACGAGTAATGAAAAGACGAGCCGACGACGCGATGGAAGACCAAGATTCGAATGGAACCAGAATACCTACACCGCATTAGTAGAGCTGACTTCCCCTTGCTGTGTGTGCAACTCAGGGGAATCTGACAATGTATGGCACTGCTACGAACGCAGCGCCTCGTTCAATACTGAGTGAGAGCGGCGGCCACCCCTGACAAGGGGCAAAGACGAAGATTGGATTTTAGCAGCATTGTGAGTTCCACATTACCGTGGCCTTAACAGCCAGCATCTGTCTGGGTTACATTGTTGAACTGGGCTAATCCTGGATTAGAAAAACCGTGACCACACCTCCGCGCAGAGATAACTATTTACTTCCGAAGTGCTAAATTAGGAAAGTTATATAAATAAACATGCATGCTTTAACAACAATATCCAGTGTGCATCATGCATAATCAGGTATTACCTTTACATAATAAACCGACGTTACATCAGCAGATCTTTAAATAGCTAAGTTTAATTTCATATCCGTTAGCCCAATAGGGTCGTTAGTTGCGTAATGTATGCATTACTTCAAGGCTTCCAATAGACGTAGAATATTCCAGTTAGTGTATACAAAACAGTAAGCTACTTCGTAGGCCTCTGTTGAATCTCAAGAATTGCTGATGTCGCCGACTGGTTTTAAGACATCGTTCATAGTCTAGCATCGAAGAAAAGACCTTCATACAACAAAACTTATTAGCAGACATTATTAGCATTAACGGGACGTTACGATATAAATGTGTGTTAAGTGAGGTCAGCCTCGTATGTGTTTTAAGTTGTTTATCCCGCTGGATCATTTTTATGATGCAAACATTTGAACTACTATAATCATGCATGAGGGAAAGAACATTCCGCGGTCTGTAGATAGACAATTGCCTGTAGACTACATGGCCTGATTGCTGTAGACTACACGGCCGACAACACAGATATATCAGAGAACTACAAAAAAAATATATATATATATATATATATATTGTTTCCTTCCAAAACCGTTCCCGCCCGCTGCAGTGCGCGCATTATTTTTAAACGCATCTTTCGAAATGAAGTTTAGTTGCTTCTGCGATTTTTTTTCTTCTAAGTCTCGAAACGTTGACCTGTTCATTTTTTATTCGTAGGAACAGAAAAAGTTGCGCAAAGCCAGATCATGTGAATAGGAACGTTGGGAAAATTTAGAAATCCAAAATTTCATCAAATTGTCTAAAATCAGTAATGATATGTGCACCGGTGCGTTGTCGTAATAAAGGATCCACGAGTTATTTGCCCAGGCGTTGCCCAGATGTCAGGAATCTTGCGACGAAATTCTCGCGCACTCTTCTTCGCGGTAGTATACTTTATTAACTGTATCACCAAATTGTAAACATTGAAAGATTATTTCCTTGTAGTAAAAAAAAGTCAAAAGGAATTTTGTGTTGAATCTGCTTTATCTCAATTTCTTGGACGGACTTTTTCTTTAGAAGTATTGCTGGGCCATATATCTACTACTCGTCTCCTGTTATTACCCTCTAAAGAAATCCACGGGCTTCTAATACCGCCTAAATGTATTTATTTGTATTAATAATAATATTAAGTTTAATTTAATATTTCCGACGGGCGTTCATGTACTGGGAATTTAACATTGGAACGATCTTCGCTGTCAGTCTTCTCACGCGCAATATATTGGTCAAGACTGTTACAACTGATCCATAAGGTATCTCCAAAACCTCAGTTCGGTAAGATATCGCGAACTTTTTAACCCGTATTTTTTTCCTGTGATTGAGGTCGAAGGCCTTCCCGAACAGGGTACCTTTCCGTTTGTTGCGAAATCGACGGTACCACGAATATAGTGTGTCGGGATACTGCCAAATCACCATAAGCAGTTCGTAAGATTTCCACCACTTTAGAACATATTTGTTCTATTGTGGTCGAGGAAAACAGCCTATCTGTTTGCCTCGACCTCACTTTCTGTGGAGGACCTTATAACGATGTATGCTTGTTATTATGATCACCAATATGACTGTTTAATGTCATCGAGAACCGAGGCATTCCACAGTCATCTTGGTGAGTGTGTATATAAGTTTGCGGATGTTAATCGGCGTTTCTATAAGACTAAAGTCATAACTACTAACTACTAAATGGGTCCATGTTTCCAAAAAAACGTACTTCGTTATCGAGTTTGCAATACATAACTTCCATATACAGTTATGTACACAAAATATGTTTCACGATGTAGCACTTGAGTGCGAATGCAAGATATGTGGAGAATTGTGTAATCTGTATCGCCTCGAGCAGTGTACAAGGGCGATACTGCTGACGAAAGTGGAATGCTGTAATACAAAAGTGTATAAACCAAATGCTGGTTAATACGTAAATGAATAAATATGCAATGAAACTAGCGCAATTAAAACTTAAATTGTGCCGCGGAATTGCGGTTTAGATAGATGTTTGAAAATAATGCTAAGCTCTGCTTTATTGCTATTGCTGTGTTCTCCTGGCTGTTGGTGTTGGCGTTGCAGGCGGCGGAAACGTACGGCCTGCCCGAGGAGCAGGTGGCAGAGTTCAAAGAGGCGTTTCTGCTATTCGACAAGGACTGTGACGGAATGATCACGGCCGCTGAGTTAGGTGTCGTGATGCGATCGCTCGGCCAGCGGCCTACAGAGCAAGAGCTCAAGAGGATGGTTACCATGGTTGACCAGGACGGCAATGGTTTGTTCATTCCCAATGGGTTATATTCATAATAGGGGATTACCTTTACACAAGAAATTATTTTTTCAACTGTTAGGTACGGTACGTACCACGATAAGGCCAGTGGCAGGCTACATTTTGCAAAATATGCAACTTCCTGAATCACTGTTTGGCCTTTTTCAAATAGTCAGAAAAGAATCGAGCACGGCCTGCTTCTTTGTGCGTGACGGAACCCAGGGGCACCCGATATTGAGTTTAATCAGAAAGAGATTTTATCTGACTTTTATGCTAGGACGAATACCTGAGATTTTCTTGAATAATTAGAGTGATAGCTCGCAATGACAACTCAAATTTGGCAGTCAAAGCGCGCATAAATGTACGAGAATCTTCCAAAATTGACTTAGTTTTGCAGTTCTCACACAGCGCACTCTCATATCATATCACCTTTATTGAAAAGGGGGTACAAAAACCTAGTAATAAGATTTAGACGCGCCAGCAGTTTAAACATGCGGTAACCGGCGTAAGATTGATATTCGCTAACACTAGGCAATGTAATACGCTCGCGTGGTAGACAGGACACAAATTTATCCTGCACGCTCTGCAAAAAATCAACATATCCTTTATAGAATGGCACCCAAATGTAAAAGCAATAAGGCCTTTTTAGTACCACTAGAGTTTAACACAGCGCTTATGTACGCATTATGATCTGTATAATGTAATAAGTCTGAATAATCGAGCCAGCGAGCTACTCACCCGTTGATCGACCTTTCGTGAAACCATGCTATGATGAGTCCAACAAATCTTTCAATTCAAGAAACGTGTAGAGCTCAGCAACAATTATTTTCTCTAATACCAGACAAGGGATTGAACACTGAACAAACGGTTTGCAATTTTATGACTCTGCACGGGAAGCCTTTTTGTGCGCTGCGGCGATTATGGATTGTCGAAAGAAACTCGATACTTCACCGTCTTCAAAGGAGCGAATAAGTATAAGTGATAACAATGATCGCTAACCTCCCGATCTGTTCTACAGGAATTTGATTTCGCCTTTTCTGCAGCTATACTTAGCTATAATTTTGTAAACTGTATTTTTTATCACTGCTGAAATTACTCGTGCGACACCATGACATCATGACGAATGAACGTTTATTGCATACTTAAGACAGCCCGCCAAAGTTGGTTGACCCCGGTTCATCCACCGCACCCTGTAGAATGGCTAGATATGTGTAAGCCTAACTGAGATATTATTTAGCTTCACGCAGAGGCCTTATATTATTCCAGTCGGACAGAAATGTTATTATTGGAACAGTTACCAAATTAGAAATTCTACTAAACCACTTCAAGTTTACCTTATGAATATATTAAACACTCTGATGCCATGAAACAACTCATGAATATATGAAACACTCTGCCATTAAACAGCAAATGTATGTCTGCAAAAGTTCATCGGAGCAAAATTTCGTTAAAAGTGTAGGAATAAAGCGGTTTGGTCTAGTTGTATAGACCAAACAAGCGATTGCGCGTTTACAGCTGATTACAACGTTTGCAGTGCTTTGGTAAATTCGAAATAAATTATGTACTCAAATCTTCTTATATCGTAAAATTTATCTTTTACAACATACTAAAAACAGACAAAATTGAGTGAAACGCGTTAAATCGTAAAAATAAAATATAATGCTGTAGTATTAACTAGCAGCCTATTGATTTGCATCTATGTAAGCACGTATAATAAATTAAAAATTAATATTTGATGGTTCTGTTTCTTAGTATCATTAGAATTTTACTTCATACCCAGCGTCGGTCCCTACAATAGTTTAAGATCTTGTCTGCTTTATAGCTCGTTGTTGTCTTAAATATATTGTCGTATAATATTTGTAGTCTTTAATGCGCATAGCAAAACTATCAAGGCCGGTATGCATATACACACATTTTGTAGATAACCCTCTCATCGCCTAATTTTGAATAAAGTTATCCGTGTTGCATAGCTTTTAGCCTGTAATGGATAGCCGTATTAAACACGAAACTAACATGACTTCTGCAGAATTCCACATCTTCCGCAAATACGTCAAAGTTTGGTTCTGTTACGTTTCCTTAAATAAGGAAGAAAGACAGAAATAGGTCAGGTACGGTCATTCAATCTGGGGAATTACATGAAGAGAAGCATAATATTTGCTGCCGGCCCGTGAAGATGAACCTGCAGCGACAAGTGCTACAAATCAGCATTGCCTTAAAACAAGAAAATGTGGTACTAATATGTGTGCGCGAACTATTCAGCAGTACAGCATATGGCGTTTGTGGCTTTGCAGTTATGCGTTAATGCATAAATAGATGCAGTATGCAAATGAATCGCTTGTGTCAAAAATTTACTTCATAATTTTGAAATAAACAGCCAGATTTCTACAAACAGACAGGTTACTTTAAGCTTACAGGCTCAAGGGTTAATAGGCTAGAGCGGGAATACCTGAACGTATTTTTCTGTGCGCATGTCTGCGTTTGGCCAAAATAAACATTTAGTTAGATATTAGAAGTTCTCAATCTTAAACGAACTTTTCTAGCCCAAAGGACCACGTTAACTAAGGGGTGCTGAGAGAGCATTTGTTGCAGAGGTGATCCGGAATATGTACAACCGTTTGTGTTAATGCATGCCTATTTAAGTATATAACCTAGCAGTGTGTGTGAAATGTAATTTATTGCTAACATCGGTGTAAATGGTTGCGCTGCGGTTGTGCTGCCTTACCGGGGTTACCGGATTTAGCGTTTTATTTTTCTACATTATGTATACATATACAAAAAAAAGAAGAGAACAACCGAGTAAAATGCAGGTGCGTTGTGACACGTGTGTTGCTGAACCGCGCAGGTACGATCGAGTTCAACGAGTTCCTGATGATGATGTCTCGCAAGATGAAAGAAGCTGACTCGGAGGAGGAGCTCCGGGAAGCGTTCCGGGTGTTTGACCGGGACGAAGACGGATTCATCTCGCGAGAAGAGCTCAGTCTCGTCATGAACAACCTCGGCGAAAAGCTAAGCGATGATGACGTCGAGGACATGATCCGAGAGGCCGATCTGGACGGCGATGGCAAGATTAACTACGAAGAGTTTTCGCTCATTATCACTTCCGCCAAGTAGGCCTCCGCACACACACACAGTTCACGTCACGCAATGCCGGTCCACATCTATACGCCGACAAATACTGCGGAATAGCATCAGCAAGATCGGTATTAATTCGCATTAGCATTAGAAACATCCGCTGTTCTCCGCGACGGCAGCAACAACGACCTCAACGCCTCGAAGCTGTGAACATAGTACACCAATTGCACCGCACGCCGCGTCGATACATTGTGAAGCTACGATGTTCACAAGTCACTATGCGCAGTGGCTGCTAGGCTGACTATCACAAAGGTCAAAACACCATTTCACCAAGCATATGATCCAAAGGTACAAGCGCACGAAACCCTACCTAATACGCACGGCCTTGCACGTTGACACTTGTAGAAGCTAGGATTAGCAGCACAGTGGTTACTGCTTACTTGTTGAGCCTAACAATGTTTAACAACGAACGAGAAATTAAAACATTGACAGGTATAGCGAGAAGAAAAGTATATTCGAACGCAGTCTGCTAAATCATCAGAGGGTTCCCGATATTATGTAAGTAGGACGCATTCTGTCCGCAGCTTAGGAAGGGTTGAAATTTAAATGTCGTTTCGACCGGGAAGTTACTTTAGAATATGAAAGTTAGTAATTGTGATTGTGAAAGCATGGAGAGCTATCAAATGGTGAAATTGCAATTTATGTTTGTAAGTTAAGTCGGCTTGGGTACTACCTGGAGACACAAGCACATAGACATCTACACATGCAAGTAACTTAACTAGTAACGTTCTAAAACCATACGCCGACCAGCTGTTACAAGCTTTATTCCCAGCAACTCTTATATGCAACTTAAATAGAGACAATCGAAATCTTCACAATTAAAGTGCAACATTCAATTCTCCTCATGTGGCTATTGACCGGTATATATATATATATATATATATATATATATATACTAGCGGACGGCACATTAATTACGTAGCTAATCGTAAAGCTGGTAAGAATTTTCTATTTCGACGTAGACCTTAGTAAGTAATGGGGATGAACATATAATCTAAGGTTAGGCTAGAGAACATCGCGTTATGTTTATTTGCAGCGAATACGTTTAATATTGCTATAGCGTTCGCCCTCTTAAAATAACAACCGTTTGCTGGCGAGTCGTTAAATACGCATTTGATAATCTACACTACGAGACGATTACCCGGCTCAGGTTGTCTATATTGCTAAAAGACACTCAAGTACTACATACTGAGCATTAGTAAGCCATTTTTAGCTTACAAATGCTTATCATGGCTGGAAATTAATGGCAATAGACTGAAGAGCATAGATCAGTGGAAACGGTATATCTAAATCTGCATTTTACTACTAAAGCAACAGATACACATATTATGCTAGTATACACGGATATTGAATTCAAGCGATTGGATGCAACGGAGGTACTAAGAGGCTAGTGTAGTGTTGATGTAATTTTATTGCATGGCGAGAAATTCCTAGGTATTGGATGTCCCGCTAAGTCATAAGGTAGGACTCAGAGACCATGAATCTGGCTAGAAACTTTACAGTTATCTTGCAAATCGCTGTATCCGGATGATTCTAATCGGTTGTGCCGCTAGGAGACATACTCTGGCTTCATTCATCTTGAGAATCTATATTCAGACAACTAGACATACCATGAAATAAACATATATCCATCAACTGCATGTAAGAATACTTCTACGACATACAGTGACAAACTTGATGTACCTAAAAAAATCAATGTTAAGAGAATATATATATATATATCACCAGTATTTATTTCTGGGTAAATACTGTATTTTGCTTACAGTGAAATCGCTGATCGGTGTTTCACTTTCAATCGAATTGTCAGAATCCTCGTTGTGCCTTGGAGGTAGAGGTGCCTGTTACTGACAGGTCGAATCTGCTCTAAACTTAAGGCAAACACGCTGTGGCAGTTGCTAAATGGAATACTCGTCTGCTGCTAACCAGCACATATAGACTCATTCAGAGAACACTTAAGACATATGTAGGCTATTGCCACCACGAAAATGTCGCAAAACATTTGTCACGGCCAGTACTTTCACCCACTACTCTAACCCACTCGTTAACACTTGCCGTCAATACTAGTGTCTAATGCATTGCTGCTTTCTTTTAATTCACGCTTGCTATATGTTAACAAAATATGCACTAATACTATACAAGCAAGTGTTCAACAGCAAACAACCCTAAACCGTTATATCATTTCGAAAATTGTAAAATTACTTTACTGTAAACTTCAAACTTAGATGGACGTTACGCCATCACATGTCCACGTAGCAACGCTGTTCCAATTGACCTAATGTTAACTGTTTAACCGCTGTCACAACGGATGATGTGCCATAGCATTATCGGCACAGAGAAAGAGAGGTAGAGCTTAGATACATAAGGGAGGTCAAACGTGCAGTGTGCTACCATGTGTAGGCGCTACCTACTCGTTGCTAGTCAAACCACACAATAATTCGGCATCAACTCATAGCAGTACTATCACTCTCGTATTTGTAGTCGCAAATATGGTCGTACCGTGACTGCGGTATCCACAAGTTAAGTTCTTAAAACCGTAACATAAGGTATTAGCAACGTGAACAAGGACACAGCACAAAAACATCGGCACTAAACTCAGCACAGATTGCGACATAGTCCCCTTCCGTAGAACAGAGATAGCTTTAGAAGTGCCGTCGTCTTCGTGGCAAGTGAACGGGACGCGTAGCCAGACAGCTGGCGAGAGGCAGGTAAAGGCATCATATTGATCTATGAGCTTCTGTGCTGTACCGTTACCAGCAAATAGCAGAAGCTGCAGCAGCAGCAGCAGCAGAAACAACAACCCTTAATCTTGGTAAGAGACCTAGACTAGCACCCGCTTGCTTTGTTCTAGCTCGTTTTAGACAATGCATGTGATAAGTATCGTAATATTAGTACTAGTTGTAATATAAATATTCATAACTGTCGTCACCATCATCATCATCATCATCACCACCACCACCATAAGCATCATCCTATGAATAAATGACCAACAAAAGCAACGAGCGCGGTAGAAGCGTCCGACACCGGTTGATACAAAGGCGGCTGACGGTTGCTGGTTGCAGTCCGCCGATCATCAATCAGCCAGTAGTGATTTGCGATTTGTAATTCGTGGTGGCATCAGCAGCAGCAGCAGCAGCAGTAGCATTTGCACAAGCAGCACCGTGAGCTTTGCCTGTTTTGCTGGTTTGCACACGTAGCAAGCAGAACAGCTACAGCACTTAAGGCACTCTCACCATTTTACGCGTGATTAGGTAACAACATAGCATGCCATACAAGGGTAAGAATGCTTATGCGCCCCCCCCCCCTCCAGGTCTCTGTGCAAGAAGCTAGCTCTGGGCAGACTCTTTCCCGGTAGGGGGATACGAAGAGGGACTGGTTTTTAGTCGCGGTTGGAGCCCCCTACCGGGCCACACTCGTTGCAGACGAGTTTTTCACACAGGTGTCCACGAGTGCAAACCGCATTTTCCAATTACTTCTTCTACATGACGCAAGTAACAACGTACTATTCGAGTCACTGCTACAATACGCATTTTTACTCTTGTATGACATTGATTGCTGTCTTATAATGAAATAAACTGTACTACATGTATATTGTCACAAAGACCGCACTGACCGTCTTATTTCTCTGCCAAAGACACAGGCGTAACCGTACATTTTAGTCGTTGTACGTTGTGGTCACCCAGTCATGTGTGTATACATATGCCATAAATGGACAACATCGGGTTTGGATTATCAAATCGAGTAGCAAACTTTTTTCTTTAGAATACGCAGAAGTATTAGTTGTACTATTGTATCGTTACCTACGAAAACCAATCAATGCAGACATCTTTAGGTACAGGCGATTTGTCTTATAAACTTGAATGTAGGATAGTTAGAGTACGCGTATTTGAATATTAGTTAACTGTAAAGTATAATGTAGGAACTTCTCGTTTGTTGAGCACTAGGTTAGATGTCTTTCTTAAAGACTTCAATATATGCGTCTACGTATAATTCGCGTCCATATATTTACTGTGTACGAACGTAATAATTTGATATTACGTCCGTATCCATTCACATTGTTCCTGCGGATGGTTTTTAGGTCGGCTGCAGCAGATAACGCCTTGTATGTCTAACATATAACGTTGCCTCTTGTGTCGCCTTTGACAAAAGCTTCCAAGCTCCTACTATCGATTCCACCTGAAAGTGATATATTTGCATTGCATATTGCGCTACATCAACGTATGAATAATGCTAGCATCTAGCCTTGTACTCGAAGCATACTGCGAAAGCTCTAAGCAAAGTTTCTCTATAAACATGTTCTGCGGCATATGTATATAGGCCTTAGAGCCTATTTCGGGAAATATACAGACGCAACTCCCTAAGTTTCCGTGAAGCAGCATTACTTCTTTGACTGTCTCGACTCGGAGAAGTTTTAAAAACCATGAATGCTAATACAGTGAAATACGTAGGAGTGCCTATAAGGTCGCAGGTAGAATGATAAATGTGGCCCTCCTTTGAGTAACTTCGGTAACATGTGAGGTAAGTGTGATTTTCTCTGCATGTTTCACTTTATTGCTTGAAAAATCTAAAAGTTGGTCTTAGAAGAGACAAAGTCTATTTCCAATAATGATTGCAACACTGTTACAAATATCTTAATCTACAGCATAAGTGCGGGTACAAGACGCATAGAATATTGTGTTCTTGGTTAGTTTTGAAGGCAATTTTAAATTTACTGCGGAGCTGTTCATGTAGTGCCTATTACCAAGAAAAAACAACAATAAATGCAAACAGTCTAACCTTAGTAGTACCCGCGCATAGTCATATTAAGTGACTACAAAGGAATGATCATATATAGTATTGCTTTTACCCGACGATACATAGCTCACTGTGACCTTCCTGAGTTTTGATTGCGTCATTTAAGACGGTGACGTAGCATCGTTGCTGTCACAAAAAATATCACTAGACACCCCACAAATAAATAATGCAAGTCAAGGCTGCTATCACAAGAATATCAAAACAGCAGCTGGTGTGTTTGATAGAACACGAACAACATGTAAGGCTACACGCTTGTAAATATACGCACAAATGAAGTACACTTCACTAGTACAGCATCTTCACAATTCACAACTATGGGTAAAAACACGTATAAACATTACTATCTAAGCCGAGTGTGTGCTCCTATCTACAAAGCACTACAATCCCAATTTCAAATTTACCTAGATTTCAAGCCCGATTCTGACTGTGAAATGAAAAGCCACCGTTTTAGTTCACGAACGAAGAAATGTTTCCTTGTTAGGCATCTAATGTGTTTGGGAATGCACGTCCAGATTTTCGGGAGACGGCATGCAAGTGCGTGCTGACTGGACTTCAGGGACACAGAGGGCACTGCAAAAGTTGTAGAAAAAAATAGAATGAAGTTCAGAAGAATAAGAAACATAAAAGGTACAAGAACCGAGCCTTGAGGGGTATCGATGTCAACCTGCTTCAAGGAGGACTCCGTTTGACCAACTCGAACCACCAGTCTCCGTCCTGAGAGAAAGGATCTAAACCAGGCAACAGCCTGCGCGGAGCAACTTAGCTAAGCGAGCATTTGGAACCGAAGGGTATGATCAAGGCAGTTAAAAGCAGCCGACACGTCGAGAAAAACTGCGAGACAAAACTTCGCCCCAATCGAATTTGACACCCGCTGCCATAAGTGGGTCAGCGCGAAGTCAGTCGACCTACCCCTGCGAAAACCGAACTGGTTAGGCAAAATAAATTTGATCGACTCTAAATATCGATCTAATCTAACCAACACCAATTTCTTGATGACCTACTACGGCTACGCGGTTTCGTTCACCCTTTTTTTAATAAAGGAAACACCGCCGTATCTTTCAACCGTGATGGGAAGCTCCCAGATTCAAATGAACGATTTATAATGGCAGCTAGAGGTCCTGCAATTGATGGAGCCTGTCAGCATTAACACTTTTGCAAGCACTCCCATGACGCCTCGTCGATCGCTGCAATCGCTGTAGGTACTTGCTGATGTCTAGTGTCCCGTCATAGACCAAGTTATTTAGGGCGAGTCTCAGAAGTTGACTCCGTGCAAACCCGGCCAGATTTTTTTCCTTTTGGATGACATGTTGGGACAGAAAGCACCAAGTGCACGTTCTGCAAATAAAAGAAGATTATTAAGAGCTGTTAGACTAAGTATGCATTTGTGTTCGCATATTTTCTATGCTACATGCGGTATCGACGATAAATGATTTTGATACACCTATTTGGCCACGCGCCAGGCACAAACAAGCGACAGGATGACAGGACTGCACATAACAGGGCAATGCCAGCACAGCGTGGCAGCCGACGTGCCGCAGGGCATCGTTCTTGGCCCAGTTCTATTGAACCTGGCCTACGACGGTGTCCTAAGGCTAGTCGGAAGACGTGGAGATCGACGCGTACGACGACTTCGCCCTCCTCGTCGCAGGTCGCCGAGGGACTACACTGGAGGAAATTGCCAACGCGACGCTAGCCGACACACAGGCATGGATGACCGCCCATCAAGGTGCCCATGACACCTTGTCCCACAGAAGACGGAGGCAGTTAACCTAACGGCCGGAAAGTTAAACGTGGATTAACCTAACGCCTGCGGGTCACCCTGTTACAGTCAAAAAAGCTGCCAGATGTTTGGACGTTATCTTGGATACCGGTCTTACGGGTGCCGCGCATATCAAGCATATAGTCGCAAAGGTCAGCAAGGTCGCCCAGAATCTGGCTAGGATTCTCTCTCGGGAGGGAGGGGCTACAGAGGAGCGCCGCCGGCGCTAGCGTCTGTCGCGGAGTCCTCGGCAATGTGCCCGGCGCCGGCGTGAATCGATCTAGCCATACGCACCGCTCGCCACAGACGAGCTTTCCGTCCGGCCGCAGCGCAACATGGGCCTCTGCATCTGCCGGGCGTACCACACGAAGAGCACCGGGGCGGCCCTTGTCCTGCTTTGCCAGCTCACCCTAGAATCTCCTGGCCCGGGAAACAGCCAGCCTAGGACGGCTGGTCACCGAGGAAATGCAAGTTTTCCGAACTTCTGAGGGGCGGGTAGGATTGAGGTTTTTAGTGGGTGAAAGTCCCGCACAAGGTAACGTTGCTTGCCAATACTGATAGTGCATTAGCGTGTAATAGCTCAAACCTCCCATATATAAATACGTAGTGTCTGGTGAACCTTAGAGGTGGAGGGGGCACGGGGAAAGTGTGTCATGATAATCCGCGTGGCAACTCGTGTTGGCACGTACCTCGCACGACGTATACAAGCTAGGGTTTTCAGGTTCAGGTAGACCAATGGGGCTTGTCCTATAGGGTTGTCATGAACTGCCCTAGAGTACCTCTTCGCCCCCTCCCCCGCAGGACATGAAAGTTTCAGTTGAAACTCTATTTCCCCAGGCCTTTCCGAGCTTGTCAATCCAAAACAGATTCCTGCAGTAACTGTCAAAGATCTACTGACGGGACGGCAACTGATAGGCTTGCGCCGAGAAAGTCACCCAACCCAGACGGTTTGCCCCAGATGCGTGCTCCAACCACCCAAAAATATAACACGCTTCCGACGAGAAGGACAATTCCTTTCCCGATGGAAGGTTAGTTGCCTCGCGCTCGTTCCCGAGCAAAGCCCGCGGAGGATGCTCTTCCTCCTATAGACCGGTATGTTTTGTAGACGCGATGGCAAGACTTTTTGAATGCACTTTTTGGAGAAGCTCAATACAGCCATAGAAGACAGTTTTCGGCGACACCCAATATTTATATTGGGTAACGCCATAATAAATACACTGTGCGAACAACAGATTTCCTTGTGCACAAAACGTATTTTGTCTTCCTGTCAAAACCAGCGGTTACTGACTTATGGCGAAGACGACTCACCCCACGTACCGAAGTGCCGCGGAATTCGGATGTGCCGAATGTTATTGAAACCATAGCCTGCGCCAATTTTCTTGTGGTACTAGTTTCGGCTTGTCAAAAAGTCTCCCTCAAGATTGCAGCAAAATTGGCTCTTTACCGCTTGTGAATGCTAATTACCACCAGCTTACCTCACTGGAGACCGAGACATTGTATCAAAGAGGCCGTAAGGGTACTCG
Source organism: Dermanyssus gallinae (assembly GCA_003439945.1). Classification (NCBI taxonomy): domain Eukaryota; kingdom Metazoa; phylum Arthropoda; class Arachnida; order Mesostigmata; family Dermanyssidae; genus Dermanyssus; species Dermanyssus gallinae. Next base: position 997,666 of record QVRM01007112.1, on the reverse strand, counting down.
GGGGGCCGGTTGACGTTTGGCGGCCAGCAAATGACTCTACATGACTGTGCCACCGCCTGCGGCCGGTGGGCCCGGCCATTCATCCCTGATCTCAACATATGGTTTAAAGGGCTTGTCCAGAGCATTCTGATCTTTTATGTGACACAACTTATAAATAGTCACGAGCAGTATTAGGTATATGCGCAGAAACAAGGCAAATCCTCAGTAGAAATCTGCACTTCCGGAAAGCCAAAATATCATACAGAGAAGAACTGTTCGGCCCTTTCTGGAGCCATTTTTGCACCGGCACGAACTACGCGCGGACTGGTGGAGAAAACATCCGCCATTATAACCAGGGTGATGTTCAGCCAGTCTGACTGGAATGAGAAATTGAAGTACATAGATGCCCTGATGTGGGGGAAGACGCACCTGTAGGAGATCCGACGGGCGCGGCTAATTTGCGCGCTCCCCCCCCCCGTTTAGTGCACGAAAAAGAAGTCATTTTAGGTCATCCTCTAGGTCTGATAAAAATTTCGTACAGCTATAGCTCTGTACAGGGAAACCCTGAGGCCCTCAAATAGACAGTATAGTTGTCTGACACAAGTCTCCTTCGTGATACTGCGTTTTCCCCTAGTGGCTTTTCATCTGGCCCAGGTGCAGCGTCTGCGGGCTAATGCAATCTCCTCGTTTCATCAGTACTAAGGCTGGTCGGTGGCGCATGGGGAGTCCGCAGCCTTTATACAGTCCGCTACAAACCTCTTACAACATTCTCTGCAGGTCCTGGCGCTCTCGGGATTTACCTCTTGAGTCCAGACAGTACGGCCGCGCAATGGATTTGCATTAGGATTGCGCAGCAGATACAGCACTTTATAGCGGGAGATAGCCTACCAGCAACTAGTGGGAATGTGATTTGCGTGGCTGGAATACATGTAAAGAACGATTCCGGGAATCTAGATCTAAGCATACGATACAATAGTTTACTGAAAGTCGGGTCGGAAACATACATCGACGCATGCATGTATATATTAATACATTTCTTGGCTACTAACATGCTAGATAAGTCGGATGTACAGCATGCAGAGTCACGACGTGGCTGAGTCTTTACTCCTGCTTCAACTGCTGGATAGTTTAACGCCAAGAACTGTAAAGAAGACAATCTTAAAGGAAATAACTGTCGCTGTGGTTAGGACTTATCAGAAGAATAGAATTTACTAAGCCTTTTAACCTATGGTTGGTTTACGATATTGCGCGTACAGAGAAAGCACACATTTACATTTACGGATATTTATCGCGGTTCCAAAAGTCGAGTCAACGGAACTCCTCTATTGCACTGTTGGAGGTGACATAAATCACATTGTGCGCAAAGTTTGCTCAGGCATAACAAAAACATTTAATTAAACTTGTATCGAATTAAGACCTTCATGTGGGAGCCATGTAGAGCAAATCGTGCGATTAGGTGTCTATTTTTATAGTCGCAGCGCTACCACAAACTAGACGTTATTGCCTGCATTTCACGCAAGAGCGGTCAATGTCTGCCGTCTTATTTTCCCATTCAGTCATGTATTTGTCGAAAGCTGCCGTTTTCGGTATAATGTGTTCTCTTTTGTATATCCTCAACATGTAGTGGAGGCGTGATCTTTAGGTTGAAGTGATTAGCGGCAACGTCCATTGATAGTTTATGAGAGTCTCGGATACTATGAAAGTATTCTAGCTCTTATTAAGTCCTGAACTATTTTATCAATGTGCCTCGAGAAGTTAGTACCTCGAGACGAGAACATGACTTCTAGGTAGGAGAAATGTGAGACAAATTCTAAAGATTTTGGATCCAAGCAAAGTTCGCCGATTCCAGCCATTTTCTTTCCACGTAGAAATGTCATTGTTTTTATTTATGTTTATCTCTAACTTGTTCCTGTAGACGTTATGATGCAAAGTCGCATGGGATTGTTGCGTGATGAAATGAAATCGGCTGCGGGAGTATAGCACCAAGTCATCTGCATACATAAGAACATCCACCTGCGAGTGCCGAACTTTGTATCTCGTTAGGAAGGTCGCTCGCCAACGCCAAAAACAGCAAGGAGCCAAAATTATCACCCTGGGCAACACCAGTGGTCTGTAAGATCGCCATATATTCAGCGGCTCCATCATCTATAATAACTTGTCCTTCCTGTAAAATGCCTTTTTTACAGATAGATTCAACAAGTTCTTAATGAAAACCAAGAATTTTCCAAATCTTGTTTTTAATTTTTTTTATTCGATATACTCCCCGAGAAGCTCAATACACTTTTCCCACCGAGATTTCAGAGAGTTTATACCTCTTGAGGAGAATTCCGCGTCTTTAAACTGAAAATAGGCATTGACAGCCTTAACCTCTTCATTGCTGGAAAAACGCTTTCCACCGAGACTATTCTTCAAATACCTGAAGAGGAAATAATCAGAGGGGGCAAGATCTGGAGAATAGAAAGGTTGTTCAATGAGTTCGAACCTCAGTTGGGCTTTTTCGCTATTGCTCGTCTCTACACTTTGGATGGCTAAGACCTCAATAAAGCAAGACGGTAGCTACACAAAAAAGTAAAAAATACCAGTTTTCCCCGGAGAACACGATAAGGGTGATGCTTGAATCTGGGGAGAGATTAATGCAAGTAAGCTACTTTATTCGATAGATTTTGACTAAAAACGAACTCGGCAAACGTGGAAAGGAGACCCCAAAAAGATCCTACTCTGTGGCCAAGAGAGTAAACGATAACTAGCATATACAAAAGGATGCATTCCGGGCTATAGAAGCCAAGATGAGTTATTGATAAATTAAACATGATTCTAAACAGCCAATGTCGAATCCCACACTGCCCACCAATAGTGTCGGTTAGGCGTGCGCAAAAGCATTTGATATACGAAAACAGATCAAAACGTTCTAATGCATATGTATCACAAAAATATCTTCCAAGCAGTCCTTTTTCGCTCTAAAATAGCTTTCTGCCGGCATGCTTTTGATATTTCAACATGTTTTTAAAGCATATTTTGAATCGAGTTGAGTTGCTTCTGCGATTTTTTCTTTACCTCTTCGAACCGTTGTCTCTTTAATTTTTGTATCCGTGGGAATAGGACAATTGGCAAGAAGCAAGGTTGCGGACATATATAAATAAAAAAATTAAAAAGAGTGCGCTGGTATATTGTCGTGATGGCAACAGGAAATCTAAATGATGCATAGCTATCTTCTGCAATTCGAAGGCTGTGCTCGCTTCACCGTACGTGCCCTATTAGCCTGCATGCGAGCCACGGGCAAATGAATGTGTGGACTTTCTGTGATATTTCGGATGTATGGTCTCCGGTGTGAGACTTCAGTTATTCTATCGTACAAGAAGCACATCAATCACGAATATAGTCTCTCTTAACCCCAAGAACTCAGTTTCATAGAGCCATAGTGGCAGAATGATTCTCTCAAACTTGGTCACATGTTTATTTATGTTTATAAATTGAATCCCGAACTACAAGCCACTGAAAAATGTAAACTACCCAGCACATCGGCGACAGGTGTCGAGCGGCTATTACCTCTATTCACACAGAGGTGAGAGACCCTCGACGACTGTCTTTGAGTGCGGCCGTGCGTCTTTATGAGCTTAAGATTGTGCCAATGTTGAGCTACAGCCTTGGCAGGGTGTGGGGCCATCTTTCAGCGGCAAATTTTGCGCAGCTAGAAATATGCTTCACAATATATATGAAACGGGTCCTTTGCTTACCCCGGACGGCAAAAAGCCGCTTCGTGTACCTGCTAGCGGGTTGCGGGCCGGCAGTGGAAACAATCAGAGTCAGGCTTAGGTCACCTATTACTGGACCACTTCAGCAATTTTTGTTGGAGTGGCAGGGAAAAGTGACCGAGGCCTCGGCAGAGGTAGCGCAATTGGATGTGTACCTCGCCAGGGAGCTTTGGGATGGAATGGCATGCACTAGCCGGCACGTGTACACAAGATACATTGTGCATGGCTATCATCACTTGGTATGTTCGACCCAAGGATTTCACCAAGTTGACGATCAATGTCGTTGCCGGTTCTGCTCGCAGATATGCGCTAAATACCACGCAGCGAGCTGCCAGAAGCATCGACGGTCCTTGCACTTTTTCGCCCGGTGGGACGGTCGCTGAAGTGTTTAAATTGTATAAAAGGAATGAATTGTATTGAAATTATGTATCATCTTGAAATGCAATGTTATTGCGAAATAAACCAAAACTAAAAAAAAATGTAAACTACAAGCGTACTTGGTGAAGCATTGTTGCCCAGTCCAATTGACAGAAGTTACTCTTAGCAGTAGTATGGCATTATATTAATGTATCGTACCAATTCTCAAAGCAGCAAGTACCTACAGATATTCCTAAACGACTATAACAATTTATAGCTTTATCGGTTGTTCAGTTCACATAATCGAAATCTTATTGACAATTGCCGCTTTATCGGGAATCTATTGTTGTATAGCGTAGCGGCCCCACTTGTTGTAAGCTTATGTGCTTTATCAGGGTACTGTAAAATGTTGTTGTTGTTGTTGTTGCTCTCTGCACCACTATAGCTTAATTGGCCGAAGTAGCAGTAGCCACCAGCAACAATAATAATAATAATAACAACAACACCAACAACAAAACCAGCAGCGACAACAACAATAACAGGGAAAAGCATGCCTCTGGGACTGCTAGCAGCTTTAGTGGCCGCCGAATTGCCGTTGTAACCGCATTCGATTAGTTCTCGTCGAAGTATATGTATTTTGGCGGGCTGAAGAGGATCGGCCCGCCCTCTTGGTTGTCGGTGGTCGAGTGGTCTCGAGGCTCCGCGACCACTCAACTAAGTAAGTAAATATGTGACGGAAACCTTCAGCAACTCTGTTTTGTCAGGTGTCGCCGCCGCTGCCGCTGCTGCTGCTGCTACTGCTGGTTAGAACGGCCGTCCGTCCGTCCAGCCAGCGAGCCAGCAGCCGGCTTGCTTCGCCCATCTTGACTTGGCGCTCTCGCCAAAAAGCACTTCTCGTTCGCCACCACTATTACACTCGTAGTAGTAGTAGTAGTAGTACACCACTTCCGTTTGATGATCACGCTAATGTGGTCAACAACAACATAAGGCCATACGACAAAGTAGCAACCATTTTAGGCGAAGATTGTATAGGGAGAAGGAAGGCAGGCAGGCAGAGGACAAGACTGCGCAAGTGACTGCGGCGCGGCTGGTCGACGAAACGACAACAAATGAAACCCATCGAAACTTGTTGTCCACCAAGCCGAGAAAGAAAATGGCCAAAGAAGCCAGGAAGGAAGCTGCCTACTGCCGGCCCTGTCCCTTCATCCTTTGTCCGTAATTGTGGTCGCGCACAGCCAGCAGCTGGGCCAGCGTGCGTCCATGCGCTTCATAGAAGCCTACTCGTCAACCAACCAACCAACCAATCAATCAAACAAGCCATCCAAAGCCAGTACGACCGACACCAGTACGTGGGAGGCTTGCCTTTGCTTTTTGCTAGTTAGAAGCTCATCGAACCCGACTGCCTCTATTTGGTCATTATTATTCGATGACCGCCTGCCTACCAACGTCGTCGTAAACTTGGTGCCTGCCGCCAGTCGAACAAGCAGCAACAACAGCAGCAGCAGCAGCAGTATCCACAGCCTAGGATGAACAGAAACATATTTTTTTTTGGAAAGGTTGTTTCAGTTGTAGACTATCCTTCGCTTGCTACGGGCTTAGAAAGCCGCAGATAGACCCCGAGAGGTCCCCGTCCCGAAACCGTCTACGCGTTGTCTGTGTGTTGAATACGACCAGTGCACGTAAACCCTGCTGCTACTACTACTACTACTTACTACACGCGTATCATTGATGACCTAAAAGCCCGAGGTGGATCGATGGTGCCACTCACGACTTACAAACTCGTCGTAGCCGTTGGCTACACAACACGAGTAGCTGTAGTAAGCGGGGGGTTGTACTTAAACAAAGTAATGATAGTCACAGTTGACGTAGTCACAGCACCAGCAAGGCTAGTCCTCCTGCTCGAAGTGGCATGGAGAAGGCATCAGTAGCAGTTAGCAGCAGCAGCAGCAGAAACACGCATGGACAACAGCAAGTGTCTTGGCCCACGAGGCCGACTCGTGACGATCCAACTCAACTCTACTCGCGAGTGCTCTCTTCCTTTCGTGTTGTCATCACTACTCATCACTCCAGATCGCCATCACGGCGGCGCCATGCGTCCAGCTAGAATGCATAAACGTTCATGCAATGAGCCAACCCAGACGACAAGCTATGGGGCCGTCTGAATATGCTGCGTTTGGCCTCTAATGTCCACCTAGTGCATCCTCTATCACGGCAGTGTCGAGTGTTCGTAAATCGAGTTCGTGAACTCGGCGCGTCTTATCAGCCAGCGCATAACTAAAAGGTCAAGCTTTTACCTGGAGCAGTCAGCTATGCATACTTTCTAGACGATCGTCTGTATTGTTGGGACTTTATTTCAAATAACCCGTTCCTCTTTGTTGCAATTAAGCTGCGCGAAAAAGTGGCTATATCGTATATCAGCAGCATACCAATTAGGGATTTTGTTAGATTAGTAAAACAATCGCTATATTTATTACTATAGGCAATTCTGTAGATGTAATATAGTTAATATATTCGTAATTGCGATACATGTTCATAATAATAAATGTTTGTTCAAAATATAATATTATTATTATTATTATTATTATTAGTTATTATATATGTTATTATTATTATTATTATTATTATTATTATTATTATTATTATTATTATTATTATTTATTTAATTCGTAATTGTGTTATCAGAGTATAGTTGTGAGGTTCGAACGTGTCGCGTCGATTCAAGCATGTATTTGTTATTATTATTATTATTGGTGGTTGCTACAGGAGACAAAAGAGCGGGGGAGTACTTACTGCAGCGCTTGTCGTTGGACGTTCAGAGGGGCGACGCTGCGTCGGTGAGAGGAACTTTGGCCAGGTGGACCAGCCCCAGCTTGGACCTAGAGCCTTGAGTTGTTCATTTTCAGTTCGTTATGTGACACATTGTGATAACAGACAACATGGATAAATAAATTTGCCGACGGGCTATGTCGGATTATTATTATTATTATTATTATTATTATTATTTAAAACAGGTCTACATATATAAGCAAGAAGCAACATTGCTGGGTTGTAGCAAGTCTAAATGCTAATTTGGAAATCGTATAATAATATAGCAATATTACAATTGCCTTCGCAAGTGAAAGAACTGATTAAATTGCAAGCAGATTTTCAGTCGATTGTTTTAGCAACAACACTCCGAATCGGCGAAGAATGAACACAACTACAGCAGCCGGGGTACACTAGCAGCAGCATCATCGCAGGCAGCGACAACTCCCTGCGTTGACGTCGAATAAGAACGACGGCCGGCAATGGCGGGTTTCGTGGGCGGCCGTCCGACCTCGAACACGCCGACAGCAATTCCTAACTCTTGATATCTGTTGCTGCGTGCGGTTCGATTCAATCGATTGACAACGATTTGTCTATTCGGCATAGTTGACAAGGGTTTAGAGGGTGGAAAACGTTGTTCACTCCAACGCGATGATTCTCATCACGATAACCATCCCCATCAGCAGCATCAGCGGCACCACCATCAACCACCACGACGACGACGACGATAGGCTGAGAACGATCGGCATTCTTCGTAGCTGCCATTGAAACATCGTTGAGTTTACCGCGTTTGCCTCATTCAATCTTGCCTGTTGTTGTTGGTCGACATCTTTTGGCCCGCCGTATCAGTGCGGTCGCGCGCGTTGCCGCTGCTGCCGCCGCCGCTGACGCTCATTTTCAAGATATGTAGCTGACGCTGTGGCCGCTCTCATCGCCGTAGCCGGCGTTGTCATTGTCACCGTCGACGACAACCCCCCCCCCCCCCCGCCGTTCTTGCTTCCCTCCCTCCTCCCCTCACACTGCTGTCGTATGTGAGAGCGTCATCGGAGCAATCCCCCACGTTGAGTGCGGCGTACAGTAGCATCAGCAGCAGCAGCAGCCCCATCCTCCACAGCTGTATTCGGCATCATAGGTAGGTAGGTACGTCCCATGGTAGTCCGTACATGTGCCGTATTTCATCCTATTGGCGTTCCAGGAGGGGCAGGAAGGCAGGCTGTCAGGACATCGGCACGCTCCTTAGAGATGGTGGTAGGAGCGGCGGCGGCGGCCGCGGCGCTGGTTTAGGTACCGGAATGTGTTGAGCAAAGCATCGAGGAGCTGCTGCCGCCGTTGCGGTTGGTGCTACTGCTGATTCCGCACTCACGAGCATCACTCGAGGAACCGAGAAAAGCGTGCCTTTGGCCGAGAGGCTCTTGAGCAGCCAGTGGAATCGAGCTTGCTCGAGTTTGCCGTCGATCGATGCAATCCTTTTCGATTGAGCCAGCAGCCGGGCAGGTCGTCACAGGCTGCTACCACCACCACAGGCTACGCCTGCGAGACGTGACCCGTCGAAACCTGCGCCGCGAGTGTCGCGCGCGCCTTTACGCTGCCCGGCAAGGCTAGCTCATCTCTTTAGCTTGCCGGTGGAACACGTCACCGTGACGCCAAGCCCGACGAAGCGTACACGTTCGTGTTCTTTGGCGGGTGCGTGCTACAGGTTTTCCTGGAAAGGGTTTCAAGTCCCGTTCGATCCGAACACCCTTGTGGAGATCCCCTGGTCAATGACTTATTCGGCAGTCAACCGACATAGGATTCAACTAGGTGTTTAGTTAGCTGACAGCGGGTGGATTAACAAACTCGTCCATGATCCATCGTCGCTGCGTTAAAGTTTCTGCTTTGCCATTTGTTGTGCTTGTGTCTTCTGTTGAACGGAGGTCTCGCGACGGTTATTGAACCAAAAAGTGGGCTTAACTCGTGTGTCACGAAGTGTCGCCTTCTCGCTGCATCGTCACAATGACAGCCCATCATCAGGAAGATCTCAACCAGATACATAACCGTAAGTTCCTACATCAATTGCCGTCACCAAATTTGATCCCCGTTGTAATTGTCGACTGTAACATCGCCTAATAAGATATGCAGTCACTTTATAAGGACGTGAGATACTTAAGCATACTGTTTTTCAGGTACATTTGCGCTCTACTACAGTCGTCTAAATTAATTAAGCGTCCTCACGTGGCATGCGGAAACAAATCATTGTGCATTGTATGAGCCTATAGAAATCTAAGATTTTGGATCATATTGCATTTCTATAACTAAACTGGATTTTTCACACTGCTTAGTTTTTCGCCCATAAAAATGGAACTATACCAAAAAGTATATTACTTGCATTCAATAATTTTTTGTAGAGGTAAAGCACCGAATCTTTTTAGAAAGAGAGCAACCGAGAAAAACGATAGTGTGGTTGTTAGAAAGGAAACCTCAAATGTAACAGCACGATTAGATGATCCGCTATCGGTGGCTACAAGTGAAAATTAGATTTCCAAAGAGTACTGTTTCTCGCGTTATTTGAAAAGCATAAGATACACAAGATGTCGACCGGGAGATGGTCGAATGGACGATAGATAATATGGCCAATCAGGTGTAGGCGTCATATAGGAACTAGTTCAGGATTAGTCACTTCGAATTGTTTTTGCTCTAACCATCTTCAGCTAGACAACTCCTTAGCCGCACGGCACCAACTTGTCCATGTAGCGCTGGTGTACTTGCGTACTATTTCGTACATGCGTGCAGTGACAGCCATACTACGGTTTACATACCGAGTGGCATGTCGTCCAGTTGAATAACCCTCTTCAGACAATATTTCGGCCTGTCGCCATACATCCTCTCGTGTAAGTTTCGAGAGCGTTTCCTACTACTGAGGTACGATCAAAACCAATCAAATCTGCCAGCAACCCAGGCTAGATACTCAAAGAAGCAATTTTCTAGTCTCTATTAATTACGTACATATTAGTTATACGGGCATCCCCATGATAGGGCAGAATGTTCCACATTCAACATTCTACATGACCGTTGTGGGTCGTAATAGCCCTTGGATGCACACGGCCAAAGCCCGTAAACTGTGAATCGGACCACTGCATGGCCGTTTGTGCTAGAAACGTCCTTCTAAGTGCAGAACATGATTGCACCGATACTGACCAATGATGAACTAATACTGGTCAATTCAATTCAATTATATTTATTTCACTTAGATAGAGTATAATATACAGTTCAATATGTTTCTTCATAATACTCTATCTTCTTCACGCTTTCGGCGAGAGAAGTAGTGCAACAATGTTTTGTTCAGCGCTGTGCATTCCACTGCATGGTACTTGGCACACCTCTGCAGGCAATACTGGTCAATTTGTCTTGCTAAATGCGAATGCAATTATTGTATGCTGACGTTGGTAGTCAAGGCGATTCGTGCAGAACGAGTGCAATCCAAGCACTTTTTGTGAAACGTCGGCTTGATGCGGTCAAGCATTTCCATGTGCTCGTGTGATGATTGCGGCCACTTAAGCTGAACGCCGTGCGAAGCCATTTTGAGGTCAAACAAACCGGGCGTCTTCAGAGAAGGAGTAGGTGTGGCTGGCGTATTTGAGGTTTTTTAAGCACTAGCGGAATTGTCAGCTACAACACGTTATTACCTGCAACACTTCATAACGTCAGCCTTGTTTAGATTAATTTCCAGTCCAAGCTCGGAGACATAGACATAGAACCCAACCAGAAATGCTGCACCTTAAATCTTGATAGAGACATAATGATTGCCGTAGGTAGTTAGATGCCGCCGCTGTACATAGCAAAACACCGAGACAGACTTTCCTTTCTTCACTAATGTGCCAGCAACCTCCTGTAATAAGTACGCTAGGATCTAATTATTTGAAACGTGCCTTACGAACCCCAAGTTGCCTTCCTGAAGTAAAAACGACGGATTTACGTAATGTCCAAGCATGAAAACTTTTTGAAGGCCTTGATAGTGGTTTCGTAAGTCACTTGGTGTATACAGCGATGATTACTCCCCTGCAAGACAGGCAGCTTTTCTGATAGGCGATAACTTTTTCTGTCAAGATATGACTTGTTTTCAGTACAGACTTTCTTTAGTGGACGTTATTTAAATCACTACTATTTGCTGTGTTAGTTGTTTTGTATTAATGTTTTATTTATATACTATTTCCAATTATGTGCTTTCGTTTTACATCCGTGAATATGGAAATTCCTCCCCCTGCACTCCTAGGTACGACTGCAAATGTAAGACAATCTGCGTAGATTCTAAACAAAAAAAATCTTGTGTTTATGTCCACTATTTCTGCCACATGCCTTCTAATGGTTCTGACTACAAAATACCCAACTACATTTAAGTGATTTAAGACCACAGATTTCTCTTCGTATGAACCTGAAGGATTTGACAACTAAATGAATAAACTCAAGGTTTCTAGGAATTTTCTTTTGAATAAAGGAATTTCTTTACTCAAATTTTAATACCTTTTTTTAGTTATGAAGAAATGATTAATTCCAAAACAGGTGGCCGTAAAAGTTCTAATTATTCAGGTCTATTGTGATTTTAAACAGCGGTGTCTTTAAGTGTAACATCAAAATCCTGCAAGTGCCATATATATTCACTGAACCCTACAGCAAAAAATATAATGCAGGCTGCGTAAACATAATGGCAACGCTTGATAAAGGCCCGCCCCAATCCAGAGTGAGTTGTGAAACTCATAAACTCCTGCCAAGAGGGTCCTTCTACTAACGTTCCTAATGATAGAAGTTATTTTCGCTAATTTGCCCTCATTCCCGCTCGAACTAAGGGCCAGTTAATGTCTGATACATTTTTTCGCAGAGTGAGCATGGAAACTCACGATACCGAAATAAAGTTTAAATTACTTGAAGATGCATAGGAGTTATATTCGTTTTCCGATGGTTAGTATGGGTATCGGTTTGTGCTAACCCGTCTACGTGTTATTATTAATTCAATTTATTCCACACTTGTGTGACCGTCCACATGTGTGAACTAAACAGATGCTACAAAGCAGCTGTTTTATTACGATATCCTACGTGTAATGCGCGACTCGACACCCTTCTGTTTCGAAACAAAACAATTTTTGCAATAAGCTAAATAAACCTTCCCGTTGCCTCGCATGGTACGCACTTCGTATGCACTAATGCGCCAATGTCCTTCAAGGTGAACAGAATCATCTGCGTGGCTAATCGGCCTACTCAACCAGTGAGCACTAACCGCTTATGGTTCGACCTTAGGAAAATACCTTTACAACTAAATTCGGAATGAAAACCGAAGTGAGAGCTACCGTCTTAGGTATACAGGTAACGTGCGCAAGTATACGTGTAGTTATCCGTATATTCGGATATGGGCGTTGTAGTGCAGCAAGGATTGTTTCAGCTTTCAGAAAGTAGAAAATTCCGTTTGTTACTCTAAAGGCTGCGAAAAAATTGCTGCGCTTTGAATAACAAACAGTATCAGAAAGCCCATCAGATAGCTGTTACAGTTGGCTTCTCTTTATGTAGCAGCTGTTGCCGTTAATCGTGATGGATGCTACTACCAATGAATACATGTCGCCAAGTCAACTGCCTTCCTGCTCGACACTCTGTGGTGTTACTCGAGTCACATTTGTGCTTTCCCAAACGATTGCGACTGAGGCATTCCAACACGATTTCACCGTAAGAAATAGCTTCACCGGATATTTTTGCAACTATAGTAAGTGCCTTTGAAGGACGGCCATGCTAGCGATAATTAATTCACTTAGTGTTAAGTTTTATATATTAATTAGTAATTAATTATTAATTAGCCCGCATTTGGCTTACACACATTATTATGTACTGCAGCTTTTCTCACATTACTTTCGTTAGCGGTATCACTCTCGTGCACTGTTAGAGGCGAGACTGATCACACGATTCTTCACACAGCTTGCATTCGCACTCGGTCGCTTCCCTCGTGAAACCCATTCCGTGATTCCATAGCCTTATATGAAATCCATGTATTGCAAAAGATTGTCGAAGGTCTCCGTTCTCGATAAGAGGTAAATTGTTACATAGCACAGCAACGCTTGCTCTTCCAGGACTTTCAGTCGGTTGCCCAAAGCATTCTATCATATTGTTTACTTCGCAATAACATTGCATTCCAAGATAGTACATAATTACAATAAGATTGTCATGAGATACGATTTGAACACTTCAGCGAGCGTCCTACCGGGTGAAAAGTTGCAAAGACCGTCGATGTGCCAGCTTGCTGCGTGGCATCTAGCGCACATCTGCGAGCAGAACTGGTAACGACATTGATCGTTAATTTGGTGAAATTCTTGGGTCAATACATACCAAATGATGATAGTCATGCACAATGTACAATAAGTGCGCCTTCCGACTAGTGCATTCCCAGAGTTCCCTGGCAAGGTGCACATCTAATTGCGCTACCTCTGCTGAGGCTTCGGTCACTTTTCCTTGCCACTCCAACAAAAAGCTGCTGAAGTGGTCCTAATAATAATAGGTGATTTAATGGCGGTTTCTTGCCGTAAGACATTTTTCACATACTAACCGGGAAGTAAGACGAAGGAGGGCTAAAGTTGATTTTTTATTCGTGCAATTCCATTAAAAGAAGGTGAGTTGACTTTGTTGTTTCTGACTGGATCCCGATTGATTTTCCGCCACGATGCTACATGCACGCAAGCGGTTCGGTCAGGAGTGGCGTTGACTCTTTCTTTTCCGCCGGTATCTATAATCGTCTCATCGGTCGAGTGCTTACGAAGTGCTTCTCGTAGGGACGATTTAGTTTAGTGTCGCAGCGAGCATCCAACGAATTTTTTGAATCAGCTCGCGGTACAACATAATTCCTTGTTGTTTGTGTACCCAAACTGACCTCTGGTGGAAGGTTATTATCCACAACGTCAGAATAGCATGTATTGGCAATGGATGCCAATACAACATTAGTATTTTAATTTTTAGTTTGTGTTTTACAGTGTAGCTACTCAATGATGCGAAGATAACTTTTAAGATTCATTCCATGCCTAACAGTAGCCACTTTCCAAAATATCATCCGACATCATTAACTGTCTGACTCCGTTGGGCGGATCATGTTAATATACGAGGGCAGGGAAAAATATTCACTATTTTTAAATTTATAACTGAGGCAGGCGCTACCAAGGTCTTCCGGTTTATTTTGATTAGATGGGCCATTCATCAGCGACACGCAGGTTACTCTCGCGCCAATCGGTGACGGCGTTTATTGGTTGAGTTTGGCTCAAAGAAGTCTGCTTTTATAGCCATCGAACAGTGAACCAAAACACCATGTATACGCGATATCGTCGATTTGACTACTACCGCAAAATTTTAAACGAGTTGCTCGAGAACATCTGGTGCTATAGACCTTAACTCTGGGCAACTAATTCTTGGATCCTTCATCACGACCACGCACCGGTGACACAAGTGCATTACAGCGAGCTAGAGTTATTTTGAAGGGAACCAAAACACTTTGCGAAATTGAATATATGTTTTCGTTGCGATCTGTCCTCGAATATATATATATATATATATATATATATATACCTGCCGTATACATATACAGGGTGTTCCTATTTGTGTGTCCAAAACGCTAGGGTATGGTCAAACTCGGTGAGAAAATCATTTTTGCCAATGGGTGGAAGCCGGGAAAACGTTTTGTTTAGGAGTGAGGATGAAATTTATAAAAGCAGTTATTCTGTCTTTTTTCTCCTACATAGTTGTGCAAAATCTACGTTTGCGGGAGAACCAGTCAACGCACAAAGGAACCGATCATACCGGCGTGTTTGGCGGAATATTCTGCACAATAGAGTATTCATTACTAGCTTGCGTAGCAAAAAGCGAATAGCCAGATTAAGGAAAGTCATAAAAAGTCAAAATGTTACGTTAACGCTTTTTTGTGCAACATCGTAATTTTTTCCATTACGACCGAAAATGTACGTTCAAAAGACTACTCTCAGGCAATAGCAAATTTAATGCCCACTACATTCTTACCAAAGTGATGGTGCTGCGTTACGTAGTTACCAAGTAACTAAGCTTTTTCGACAGTCATATCGAAAGCGAAGGCATGCATACTTGCATAGGGTGTATGAGAAAGTTAGGTACGTATTTTGAGGTTTGGTAGAACTCAGCAAGAGAATAATTTTTTCTTATGGAAAGAGGGGGCGGAAACGTCTTGGCAAAATGCTACGGTTCTAAACGTGAAAACTTCAACGTGAAACATAACAACTATGACTGTCGAAAAAGCACTTTGGTACGAATGTAGTGGGCATTAAATCTGCTATTGCCTGAGAGTAGTCTTTTGGACGTGCATTTTTGGTCGTAATGGAAAAAATTACGATGTTGCACAAAAAAGCGTTAACGTTACATTTTGACTTTTTATGACTTTCCCTTAATCTGGCTATTCGCTTTTTGCTACACAAGCTAGTAATGTATACTTTATGGTGCATAATTTTCCGCCAAACACGCCGGTATGATCGGTTCCTTTGTGCGTTGACTGGTTCTCCCGCAAACGTAGATTTTGCACAACTATGTAGAAGAAAAAAGGCAGAATAACTGCTTTTATAAATTTCATCCTCACTCCTAAACAAAACGTTTTCCCGGCTTCCACCCATTGGCAAAAATGATTTTCTCACCGAGTTTGACCAAATCTAGCGTTTTGGACACACAAATAGGAACACCCTGTATATATATATACCTGCCGTATACACCTACGTTATAATTTAAAAACAAAATACTTTGCGGCTCAAGAGGACTTCCATTTCCCCCGGTTTGCTGTTTGGTTTAAAAGAGATGCTACCTGGTACTACAAAAACATGCAGCACTCCAGGTGTTAACTTAACGTTTTCTTTGTTACGGTAAGAGACCTTAGGCAAACAACGTGTATCAAAAGTATACTACATATTGCACGCCCGACAAATAAAATATTTATGTATTGAGTTCTGTATATTTATATCATTAAAGACTCTAAATTACTGACCTTTTCTGCATGTTGCGTGACGTTCGGCGCGCCGCTTTATTATCTGCAGCTGCGGCACCAAAAGCCAAATTGTAATTGCTTGACTATGTTTGGCGAGATTAAAACATGATGAGCTAATTAGATAATTATCCAAGCGTAATGAGGCTCTATGATCTAGACCGTGCAAGGAGCGATCGCTCGACCGCTAACACAGTCGGCCGGCCTATAAGCTTAAGCATCAGTAGAACGCAGTGGTGGGTGGGCGCGTTCGTGCCATGACGGTGGCGAGTTGGGGCTAGTGGTCTACGTTCGAGAGGCGGTCAAGAAACAACCCTGCGAGGGAATCGCTGAGGCGAGGGATGGTGTACGCGGTACAGCGTACCGAGATGAGTGTCACCCACCATGTGCAGACAAAAGAGATGGAGAAATAGAAAACAGAGGACACAGACTTGGACATGAAGTAGTTCAGGCATTCTATCCGTTGCCGTCCAGGTATTCAGCAGCACAAGCATGCTAATGCCATTCTAGTCGTGTTTTACCGCTGCAAAGCAACATCAAGTTAAGATTGCGTGATTACCACCATAACAGTTCAAGGAACTTCGTGGAACTCTGACTAACTTGTGGAAGCAACGTCTGGAGATACGAGGTGACGGTATGCCAATTCCTAGTGTCCAGAGGCAATCCTCAAGTAAATGCTGACGGTTACGTGATTCGGCTATTACCAGTCGCCTTCGCCGACGATCTGAAAAGAGGTACATACAGGAAGATTCATAGTGGTAACATATCCCAAGAATCATTATGCAAAAAGGGTCAGCGGTTTGTTATTTGCACGGCTTTGTAATGCCGTCCAATATCTAAGCCAACACGCCTTTATAAATCCAAAAGCACATAAAATGCTAGTACGACCTAAGTTGCATGCACCATGAAGCTCAGTTATGAGCTTAATCTTTTTTTGTTTGTTATAAACGTTTTGAGTTATGTGCATACTATATCATGCTGTTATAAACATAGCATGGCTATGTTATTGAACATCGCATCTGCCCTGTTCTGCAAATAATATGTTTTAAAAATGCGACCAGTGCAGCGTGTTTCAAAATTTATTAATACTTACTAAGCAAAAAAGTTCCGTTTGTTATATGGTGTACGTTTTAGTGATGCCTTTCCACTTCTAAGTCTATCACGAAAGTAAAATATAATCTGAAAATCTTCGTGAATTTCCTCTAGAACAGCGTTTAAGGGCGCCAACCTATTTTTCTACGTTAAATCAATAAAAAAAAGTGGGCGATTTCCTAGATTTGTTTTGGAGTATGCGTAACGCTGCACCATATAAAAGCCCAAATCGAATTTAGTTCGCATAGCTAGTAGCTAATCATATTTTGTATAAAGAGAGCAACCTGTTTTTCTTGTCCGCTGAGTATGCAAGCGTTTTGTGTTGACGCTTAAATGTCTGCACCCTATATTGTCTATATTTATTTTATGTCCTCAAGAAAGCTGTTGTTTTAGGAGTATACCAAATGGGTATCTATTTATAAATAATAAAATATATATTAATAATAGATAGGACAAAGTAGCTGGCCACTTTCAAACGACGGATTGCATCAATTTGAATATTTTTAGAGTTACATATATAATCCTAAAAATCTAAGATTATGAAGAACCTTTAAAGTTTCATTGTGATATATGTATATATAGGGCATTCTGAGAAGAATGAAAACTGTTAATAGCAAATAAAATGTAGTTTTCCATTTAAAACTATAATTAATTTTAATTTATTTATAAAACTTATATGTCGGAAATATTATGTGTATTGACCAACACATCTGAAAAAAATGTATTTTTCAGTCTTGCTGGCATGTCTGCGTTATTTTAACATACTTTTAAAAATATGGTTTGTCACAATTGTGGCTGAAGCTTAGTGATACAACGTCTAATCAATTCATTCAAGGCTTGAATAGTCATAGGCGTGCTGACATCAACTTTTGCTTTAAAAAACCCACAGGAAGAAGTCCACAGGCACGTAGTTAAACGGTCTATGCGGTAGTCCAATTCTGGTCGTTTTAAGTAAATATTGTGCGAGCAGGGAATATCTAGTTCCATAGTGCAAATGTTTTATGAAATGTGTGGCAAATGGCAGCGCTCTGTTGAAACCAAATATGTATACCATTTTTCAATTGAGGGACAATAAAACTGGGTTATCATGCCCCTATTTCGTTCAACATTGGCTGTATGTGCATTCCGAAAAATCCGCACTAAACAAAATTGAAACGTTTGAGATGCGTTTTCTTCTCATGAAACTCAAGTGGGTCAAGTCACTCCAAGTGCGATGACAATTTTGCCTGTTTAGGAAGCCATCAATATGTAAGTGGGCCTCATCCCTGAATCTAACTCTGTTAAAAAAGACTCACCGTTCACTTCCTGTGAACAAAGACAATGCCTTCTGTATCGAATAGCTATTCGTTTTTAATATGGCGGACTGTCTACCGTTGTCTACTATTTAAAGGTTTGATCGAAACAGACACAGCAGCAAAATTGGCACGAAATGTTCCGCCCTTGCTGGGATATATATACACATATATATATAGATATATATATATATATATATATATATATATATATATATATATATATATATATATATATATATATATATATATATATATATATATATATATATATATATATATATATATATATATATATATATATATATATATATGCAAAACACATACTGTTATTGTGATTACACGTAATCATTAAATCTCGGAAACGGCATTCGTTGCCGTTATTCTTGGACAGATATAGAATAGGTTGTATATGCATCTCCGGAAAATGTCAGCGACCTAACGCCTAGATAGCTGGCACTAACCGACATGTCTCATAATGATATTTGGTGCAGACAAGGCCGCAAAATTTGCAGTAACATTCATCGGAAGGCTTATACAAGCACGTTATTATGATGTTGTATAGCGTAGATAGAATAAATTACAGCGCATTCAGATTGCTTTATAATCGGCTTGTATTACGAGCTCGTACTATTTCTTGCCAACAACTTTCTGCGTGCAGTGCCGAAAAGAATGTTTATGAGCAAAATTGTATTCAACTTAAATTAGCAAACCGGTTTGGTAGCAACTGCATCATTCATTGAGGTTAACGGGGTGAGCCATTTGTCACGCATAAGCATAACGAATCATCACGTGTCTTGCCAGGCTTAATTGCAAGATCTATAAAAACGATTATTATTAGTATTGTCAATAACTCCCTTAGGGTATGCAGTGAGTCATATCATGAATGACGTTACCTTTATTATTCAACTATCTATGGACGCAAAATGAGAAAAAGAGCGACCGACCCAGACAAACAAACGAATCCGTTCGGAAGACGTTCACAGCCAATCAGTGGCTCGCGCCAAACGCGAACTCATCAATGGGCGAATGAGATCTAGATTGTTTAGAGAGTGGAACGAGTCGTGGGGAAGAGACGGAAGGACAGCGGCAGAGTGCAAGGTAGTGAGGATCACCATTGTTACGGATGGTGTGGCGCAGTTGAGGCGACGACAAAACACTCCGAAGCAAACGATAGCATGAATGGCGATCGTGACGCTGGCCGGAGTGGACTGAGACGCCGGAGTGGTCACACGTGAGCGTGCGACAATTTCGCCTTGAGAGCGTCTTGCATTGTAGCAACACCACGGCAGTGATGGCGGCCTCTACGGCAGGAGCGGCAGCAACAACAACAACAACAACGACAACAACAACATGAGACAGGCTTCGCCAGCTTGATGAGGTGGCTGCGATGACGAGAGGAGGCGAGGATCGCGTCTGAACCTCGTCAAGGCCAATCAGAGCGGATCGAGCAATGATCGATTGTCGCCTTCAATCGTTATAGATATTTGTCACTTTGACCGACTGAAGGCGATCGATCTGTCGGGCGGTCGGTCGGTCGGTTCGGTCAGGTGAATCCATACTCTCGGCATGCACAAGCCAGACGACACGATTGCAGCCGCTGTACGCAGCAGCTTAGCTGCGACCAATTAACGGCGTGGCGCGAAAGATCGCGGGGGAGGAAGAATCAAAAGAAAAGGGTTGCTGGATAGAACGCGGGGGGTGGGTGGCTGTTGGCAGTAAACGGTGCTTTTCACGACGCTCTTCATTTGACTTCACTAAACGACGACGACGACCTCAATGAGGTGTGAGCGTCGTCATAGGCGAATTACGAACGTGGCTCGAATGTTGGGAGATTAGGCGTTGCGAGCCGGGCGGCTACTCGTCATCAGCCCCAGTCGCAACGGTCGCGCGAACGGTATACTCGTATTACGCAGCAACGCGCCAGCATTCAGCGTATGCGAGTCTCTACTACCGTTTGGTTTTCTCTAATAAGCTATGACAGATCGCATCAAGGGCGTCACATCATCTGTTTTGTCTGCGACGCTGATCCAACTGGCATCTTCATCGATGTCAACGCAAACGCCAGTTGGGGTCGGAGTAAAGCAGATTATCATCAGCTTCATTCAGATCTGACCCCACCAATCAAATCGTTTGTAGGGCGGAAGGTCGGGGGGAAACCCTAACACGTTATTGACAATCGTATAAATGAAAACGACTCTAGGTAAACAAATATATCAAATCATAGTAACAAAATCAATTGTGAAATCAAATGCTATTGTTGCGACAACAAATCTTAACTGATGACTCTGATGGCCTAAGACATCGACGAGGTTTCTTAGCACAATAAAGCAAACGTGATAGGTTAGCTGAACAATGTATTCACATTGTTATATCGTTGCACATCCTACAAAAGCTAATCAACGTTTCTCATAATAAACTAAGTTTAAGAACTAAAGTTAGTTTGTTCACTGTCTCGGGCGGCAGATGTCATGTCTAAGCTACTATATCTACAACCTAATAAGCAATACTCACTTTTGCTTACTTCGAAAAAACAAACATGCTTTCGATTAGAGCAATCACTCTATGAGCTGTTCACGTAAAATGGGTATCGACCTTATATTGCTTAAGATAAATTAACGCTCGCAATGGGCTTTGACGTCTATACATACGCACGGACAAATACAAATTATCAAGCAGATCACACTCAGGTCACTCCATTTCAAGAACAGCTACATCGTAGCGGCATTTCTCGGCATAGCGGTTAGAACGAGAGTAAGCCAAAAAAGGCGGCATAACGCCATGTTAACTACAAAGTAAAGTTTTTTTTTAACTACTAAGAAAAATAAAACCGACTTGACACGATAACAATTTGAATTACAGACCCCAGGCCGTCGAGTATGAGTATTAAACAAATGTAATGAGTGTTTACATTCACGCTACTGGAACCTTTCTAAGTGATATCGCTGTCCGACCACGAAAAGTAAGCGGTACCTCACTGTCTAAATGTATAGCACATTCTGGATTACACAGATTTAGGGATCTTCTAAATCTGACACTGACTAATTACTTAGAATTTCTAATATCGCCGCCAATTCCCTGCTGACGGCTTCCGCCTGAAGAAATCTCTCCAATTCTGGGTGCGAGGTCAAGCAGCTTGCGTAAAGTCTTGTTGGTCTTCGACGTTGATAGGCCGGGTACGCCAAGCATTTTAGGCGCGAAGGGGCAAAATTCCTGTGGGCTTCTTATGTGAAGTGAGTCAGGGTGGCGTTACAGACGAGCGTTTTCCCGTTTTCGAGAATCATCTAGGTCATTCCATCGATCCACCTCCCACCGTCAAAGCTAAAGCGGTGACCAGAGAAAGCGCCAATGTGTCGTTTAAGACCTACAGTTCTGGGTGAGCGGCCGGCGCTCCGAATGTCTGAAAGGCCGTGATGACCGAAATACGATGGACAAAGGCCCGTGCTGACGCGAACGCATACAGCGTGCAGCAGCAAACTAAGTGAGGGCAATGCAAATGAACATGCGCCTTTTCCTGCCTCTGCTGCGTTTGCTCTTTTTAAGGAAACCACATTTTTAAGTCCGACGCGGTCTGACTCACTCGTATCTGATTACAATATAAGGTAGATGCCATTGCCAAATAAGATGCGTAAATATTATGAAGTTTGTTTGTATGACTCCGATTGACTGCTCTTCGTCAACTAAATGTGGCAATCTAAGTTATAAACGAAGTTATAATACTTCGTCAGATTAATATTGATGTTAATTCATATTAATATAAATATATATTAATATTAATATATATATTAATAGATACATGTACTCGACGCCGCAGTATAGTCATCGATACCAGAAGAGTGCATACAAATATTTTCGTCCCGTAGGGGCATATACTGACACGCGCTGGGGAACAATTGTTTACACCCCGTTATGAGCTAAATAAAAATATGGCATAACCCCAATTTATATACAAAAAAAAACGTACAAGAAATTATTTTTGTCTATCGTTTATCAGTAAGAAGAATGCACCGCAACAGAAGACGACTTGTTTGAACAAGAATACGACAAGTTTATTGCAAGAATACTCTGCCAACCCTTTTGCCACTAAATATTTAGCGGTGTGTTGGGAGTCGCTACAAATGTTAGGGTGCCAAATTTCGTAGTCGCCAACATTCTTCTCCAACATTAATTGTTCATTCATGTGGAAAGTTAAAAGCGCTTCTAGCCTGTCCCATACTAGTCTTACAATTGTTGTTATTATGACGGCTAATCGTTACGATAACTGGACTGGAAGAACGAGCAGCAAATGTTCTGTACGTTCAGCAACAATATGTTTGTTTGTGTAATACTCAGATAACTGGAGTAACTGACCCAACATTAAAGCTTCGGCTATTGGTTTTTATAATCTGGTATCATTTACCCAGTATTGGGCATGGTCACCTGTTGAGATCTAAGCCATTTTTATGTGAACGTCCTTTTGCACTATCTTTGTGCTGGAGTACAAGTGAGATATTGAGATGCGGTTGCGTATTTGTATTTTCCTTTGATACTAAGTGCTGTTTCTTGCAGTGTAAAAGCCCATCGTGCTAGACAACCAGACAAATCTTTGACTAGGTATGAACTAGTAAAGTGCATGGTAATTTATTAAGAATGTATTGTGGTATCCGTATTCATAATGTGAGAGCTCTATAGATACGGATGGCATATAGTCCCCAGACAATTGCTATACAAGTTGTTGTGGTCATCTGGTTGTTTTTAATCTACTTAAATACGTAGTCCTTGTGAGCAATCATCTATTTCAAAAATGACCATTAATCGACAACATTTGATCGAAGCGTTATAGTCGATCAAGGTTTATTAGAGCAAATACCCAAAAAACGTTTTATCATGTTTCGACACACTCGTGATAGGAATTGGTCATTGTCCCTATGTCATAATCTCCATATCTGTTTGGTTGGGTTAAATCCTTTTGTTGGATGCCATTTAGTATGGAAAATGTAATTTTATCCTACTTACTTATCCTACTTAACATACTTTGACATTAATGGTGCGTTGTTCTGTTGGTGCGTATTTTTTTGGTAACATAGTTTAGAGCCTTGTAGAATTGTCTCTCCGACTTTGTATCGGCATTTTTGCTTACTGTCGCGCTCAAATAGTATTGTGATTTTACTTACTTCTGGTAGGTGTGCAGTTGGTTTCCGATGATTTCTCGCCGCTCTATAAAAATAGCGGTATTTTATACATTTTTATATATAAATGGATCTTGCAGATATCTTGAACCGCGTAAATGATCTCAATTATGACTGTTGTGTTGGCGGCCAGGCTCATTTTTTCTCAAGGGCGTTTTAGCAGGTGGACTCGTTGGCTTGTTTATTCGCGTGAGGAGACAACAACTACTCCTTGTCTAATCCAGTCTAGATGCAATAAATAATGTGAGATCAAGTGAGAAGACGTACATACTACTAAAATTAGGATGAAGACCATGATCAGGCTTATGATGATGATGATGATAACAACATCTCATGATAACATGATAAATACTTCTCTCTGCCATGCATCGTTCATTTCTCTCTCTCTCTCGCTCGCTTTCTCTCTCTCTCTTTTTGTTTAACCCTATCTCTCTAACGTTCTCCGTCTATAGCCGGCTGTCTGTCTCCTGCGTTGACAGTTCTGACCGTTATGATCCTGACAATGGCGCCTGTATAATGGTTGTTACGCTCCCACCGTACGTACCTATTAGCAGCATATAGCCAGCATGCCGCTTTCGTTAATTAACCTCGACCGACCACTGGTAGCGGTGGTGATGGTGGGGATTGGGGGTGGTGTTGGTGGTAGCGGTGAAGGTATTATCATCATCATTATCGTCATCTTGATATCTACCCATCATGTGGCTGCCGTTCGCATGGCAGTATCTCCGGCCGGATGACGCTCCGGCCGACGAAATCGTGTGGAAAAGTTGACATCGTATTACCGACGCCCTGCTGGACCTAATCAGCAGAGAGCACTGGCACAAACAACGTTAACTGTACGCTTCGTAAGAGCAGAGTGATACACTAACTATTTGTTTTATATATATATATATATATATATATATATACATTCTAGTAATTGGTTCAATAAAATATAAAACCGCCAAGAATTGCCAAAGCTATTTTCAGCAATACAAAACGAACATCTCGTAAACGAAATCATTCGTAAAATGCTTAGCCAAACACCACCACACTCACGGATAGTGCTATGTCTGGAACTGCGATAGGTATGTTTAGAATGGGGATTGTTTGTACATCTTATGCAAGTGGTCATTACGAGCAGTTACCATCTACTTAGCTATTTTTTCGACTTAGTTAAAATCTCAGTGTCAAATCATATGAAAACAAATATACTAACGCAGCAACAATAATAAACAAACATATATAATAACAGCATACGAGCAATTAAGAGTAACAGTAAAGCTGGGTGCATGCGATTCTTTTATGTTTGACCCGCAGAGTTGATAAACATGCACCAGAAAGTTGTATACGTGCCTTTTGACAAACGCTTATAGCGCATGTGCAGACGTATATTTTCACTATGCATCTTGACCCAAGTCATACCAAGTTCGGTTTAGTAAAACCGTTCCAAAGTGAAACCAAAGTGTATCGGCTCTACTAATCGCTTGAATCGGTAATCGCCCTCTCAAGTACATTTACAAATTTATTTTTGTTCGCGGGATTTTTAGCCATGGCAAACTTATCGTGATGACGATTATTATAGCGATATGATCTCGTTTTATTTTGCCAATCGAGCACTGCTTTTTGCCTTATTCTGCACAAATTAAACAACAGCAACCTATGTTTTAATGTTTAACTAGGGTGACTACCCGAACTTTCAGCTGCGCCATTTCCAAGTATATGACGAATGATGGTCATCGGCGGCGGACATTCCAATAGCGATGTAGCTCGTAGATTCTAACGGTTACCGAAAAAAAAAACAATAACGAGCTATTTACTTAACTGTTAGTGTTATAGAGTGGTTTATGTTCTTAAACTGCCTTACTTGTCTTACTGCCTGAAAATAACAACTTTTTTAGATTAAATATATGTTACAACCTTTCCGATCGGAACCACTTTTGGTTTACATGGCTGAAAATAGAGGTTCTTCTCTGCATTCCGTTTACTCTCCGCCTTCTAGCGTTGATCTACGGTCGCCATCATATCTCGTTGTCGGCGCACTTTTTCAGCTGGTTATCTTTACAGCTCATTTGTCTTCTCATTATGCCTTTCACCAGCCATGTGCCATACCATGTGCTCATTTGCACCTGTCCTCAAGGACGACGGTGCTCCGTACATGGCGATGACTAAGTCAGTCACCGTCATGCACAAAGATGATATTGCCGTTGAAATCTGTCGCACGTCTTCAAGTTCTGAGCAGAGGAAATTATGTGTGTGACGTCGTAAGAATAAACAAATATAACAACAATATATAGCGCCAGCGCTTCGTCTAAAACCACAGAGTCACCTTTCTAATATTTTTTTCTTAACTTTATAAAGCTTTAACTAGGCTTTACGCAGGCAAGTAAGAAATCCTTAATTTGCCTCTGTTGCGTTGCTGATTGAAATTTGTAAAACGTGTGCGGCAAATATACAACACACTGTCAGTAAATGTATAAATTGCTATAACTTATAAACAATTTAGTAAATAGCAACGTGCGCACAGATTGGAAACGTCTCGATATGACAAATAAGCATCGTGCATTCGTATATGGTACTGACAATTGGTGCCAGCGCCTTCATACGATTATCTTGTTCTGTATATATACGATGTATGCAAAAGCTATGCTTTGTTATGGATCTGCCACTGAAATATTGTTTGCGTGAATTTTATAGCTATTAGAGTGCTCGTGTATATGGTACCTAACAGGCTGGTTTTGTGGAACTTACCTTTAAAAATACCTCAGTCGAGTACTATTTTCAGACAGTTGTAGGTCGGGACTTCATCTTGGTACACCTTGAAACTAACTATCTGCGATGACCGATTAGATGAATGTACACCAAGCGTTGTTGTTAAAGCAGTAAACGGTTGTGGGGAGACTCACAAGGCCATTAAAAACAGTCGCTCTCGATGGCCCTTGTTCAGGTGTGGTTGCAGTACTGTCTCCTTGCGATGTATTTACTAATTCGATTTATTCCGAAGACATTGACTTAGAGCATTTGACAAATAGGTTATGCTACGCGTCGTTTACGATAGGTAACATCTCTTGCAAGGTATTTATCGGTTCACACAGCATTATTTATTTGGTACTTGCATCAAATGATATTAAGCTTGTACGGACTTTGGCTCCTAGGCGTGGCACTTATGAGACCCACTGTGGCATTCACCGGTATGATTTAATTGCACTCAGGAGGAATATTTAAGACAACATTGTTTCATTACTATATACATATGTAATATATGTAGGGTGGTCGATTTTGGTTCCTGGTCATGTCTCCGAGTGAGAAAATAAATGAGACTCTTGCCAAATGGCTCACTGTACGACGTGATGAAGTGAAAGCCACAATTGTTGAGGGCTTTACTTGAATAGTAGGCCATCACTCTGTCTCAACAGCGGAATCGTCTATATCGCCACTCAGAGATTAGCATTGCTTTCAATTAATTATTATTACATTCAAGCGAATGATCCATGTGGAGTATAAAAAACAGCACAATTAGACATATTTACTCGGAATTGCATGAGATGCTTTCCTAAATGTGAGGTCTTTTTCTTGCTGCCTTCTCTATGATTGTAGTGCCCTAATGTTGCGTTGTGTTTGTTTCTGCATTGGGGACAGCGGCGGGAGGCGGCTGCGCGCCTACGCCAAATACGACAGTGACGCCGGGAGCGACGGAGCTGCTCCTTCACTGTTACGAGATGGGTGATAAACGAGCTTCACGGGTATCGACCACACAGAGCCTTTCAGCCATATCTGAAAGTGGGCCGTCCGACGATGAAATTGTCGATGTTCATATTCCCACAGCTCCTGATGGAGGATACGGTTGGGTAAGAGCAACCGCGCGCTTAACGTAGCACAACACAACTAACGACAACAATCACAGCATCACACGAATACGTCATACGTCATAATAATTGCAACAATAACACTAACAACCATAATTATATATATATATATATATATATATATATATATATAAATTCAGGTTCAGAACGTGGTTAATGTGCGAAACTACATTTCAAGTGCTTACGCTTTTGAAGAATTGCATTTTAAAAAATGACTGAATTTACACAGCCACATAGTCATATATACAAGTGTGAACACAGTAAACAGGTGATCCAGCTCCTCAGCGTGATACAGCATTCTAGCAAGGAAATGCACTCAACGCAACGGAACTGCCGACCCTTTGTATGGTGGCTCTTACAACTTGTGAATCAATTAACATCTCCACAGCTTTTCACTTCGCAACGCCTGCCAATTACCTCATCGATCTGTTATACCAGAGTCGGAAGTAAGATACTTTTTTGATTCCAGCAAAAAATACTTACAGAGAAAAGCGCTTTTTGTGCGCTTTGGTAGCGTGCTCCAAATATGCGGCAGCCGGCACAACATAGAATGGAACCTAATATTATTTTTGGTCCGCGGTACCACACATACTGTAGCTCTACGTAGCCGCCTTCTTTGTCTAGACACCAAAAGAAATATTATATCCGCAGTTACTAAACTACGAGAGGTTTTATAGGCAAGTGTGGCCACCCTAAGAATATATATGTTTGATACTAGTAAAAGGTGATGGGCAGCAAACAGATCACTAACTATCTCGTAGCGCCGTCGGGAGAAGATGGCACGAAGTGCATCATTTTGAATTACCTTCGAAGAATGCCTCTGTACCCATTACCCTACAACAAGATACAATAGCATAAAATAGATAAAAACTGGGTTTTGTAGACAGTTAAAAGGCCCTTAATTGGAATCCCTATCTGCCTTAATTTCCGTAATATTACAATAACGACATAGCCCTTTGCAATTGATTTATGTGAGAATGCCAGTATAAATATTCATGTAAAACCAAACCAAGACACCTTACCACCTGACAACGATCTGCCATATTGGCCCCCAGCCGGAAACTATATATATATATATATATATATATATATAATATATATAATGATATATACAATGATGCATCTTTTATGGGCGGTCTGTATTTTCTATATTGCGCCAAAGGGCTTGCGCGAGTAATACTATAAGTATTATGCTTGTACTGTAATGCCATCAACTGTAAGCCGCAAACTGTGTAGTTTGCTAAAGGATGTTTGCATGCTGTAAAGTTCTCCTAATTACCCTGCTAGTCATATTCGACCCATGCTGTTACCTTCTCATCACGACCTGCCACTTCACGCCGTGGGGACGTTACATATGCAGCCACAACACCTCTTAGTTAGCCAATGATTTCGAATTTGTCAATTGATCCTTTACGTAGACGCACTATTCTGTGGTATTCGAGGTTCGCCTCTGGTGCGTCTTAAGATTCTCCTTTCCGGTTAAATGTCTCTTCTCTGGCGCAGTGAAACCCTCTCAGGACCATCCATTGTTTCCAGCTTCTGTCTAAAACTGTGTTGCGCTCGACAATACCTGCTTCGCGGCAATTCATCATTGAGTCGGCCGACTATGATGTTTTCCACTAGTGTGTCAAGTGTTTTGAGCCGAGACAGAATGCATTTTGTTTTCCACTTCTTCCAGACTTAGGAATCAGCATCACGTCAGCTTGTTTCTACCGATGAGGAAATTGTCACTCCCGTAGAATATTCGTGATGGTGCCGCTTCGCTAGTGTTTGTACCATCTCAGGAGGAAGCTCGTCCTGTTCCGGGATCAGCCTTTGCGTTGCGCTTCTGAGCTCCTCCAGAGTAACCCAAGGAGCACTCATATGGTTTAACGGGCTCAGGAGATCATCAAAGTCCTTCTATATCTAGGTTTAGCGTAGCGATATGTAGCAGTTGTAGACAACTGCCCAAATCTTATACCTCTATACATTCGAAACCTCAATCGCCGCCGCGATCTGCTATTGGTGTTGGGTCAACTCCTGTCTACCAGATTGCCTGGTTTCTCAGGTAATCCAGTCATCTCTCCGCCTGGTAGCGGCAACGTCCGGCTTTCTTAGCAGCAGCAGCAGCACCGCACCCTTTGTTCGAAAACATCGTGAGCAGTGCCACAATTATTTACGCTTATCTGCATTATACCGGTTATTGTGGTTTCTATCGACTATCGAAAACAGAGCGATTGTAGTAGTAGTATGCCCTGAAAAACTCTCTCTACTGCCATCTACATCGCTACTTATTGTCCTGGGAAGCATGTCGGTATTTTGAGGCCAAAAAGGTGTCACCTGGAATCTGACCCAAAAACTTCCTCTGACGTGCTTCTGTCCCGTTTTCGTTGCTTTTTAGGAGTGTTAATTTCGCAGTAAGGATGCATTTAAATATGGCATATATTTATAAATATAATATTGTTATTACATACAATTTGAACACTTTAGCGACCATCCCACCGGGCGAAAAGGGCAGACCGTCTATGCGTCTGACGACTCGCTGCGTGATATTTAACGCACGTCATCGACCAGAACAGGCAGCGGCATTGATCGCCAACCTGGCGAACTTCTTGGGTCGAACACACCGAGTAATGGTAGCTGTGTACAATGTACTTTGTGTACACTTGCCGACTAATGTATGCCATTCCACCCTAAAGTTATCTGGCAAGGTACACATCTAACTGCGCTATTACTGCCGAGACCTCGACCATTTTCTCTGCCACTCCAACAAAATTGGCCGAAATGGTCCTATAATAGGTGACCTAAGCCTTGGTTCCCACTGCCGGTCCACAACATACTAGCAGGTACAGAAAGCTGTTTCTTGACGTCCACGGCAAGCTAAGAAGATGCTTTTTATCTGTCATGAAACACTAGCGTTCCAGCTGCGCAAAATTTGACTCTGAGCGATAGTGCAATCTTATATTCAAAAAGACGCACTGCCGCTTTTCATCGAATAATTATATGCAGGTGGTTAGAATTTTCGGTGCACTATTGACTGTTCGATATTGTGGTAAAGCCTATAATTTGTATGCCGACACAGCCGACACAGGTTTCAGGCGTCTACTGCCTATTCTTATGGAGGTAAGAAACCTTCGAAGACTGTCTTTGTCTTGGCTGAGCATGAGATTATCTATTAGGAATATATACTACGCATGTTAACGGCTTAGCATTCAAATAATACTGAAGACCCGTTTTGTTCATTCTATGTCCCGTACTCAGATTTCCGTGCCAATAACGAGAATGTAATTTATTTACATTCTACTAGACGTAGTCTGTTACTTACTAAAATAAATCAAGTGGGACTTTCCATTGTCATGCAAACGCCTACAGTTTATTCTAGCAATTCGTTAAACAAGAGCTTTATACCTTTAGATAAAACGTGATCAACACTTAACTGAAAGGACATGTACACAAAGTGTAGGTATTCATCACTTTATGGAGCGGTGGCGCAATTTACAATTGTTAATTGCGCTTGCAATGGCAGTAACGACCGCTATAGTAAAGTGATGTTTTCTAGCATGTCTAATCGCTGAGATTGGCCATTGGCATTTAGGTGTGAATAACTTACTTACTACCTTCAGCAATTAGGTCTGTCACTTAGGTTCTCCTGATTCACTATACAAATAGACGAAAGTACACGAAGGACTTTGCATTCTAATTCATTCAAAACTTAACTTCTCTTCATTTATGGCCAAAGCATAGTTAAATGCCGGAAAGCACTTTCTGGTTTTGCTAAAGGCGTTTTGTATATTGCTGACAGAGCTTCTTAAACTTATTTTGCAAATGTTCATAGAAAGCTTCTTATGGCAATGTGGATATTTGCTGACGTTGCAAATTTTTTTCGTTGTATGGTTGAGAAAATACTAGTAGGGACTATCCTGTGTTACATTCCTTTACTGGCGAAAACCCAGATAAGTTTGCATAAGCATGACTGCGCAATCAGACGGATAGAAAAGTATAGACGGAGCGATTGCATATAGTGAGCTCCTGCCAGCCCAAATTAAGAACAAGTGAGGCCAATTATGGCTTAAATCTGAACCTTAAATAAATTAAGAATTTCAACCTTTGTTTTAGACATTATTATATGTATGCTATCTAGACTCAAATATATTGAATACACGTTACCTGGGAGTCCAGATTATTGCGAACCCTGGTTTAAGTTGTCATATCACTCAAATAGTAAATATTTAATTTCAACTTGCAAACACTACATTTCGTTTGGCATAAATAATCTTTATTTTTAAATGGGCTGTGGTTTAAAAACCTTTCTTATAAATTCCAAATTGAGACCCCAAACTGAAGAAACACAGATCACGGATAGAGAAAATACAGACTAGGAATTTAAAACGGTTGCACTGAAAATATTATTTTGATATGATTACGAACATTTTTCCGCTCTTAGACTTTCGACCTGGTTGCTCTACGCAGGCCCAGGCCAACGGACGTACTAAAATACTCTTTCAATGTCAAGTCAAATCACCAAACGTATAAATTCTAAAACGGCTCGATCAATGGTATGTTTGCATGGCCAAAGGATGGGTAGGATATATAAGCCTAATCACCATTAAGTGCACCCCTATTGACATATTTGTCACCTGCCTCCTCCAACTGTCAGATTATGAATTTAGTGTATATAATCGTTTATGTAACAAGTAATGTGCATTGGTGTTGTATGGTATGATGAAATATTCTAATCATTTTGCATCACGTGTCTCATCATCATATATATATATATATATATATATATATATATATATATATATGTATGTAGGTCACGCACGACCTAAGTAATCTGGTCGAGAGAATCGTCGATAGGGATCCTGCTATCGATGCCGTCGCAACGGATATGATGTTGGAGCCGGTCACGTCGTGCTTTGGCAAACCGGTTCTATACCTAGCTTAGGCTCAGCCGAGAATTCGACATTGATTCAGCCTACAAACGACAGACCTAATACAGTAGTCAGTCAATATAGGAGAATATCGTATTCTCTCTTAATACCTGCGGAAGTGCCTGAAATGAACAGTTTCCTGTTTGTTGGACTGTGATAAATACCACATATCCTTGAAGGGCGTGTTGGAAGCCCCAACAAGATGTCCCATGGAGTATGGAGACGATCCTGGTTATGATATTACAAATCAGAAATGCAGCTGCTACATTCCTCTGGCGTAACGAGGTTGCGTCGATATGGTCTGTCAGCCTCCTTTTCTTTACCTGTTTGTGGTCAATACAATTTAAATTTATTGATTTGTATAATCCATAACCGCTCGTTTTGCTGTGCACGATTTTCACCTTCTATGCCAGAAAGACGCTTATCATCAACCCAGTTGACAGTGAAGTGTTTTTTGTACATGCAGGGCATTTAAATCTGGCTTATGGATACGATATGTATGGTGTAGCACGCTATAATTGACATTAGAGTACTTGATAAAACAATATCTGCAATTAATACAATAAACAGGTTTTATAGTATTTTATGCTTATCTTTTAAATGTGTGATGGTAATTTGATGAGGAATTTTAGAAGATTTCTGTGTGTATAACAAACTTCGAGAAAACATATCTGTCACATGTGGTGAGGCATACAATTGTGAGACTGACTGACAGACTACCCATTTTTCAGGTAATTGTACTTGCATCCTTCCTGTGCTTTATTGTCGTCGATGGGACCATATTCTCGATGGGACGCTTCATTGATGAGTTCCAGAGACACTTCAACAGCAGCAAGTCTAAGGCAGCCTGGGTAGCTTCTATTATGTCCGGATGGTATCTACTCGTTGGTAAGCAAACACGACGCTTTGGTCTCCCCGAACCTCTCCTTCAGGCCTGATTAGGAGGCCGCTTTATTGAATACGAATATAACGGTACAAAATTACCTAAGGACATACAGATTTGTTCTGTATACCGCTCCTGGCCTCTGTCTAATAAAAACACATCGCACAAGATTACCCTGTCTCCCTGCCGGGTGGCGATCGCTACAGCAAATTTTAGGTGCAGTTTTATTGACTTTGTTATGTCCTGTACGTAGACTCTGGTCCACAGTCCTGCTTATGTTTTGTATTCTGTTTATTTTACTTGAGTTAAGCAAACATAATAATAAAGCATAGTTTCTTAGTTAATTCATATTACAACTTTTTTTTTATTATAATATACTTTTTAGGTCAGCATAGAATCCTAGATTTAAAGCGGCCATGCGTTATTTACGCATTTATGTGTGAAAGAAGGTTTAGTGTGTCAAGCAGTCTTGTTTTCTCACAAAAACTTTTAATGTCTGCTTTCAAATACGCCCTAGCTGTAAGTGTAGTGCTGCTTTGATGACACGGCTCTCCTAAACACATAGAAAAAACAATAATTGACCTCTCTGTAAAATTCTGTTGGTTTAGATAAGACGACCACTTATGTTTAATAGCTATGACGTAGAGCTCTACCCCCTCGTGTTGGAGCAAGGCATAGCCAGGCGCTTATGAGCTACAGGGTGTGGGTGAATACGCCATCATTTATACAATCCAAGAACACCGATGTCTACTATGACGAGCTACGCAATATAAATTCATTTATACATGTTTCTATGCGTCTATGCACATCTTTATATGAAGACTAGCAGACGTCAATGTAGAAAACCCGTAGAGTGTCTAAAAGGCACTATATTAGCAAACAGATGACCAAGTCTAATGCCTATGCCTAAAAATGACTTACACGTACTTATACATAAGGCTACATAATATTGTTATTAACCAGCCATATTTTAGAGAAAAAAGTTCCGGTAAAGTGTTTATCATCTTTGAGATACTTCATGTGCCCTCTAATTGAGCGCAGTCAGCAGCGAATCCAAGCGCGGCCTCACGCGATCAGCCGATCATTTTTGGCTTGCGTTTGACCATCCCACTATGGTACTACAGCACACAGGAACGTGACCACTTAGCGCTGCTAGGCGCTGCTAAGTGCCAATTAGGTATCATTCTCGTTTGTTCCGCACGCTCCACTCTTCTAATGGAAACTCCACTTCGGGCATTTGTGTCTAGGTCCTGTGGCAGCTGGCCTGTCAAATGCTCTTGGTTGCAGGACCGTGGCCATTCTAGGCTCGATCCTGGCTGCCACCGGGCTAGCGTTATCTCCGTTCGTAAACGGCATGGGTCAGTTATATTTGACGGCCGGATGCATGACGGGGATCGGATTCGGTTTCATCTATTTGCCGGCTGCCTGCACTATCAGCTTCTACTTCGCGAAAAAACGCGCATTCGCCACAGGCATGGCTGTTTGTGGATCCGGAATAGGAGGCTTCCTACTTGGTAAGCAGAAATTACGCAGGCATATAAAAATGAGCTTATGTGTAAATATATGCTTGACAAATGCGATTGTGAGGTTTGTTTTTATTTGTTTAAATGCTGCTTTACTAAAAGACTAAAAACCACTGACGTAAATATGTACATGTATACAATACATAGAGTCGACGGGGTCGTCGGTAACTGAAACTAAGACTCTGCGCCTTCAAGACGATATTTCTCAAAATTTGCAGACCCAGGTTAAAAACTGTAATAAATAAACACAAAAAAAATTACTAGCCAACTACCTAAGGAATCAAACTAATTTTTGTCACTAAACAAGACATTTAGCTAATTACCCATATATTGTAGTTCAATAACATCATACAAGAACATACTGTTTCTTTTGTGCGCAGGTCCCGCTACAAACTGGCTGATCAATAAAACAGGATGGCAGAAGTCACTTCTAGTGTTAGCAGGTATGGCTCTCTCGTGTTCTCTGATCACAGCGTTGTTCAAGCCCTTGAAAGCAGTCGAAGTTGGTGATGACCAGGAGGATGATTGGGGTGCTGATGATATCAAACATCTCGGCAACAACAACAACAACATTGCAGGCAGTCATAACAGTAACAAAATACCTATCAATGGAAATCCGAAGAACACCCAGAATGGGTCGACGCCTTCACTTATCGTTCGAGAGGTTGGTGGTTTCACGTCATTATGTTCTTTGCTAGCGCACTTTCTTATTAGCATTCCAGCTGAAACCAAAGGCACTATAGCAGCATTGATATCCTGATAAGAGCAGACGCTGTTAGTTCGAATTGTACATGAACCGATCAACAAGAAGACATGTAGGACTTAAAACTTACCAGATGTACTGCAAACAGGCCTAAAACTTACCAGATGTACTGCAAACAGGCCATACTTCAAATCTAACAAAACGAAGTGGCTACGGCCACACCGATGTCCTTACTAAGCTACCAACGCTGTTGCGTTTGCAGGCAGTAGCAGCGGCAAAATTTCAATCAAACTTCGAGTTGAACACAGACTACCGACACAACGTCGAAGGCTCGTCGTCTCGCCAAGGTTCCATCATCGTTGGATCTCAACATGACCTACGGAAAGTAGGTCCACTTGTTTTTCCATTAGCTAACACACGTAAAACTGTTCCTTATCCCGCATCACTTATGAAGGCGAGTCGCTGCGTTAAAGCAAAACCCCAACCTTTTAAAAATCAGTTACGGCCTCTCAAAGATGACTACGACGCAATTTGTTTAGAAAATCAACGAGCTGCCAGTAGTTTATTACTGCACAACTTCAAGCAGGCAAATATACTTTTTGGTATGGCTCCCATATATGAAAGGACCACAACAGATAATAGTTTCTTAATCGAGTATAATTAACACTGGTGGGTGATTTAGAAGTAGAAACCTATGGCCAGTGTTTGGTAAAGTTTTAATGTGCACAATATGAGTGCTGACATCCCTGTGACCTCAATACCCAGATTGCGTGCAGTGATCACGGGAAGCATTTCTGTTTTGATTGTATAATCAAATGTATACCATAATACACACGTCACCCTTTTATATCAGAGGCGCTTAAAGCGGCAGCGTATATATTACTTACGCATCCATACAATCATTGTGTCCTCCAATATCTACTAAGTATTTGCCCTCCGTTGGGACAATCTCTTCTTTGTAACACCGACCTGGTCCTTTCTAACATTTGGTCCTAAAGCTAGAGCCTCGGTAAGGTCTATAGCTCTGCTTCCCCCATGGTTGTACATTCTTTTAATTGAATCAGTCTCTAACCCACAAGCTCGACATTCTGTATTTTCCCCCTCCCTATATTTAGCTCGTTGTATCCTTGTCCTGGGATCTGCTAATAGCCCTTTTTCCCGCTTTTCCTTTCCCTATATACTTTCCAAGCTCAATCTGGAAGCCATCGCCAGTTTATAAATACATTTTGATATCCCCCTTCGCCCTCAAGAAACTCCCTGGCCCAATTAAAACGGCAACCCAATGCAAGTCTTAACACTTATCTTTGTATTGTTTCTAACTTCTTTCCCAACCCCGCGCTGTGAATCGGAGAGGCATTAGTATCAGTCAATCTTGGTACATACATGGCCTTCTATACTCTTCTTTCTCTAAAACAAATTATCCTTTGTAGTCATTGGCACCACAGGATACTGGTTTGGTTGGCTAGTTCACCCACATGAAGCACGTCATGTAGCACTTCTATTCTTGAGTAGTAAACCTTTCATTATTTCTAGAATGTTCACGAACTTGTTAAAGCTTGTAATTATTGTTTAATTCAAATCATGTTACAAAATCCGTCAGATGCTTTTGCCTGGATTTTGAAGATGCGCCACCAGTTTAGTTATAGTACTGCAATAGAAATTTTACTTTTGTCACGTTTGCCGTTGAAGTTGCAGCCCGGCACGCACATGGTTTGCAGCGATGCTGCCGGTCTCTCTTTACCTTCTTAAGCTGCTTCTTGATCTCGGGTTGTGTTAACTCTTCGACAATTTTACGGATTGTCGAGGATCCATTGGATGCTTACTAACCAAAGAGATACAAGCACGGAATCCCTCCTGCTCGTATTAGCGCTAAGCAAGCCTCTATTAAGATAACACTCTGGCAGCCGCATTTCAGTTTATATATATATATATATATATATATATGAGCGTAGCATTCGATCTATCATATAATACATTACAGTACGTACCATGTATAGAAAAATACATGTGAGCACCTTAATAATACATTTTATTGAAGCGGACCTCTGCTAGCACTAAACGTAGCAGTGATAGAGAAAATAGCAACATTGAGAGCAATAAAACACCCTTTGTAGTTACTGTTGTTGTTTTAAATATATGAAGTGTTATTAGTATTGGACACAAATTAGAGGTTAGCATGTTCCTATTCTACAGGCGAGTTCCGGTGTGAAGATGATTGGCGGGAGCCGAAAGTCGATCGATCACCATCGAAGTAAGCTGAGCATCGACTATGGCGCTCTGAGGGCGCGCGGCCTATCCGTTGCCTCGCTGTCGCATGAACGCCGCCTGACTCAACCCGACCTAAAACCGATGCTTCGGAAGGATATCTTCCTCTCGGCTAGTCTTCAGCGGATACCCGAATATCGTTCTCAGGCGAACATCAGCCAATACCACGCCAGTGTGCTACATATACCGACGCTACTGGGAGACGACGGTCAAAAGGTCCTTGTGTTTCTGCATCCGTTAGCTGCACTGATCGAGCGCTCAATGATTCTCTTATGCTTTACCTGATTGTCAGCCGTATATCAAGGTTATGTAAACTATGCAAAAAGTCTATATGTGTACGTACACAACAACTGTTTATTCACGACGACATCGTTCGTTCACATCTAGTAAAGCTTGTAATTACTGAAGCCACATTCGGACAAGTATTCGTATTCTTAGCGCTTAACTGTTGAGTCTGTCAACTACGATACTTGAAATTCCTAGAGTTTTGCAAACTACGAATATGAAGCGGACTCATGCTAAACATATATTGTATCTCTTCTTCAAGGTATTTGTAGTAGAGCTGCGCATGTAGCAAAACAAAATACGATTCTAACCATAAGAGATTATGGGTTACGAAAACCCTGGATTGTCAATGTTTACGTTTTAGGTCTGGGGCTGTCTTCCGCAAAGTTTAGTCGACGCGCTGCGATCAATGCTGAGCCTTGATCTCTTCCGTAGCCCATGCTTCTGGATACTGGCCATATCAGGGATTCCTTACAATGATGGGCTTTTTCATCCCCTTTCTCTACCTCTGTGACGCTGCGGTTTCGAGAGGCGTCGACAAGGTAGGCGATACCTGCTAAGTATCACTAGTTTAAAACTCGTCGAACATCGACCTGCGTGTACTGACTAATGCTTAGCAGACTAATTTGAAAATGCCCCATGTTCATTGATAAAGGTACCTTGTTAATTATGTAACACGTTGGTGTATATTCATGCACACTAAACCATTTTACATCTAACTAAACAACTGTTCCAGACTACAGTTTGGCTATGTTGGACACTACACATGACAATACTCAAGCGCTTCAAGTGGCTTCTTATTTAAGACTTTTTAATTATTATATCCATATCGTTCCTGGTTGTGTGTGGTTTACTATATCGCGCTGGCCGTACTTCATGTTTCAGAAAAAACCTCTATGTATCAGAATCAAGGTGCGGAGGTTCATCTATGTCTTATCTTAGATAGAGAACACTTCTGTACCAGAGCCCACTAATTTTTGTTAGCACACTTACTAAATTCCATGATTGAACAAAAGCCAGGATAATACATGTCATTGTGAAACAGTATCTGTACTTCAAATGGATATTTCACCGTAAAATTCGTTACAAACACGGAGCCAAATAAATAATACGTATGGATATAAAAACTATTTTTTTTAAATATATACGAATATAAGAGATGGAAAAGTGAGCTGAAGATCGCGCCTCCCATAACTGTAGGGCGTATCAACTAATGTGTGATGCGAGTATCATATTAGGATTGCTTAAAGATTGTGTTTACGTAATGTGTTTTCGGATATTTAGGACCAGGCCGTGTTGCTTCTTGCGGTGATCGGTATTACAAACACTGCCGGCCGGGTGTTCTGTGGATGGGTGTCCGATATGCCCAGCGTAAGCGCACTTGCAATTAATAATGCTGCTCTCATTGCCGGTGGGGCAGCAACAGCGTTGCTACCTGATCTGCTTATGCGTTCGTTCGGCCTTCTCTGCGTGTATGCGGCCATTTTTGGCTTCTCGATCGGTTAGTAGCCCTGCCAGCAGCAGCAGCAGCCGCACCTTTAATAGTAATAGAACGTGTATTCGTAGTTGTGATTGTAGCGGTTGTTGATATTGTTACTTTTATTGATGTTGTTGTTGTTGTTGTTGCTGCTGCTGCTTAGACTGAATACCACTTTGATGCCGTTTTCAGCTTGTTTTGCCGCGCTTCGCTCCATCATTGTGGTAGAACTCTTCGGTGTGGAGAAGCTCACAAATGGGTTTGGACTCCTGCTGCTATTTCAAGGTGTGGCTTCCTTGATTGGGAGCCCGACCGCAGGTAGGCCTTAGTGGCTAGCTAGCCACTATATAACGCTAATTTATGAGGAGCTTATGTCTATTTATTATTATTATGTGGAATAAGGCAAAAATATTATATATATATATATATATATATATATATATATATATATATATATATATATAAGAGTGGGTGTAGTATTGTAAGGTTGTTTATATCAAATGTCATAGAGAAACAATTCAATTAAATTTGCGAAAAAACAGAAACAATGGAAAGAGCCTCACGACTGTATGCTGATAACACAAATATAAATTAAATAAATAGTATTAATAATGCGAATAATACATGGAAACAATGTAGAAAACAAGTTAATTGAATTAAGCACACGAAATTTGTTCCAAGTAGATGGTACATACTTGCAACATTTTATATATAAGGTGTAATAAACAGTACTAAATAAAATCAAGCGTAGCATGTGATAGCATATTGTAAACGCTGAATGGGGTGCATCGGAGGAAACCAGTCTCCATTGCTCAAAGAGCGCCTTTGTAAAGATGATAAAGTTGTGTCAGAACTTCTACTAAACAAAAATCCTTAGTCACTCAGAGAGGTGCCTCTCTATACATTGAGCGCAACTTTCAGCTCCAACCGTTTACTCTTGAGATATTTGTGCGTTTAACTAAGCAAAGCAGTTTGTAGCCGACTAAAATTAACCAGAATGATCTTATAAGGTAAACGGGAAAGCACTGGTCCAGTAGAATAGAAATTATGTGGCTAAGAGTAGTCACAAGCATTTCACAGAAAGAGGACAATGAAATCTCAATGGAGATATGAAACTTAAGGGATGAGCGCGGACTTATAAAAATTGTAATCTCTTTTACGTACCAACAAAATATGTATACATCCTATATAAAAAGGAAATGTACGTGTATATATATATATATATATATATATAGCGCGATGCTAGTCTAAAACTTATACTCATATATATATATATATATATAACTTTCAAGACCTGACCAATAACTAATATGGAAGTTTCTCCTCTGTAGGCTTTCTCTACGATCTGACAAACGACTACAATGCAACGTTCTACTTCTTCGGAGTGTTGATTACCTTTAGTGGTCTAATGTGTTTGCCCGTAAATGCCGTTATGCGATGGGAGCAGCGCCGCAACAGAGATCAAGCCGATGTCGAGATGTCGCCAGGCGAGCGGATGTCCAAATGATGAAGAATTTACTGGACATGGTTAAACACCTACAAGGAAATACCTAGGAGTCTAGTGAACTTATTGCGACATGTACAAGTTTTATAATAATTACGCAGGTGTGCTGAATGCCAACTTTTATGAAGGCTGCATTTTTGTTCATCTCGTCAAAGTTCACCAAAAGTTGTTTCACTCACACTTCACGTACATCATGCACATGTAAATCATGTCACCTTTTGGCAACAGCGCGGGGTTTGTCTATAGTTCTTCATGAAACATATGCCGCACAGCACTCTGAGAATTACCGTTGCCCAATAACGTAATTCTCTAGCAAAATATTTTTGAACACGCATTCGCTGTGATTTCGGCATTCATAGTAAATATTAATGCTGGTTTACACAACAGCTCGACCGACCCCCATCGGGGATCACAGGCCGGCTCAATGAAACACTTGTTAATTAACTGCATGACCATTTCAGTGACACCTATGCCTTCTTGATGCATACCAATCTTTTGTGTATTTATATGGTGGTACCTAAGCTGTTCGGTTTAATTCACGTCTATCGGCATATCCAAAACGAGTGCCTGTTGAATTACTTTCTGACGCTTAGGAAGATGAGTTTGCATTGGGAGCGGGCGTGGTTTTGATGTTGCAGGTTTACCGCGCAACAAGCTGTGAGCTGGTTATGATTGTTTAACCGCCTACTGTAATAATAGTCAAGGCTGTGAGATAACCGTAGATGTGAACAACTCTGACGCGGTCTTAAGTGTTAACCGGCGGCGAGTACTGTGATCGCACTTGCGACCAGCGTCGGCGACCTATCGGTTTTGTTGTAGTGATATTTAACTTTTCCTGGGGCATGGTGAGACTCAATGCAGGCCTCAATGCAGCAAACGATCCGTTCAAGAACGCAATGTCTGCATCACATCCAATGTCGCCAATAACGGAGGCAGCCTCTATGGAAACGGCTCCTCTTATATAAAATAAGCCGAACATTTATATATACACATAAATATATATACATTATTTTCTGCATTATTTTGTTTTTCTTGTCTTTGGTGGAACTCAAAGCGCATATATATATATATATATATATATATATATATATATAGACGCTTTATTGTGCAATTACGTACTAACTGTTTCAGTAAGCCCAACCTAATAAATGTTAAGCTGTTTGTTTTAAAACTGTGAATTGTGAATATATATATATACTAATAAAGTTAATTTTCTGTATAATACATTAGGTATATGTTACACACATCAACTAGCTAAGCCAATGCGCATTGTGACTGTCACGTGTCCGTTTCGATGAGGCCAGGGCGAGACCACTTCAAGAGTGTGCCCCGAACGGAGGCAGCGTTTCCACGTTGTATGTCAAGATCCAGGCGTTTTTTAAGAAAGGACGATGACCTGTTATCACCGGATGACAGGTTTAACAAGGTCCCAACTTTGCGGATCAGCTGCTTGGTCCGAACGCCAGGGGCACCCAGGGTTTCAAACGCGAGAGGGCAAAATTCATGGGGATAGCCGATTGATGAGTATTTTCTCAACTTGTTAGTCTCCGCAAGGTGGGCTGCATAACCAGCTTCGGATGCGCCGCCACCGACCATAGAAGGAGCTAAGGAGTCGGTAACGGTTGCATCCCAAACTAGCATTTTGCCTCGCTCGAATGGTGTGAGTGTCATACCATCTGAACGTTTGCCGTCCTCCGCGCAGAGGCCTGGCGGTTCAAGAATGCACGGACGACCGCACAACCTAAGGGCTCTGCTAAAGGTCTCATTAATAGCGGCATGTCTCGAGCGTCGTCCTGCACTAATAATGCACGATAGTCCGTGATGTCCTAGTTTATCGACGGGGTGGCCACATTGGCACCGATGAGGGCTAACCATGTCTGCCCCTAGTCATAAGCCTACTGCTATGCGAATCGACTCGTCATCAAGAAGGGTACCTATGGGGGCACTGGGAAGCGCGTGTAACCAGGCCCCTGAATCCTTGGCGGATACGGCGTTTAAGCGAGCTCTGGCTGTGTCGTCGGCAGCTTCGTTAAAAAGACGTCGTTGTACCTCGTCGTGCAGAGGGGAACTCCAGTCACGCTAAGACAGTACGTTTTTAGGCCTACCCCCACAGCGCGCCTCAAGGTTCTCTTGAAGATGGGCTAAGCGGTTTCTAAACTGGTCGACTCCCGCTGAATCTAAAAGAGGGGTTGCCCTGTTTTCCGCGCTTAGCATCGACGAGACTATAGCAGGCCCGGCCAGGGTCAGTAAATTTGGTACCCCGAG
This sequence comes from Dermanyssus gallinae, assembly GCA_003439945.1. NCBI lineage: Eukaryota > Metazoa > Arthropoda > Arachnida > Mesostigmata > Dermanyssidae > Dermanyssus > Dermanyssus gallinae. Next base: position 954,566 of record QVRM01007112.1, on the reverse strand, counting down.
GCCCCCTTTTGAAACGGGTAGCAATGCCTGTTCTCGCGCGCTAGGCGGTAGAGATGTATTCAGCAAGGACTCGAGGGTGGAGCCTTTGCAACTCGTCGGTTCGATTAGATAAATCGGCCCCTCGAAGGAGGTGGATTAGTCTTGAGGACGAAAAGGAGGACCTGAGTAAGAAAAGTCCCCGATGAGCTCCCAGAAGAGGGAGGCGAGCGGCGGCGTTTTCTAGTTTCAATCTCCAACGCTATAATATATATAATTGAAAATTAATTTCGAAAATTTTGACTTCGTTTTTAAGAAGGAACCTGCAGTCTTCCGTTTTGACGAGGCTAGAGCAATCGAAGCACATCTTCCATTAGAGAGGGAGTTTCTATTGAGGTCGACAGGCCTGTTGTGCGCCGTCGAGTATTCCATATCATTGTTGGTGCAGAAATGTCTCCATATCAGCAGCAACCGGCGGTGTTTTTAGATCCAGTAGTCTGATCAACTTTAGGGAGTTATATATCTCGCATGAGGTTGCATATCTCGGTAAAAAATAGCTCTTTTTTAATAGCCAATTGGAAATGCGTTCTTATTAATTTCTCAGCCAATTTTAAGTATAGTATAATAGCGTCAAACTACAAGACGTGCTGGCGCGATTTTCCTATGAAATGTGGTTTTTACAACCACAAAGTCGTTTCCTGTATAGGCAAGATAGCAAATGAACGGTATTGAAGTTCCTGGATTAAATGGATAATGGAAATTGGGCCTATCCAAAGGTCTATTAGAGTGTACTAAATAGTACGTCGTAAACCCATGACTATGTCAGTACATTTTTATGTTTTTAAGCGTCTTCTCATACCCTTTGTGTTTATGTGCAAGAATCCTGAGAAGAAGTGTAATATAAAAGAACACAAATGTAATGCCAGATGTAGGCACCAGCTTCTCTAGAAAAAAACTTTTCTGAAGGATTTTAACGGCAGATAAGAGAGCAATATCACAAGTACAACATATTACAACGGCAGCTGCGGTTTCATTTTAAGAGTATATCATACCCTAAAAACGCGAATGACATACTGTTAACAAACGCCGTTCGTAGTTGTTTGATACGTTTTCGACAATTTAATTTGAGTTTGATGTTTCTGTTGCTTGCAAGTTTTTCCCCTTGGCGTGGGCATCGCGTTTCAACCTGATCGATCGTTTATTATTCAATAAGTATTACTCATTACAGATCAGGAAAGAAGCGTATAAGTGTCCAACAGTGCACGCATATTCAATTATAGCATTTTGCTAATATATAATTTATATTTGTTCGTATAGCCTGCAGCTACAAACAAGGTAGGCTTGTCAGGTACAAATAAATCGGTAAAAACAGAAGAGCCTCTTCGTATTTCAAAAGCCCCCGCTCCTCATCATAAATTATTTTTTTTACGATTTTCCGTAAGGCAATTGCCCGTGTACGGTTTTTTTTCATGTCATGGCTAATTTTAATCCACTTCCGGCATTTACCTTGTCTAAATTGGAAACCATGCAAACCAATTTAAGAGTGGCCGGTCTGGGTCTCGAATCCAGTCCTCCCGAATGCAAGGCAAAGGCTTTGCCACTAAGCCATCTTGCTCGGTTTTCGATCATGTATACCTCCACCATTACATACGTATAGGCTAGAACGAGCATGCCTAAGTATATCCGATACAAACATATCACTGATTCAAACAGCACTCAAAAAGCATTTATATCGGTATCTTGTACCCATCATTTTGACTCCGTCCTAAAATATAGATGATCTCAATTAAAGTGCGCCTCTTGCTATTTTATAAACAAGGTTTTTTACTCTCCATTCTCCCTTTCTCGTCTACTACGCACTGGCCGCATTGGGATTTTGCCGTCATCTTTACATACCCGTAATTGCTACCATGTAAAATCCGCATCTGTCTGTATACCGCCGCATGGATTAAAGCCTGCTTTGTTTGGTCAAACCCTGAGCTCCATTGTCAAAATATATATTATCATGTTTCTGTAAACTCCAGTCCATACTGCCTGGAATTTTCTTTAAGTTCCAGTGGAAGGTATTTCACATATAGACTCTATGCAAAGATACACCCTCGATTAGCTGAAAAAAAAACATTAAGGTCGCGTTTTCTCGGAATCTCCTTGTTGTTGTTTTCAACCCACTCCAGTAAACGCTATCTCAATAACCAATCCTAAAAAAATATAACCGCAATCGGTAACCGAATAGATATACCTAGGTTCGTATATGGCACCTTTAATTTTAATCCGTAATGCATCTGCCGATACGGCTTGACGAGCAGCATTGACAAGCATCTACAATATTAAACACAAAAACCAAAAAAATCCTTACATTTGTTACAGCTGTAAACATACAGCTCAATATAGTTTAAAATAAAACAAAAGTTTACTAGATAAATGCGCTATAAAGCTTATTTTCCGCGAGGTTACGCAACGCTGCTCCGCAACAAATACGCTTGCGCTGTTGAAATAAGCACCTGCTTGCTCGCACTGTATGAATCTGATGTAGATATCACTTGGACCCCAGTTTTCTCAGTTCGTTTTTCTAGGCGTTTTTATAGGCGGGTGTGCATTTATGCACAACCGCCGATATACTGGCGGTGGCGGTTAGTGTGGGGCTAAACGCAGGGGGAGAGTGTACATGATTCACTCTAATCCGAGGGCACTACCCACTACTACCCCACCCCAGAACCCCGTCCTGGGCCGGAATTGTGAACTATACTTCGAGACCAGAAGGAGGAGCCTCACGCCTTAACCCTCTTCTTAGTCTGTAGGTGCGTCCCGAGCGGGTAAGTCGTGTTGGGTTAAATAAGGGGGCTCCGGGTTACGGTTGTTCTTCAACCGGATCTTCTCGCGCATGAGCCCATCAAGGTATTTTACGCCAGCACCCCAGTTAGTCGACGAATCGACCATGTGCGCGACAATCATCTGCGCGGTAGATGCTCGTAGGGTAAACGGTGAGCTATTTCAGTACGCAGGCAACGCCGTACACGCCTAAAAGGTATGCACATTATCATCAGGCACCCCGGCGTCCCAGAGAACGCAGAGAAATATGTCCGTCGCTGCTTTCCCGATCTTTATCATGTACGCCTTAAACTGGCCATGTCCACTCAGCGCCCGGGCAGCGCAATGTGTCACTGATCCCTGCACAGTACACCACTTGCGCCAGTCCGTGAAGACAGAGCGTGTCCACGTACCTCTCGTGTCTCTGGCAGACGTGTGGGTCCACATCTCTGCCTAAGCGGCAAGTGTGGCCTCTCAAGCCTCAGTCCACGATATCTCCCCGTTTAATTTCCGCCGCTCCTCTCTTCCGCAGGGCCTGGCGGGCCGTGACCGTCCTGAGTGCTGAATCCGCCCACACTGGTGCGGCATAGAGCGCGACCGCTTCTGCAACAGCAGCTAGTAGGCGCTGTTTGGGATCGGACGTGCCTTTCTTCCGGGGTAGTATATAGGCCAGGTTGGCCGATACGTTTGCCACCTTTTGCGTAACCCGCCTCATGTGTGGTAGGACAGTTACAAAGTCACCCCTAGGTACTTGGAACGGCGTAATAGCTTGCCCGTTGGGCTCCAGGTATATAAGCCCTGTCTACCTGCGGCCGATTATGAAAGGGGCCTCGGTTTTTTGTGGTACCAACTCCAGGCGATATTCAGTCATCCACTTGTTTATTCGATGAAGAGCCGTATTTGCCTGGCGAGTGGTGACCACCAGTGCAAGATCATCTGCGCAGGCGATTGTCTCCACCCCATCCGGTAGGTCGTTAGGCCGCAAGACACCATCGTATGCCACGTTCTATAAAACTAGGTAGGGTTACCCTGCGGTGCCCCCACTATAATTGGATGGGTTTGCGTGTATGCTCCTTCAGGTACGAGCATAGTATGCGCCGCAGGTACAATAGATATAGCTCTTTTTCTGCTCGAGCGCACTCATTATTGTCGACCAGTTGGCGGTGTTGAACGCATTGCGGACGTCCAGCAGTACAAAACGCACGTAGTTTTGTGACCTAGAGTGGCCGCCGCTGCTCGTATGACTCGTTCCACGGCATCAAGGGTGGAGCGGCCCCCGTCGAATCCGTATTAGTTGTTTGAGAGGGCATCCCTTGCCTCCTTCCGTCGTTCAGGCGATGCACGAGCACGTTTTCGACTAGTTTGCTAATCGCGTCAAGTAAACATATGGGACGGTGCGCTAACGAGCTGAGTCAGGAGTTCGACTTCAGTATTAGTGGTAGGTGGGCACGTTTCCACTGGGTGGGAAAGCCACGGAAGAAGGTCTAGGAACAAACGTGACCTAGCTCTGCAAGTGACCTGGGGTTGGATCGTGCCAGCAGTTGCACCACGTTCGGTAGCACTCCGTCCGGGCCTGGGGCTTTCTCCAGTGCTGATCGCTCCGCCGCTCCTACTCTGTCCTCCGTTGTTGCTTTCGGGATCTGTTCGGGGTCAACGAGAATGCTGGTATAAGCATGAGCCGGTTGCTGCGGAAAGAGCTTGGAAACTGTCCGCAAAAATTCTTTCGCTGGGAGAGATGCAAATAATAGGCGGAACTTGCTAATCACTTTGCGTATGGTAGGGACGTGTGGGGAAAACCCCACACATCAGCCACCGAATTGCAAAGCCACCAGTAAGTCGACATTGCGCCCCTGTCGTCTTCGTCTCGCCAGCCAAGAGCGTGCACGTGCCAGTGTGCGGTTCGTGCGTATACAATCTACGCAAGCTGTCTGAATATCCGAGCTTCATCAGGGTTTAGCAGACCGGACTCCCATGCCGCCTGGGCCCCCGGCCGCCCGGCAGGGAGCTACCAGAATTGTAAACACGGCATCCTCGTCTAGTGGAGTGGCTGCCAGGCAAGTAAACCGGTGTTTAAAGAAAGTCCGCAGAGCATTTTTGTAACGCATGTATCGCATCTGCCACGTGCGCCTCGCTTCGGGACGGTGCGTGATCGGCGAAAGCAGTTCAAACATTAGGATAGCGGTGCTGGCTTAGGGTTTCCTCGTTCTCCTGGACTGTCCAGTCTTGTGTCGGTCGTAGAGCTGTCGGGTCTAAGAACGATGTGTGACCTCGGCGCGTTAACGCAGAGACATCCCCATGGTTGACCAGAGTCACTGTTGTACTTGGACATTCAGCCAAGGAGAGTCTCGCTCATTGAAGTCCCCCGTGACGAACAGTGTTTTGGGTAACGGTGAGATAGCCTATCCAGGTAGCCCTCTTGCAGAATTTTATTAGGAGGAAAATAACACAAATATACAACGATATTGTTGTATGGAAGGTACGCCCACACGAGGCCTTCAGCATGGCCCCAATCGGTGAGGGAGGGGGTCACGTCTTGACGTGTCCACCAGATGGCCACATTGCTTTGCGCATCAGTGTACATGTTAGGTAGAACGAGAGATGTACACATTTAGTTATGAGATGAGGCGGAGGCCTGCCTAGTGCTATTTAGTGTATGCGCCTAGTAGGTTGTGAGCCGCCCGGCACCAATTGAGGTTCACCTGGAGAAACTTCATCATTACTCTTCCTCGGGAGGGGGGGGGGGAGTCAACCGGAGAGGCGTTGCCCACCTTTTGCCAGTATTCCGTCAGCGCGAGGGTCCTACGGGAAAATTGTCGCCAGTCAATTTGCAACTTTCCGCAAGACGTGCACTTGCGCCAGCTTCCCGATTTGTGCGCGCAATGTCGCAACCGCTGCGTCCCATACTAGCAGACGGCTTCGTTCCCATTGTACGAGGATTTTTCCATCTCTTCTTCTGAGCGTTCTGTAGAGCACGATGTACAACATGGGGATTATTTAAGCGTATTGCTACGATTATCAATTAACACTAACTGCTGCCACGAGTCCTTCCCTTGGATGGCAGGGTGGCAGGCAAAATGGAATCCTATTCCTTCTGGAGCACCGGACATACAATCTGGTTCTTTGCTTCTTTATTCCACTTCATCTTTGTTGATTTGAGAAAGACGTTCGACACCGTTTACAACAATACCCTAATTACTCAACTCGGAGCTGTTTGGTTATTGGATGGTGCTGACGAGCATGTTCAATCATGGAAAAAGTATTTTATGTCATAAATACAACAAATGGTATAGATCAAATAAACATTTTCTGATGTTGTGCACATATCAGATGGAGTAGCTCAAAGGAGTATCGGCGGCTTACTGCTGTTCAACATATTTATCAACAATACAAGGCACGGCCAACTGACCTTATTTTCTGAGGACACTACTGCACTCTTTGTTGGCGATTCCCGACAGGAGGTAAAGAAGATTATTAAGGAGAACCTTAAATGAGTGTAAACTTAATTTAGAGTCAATGGCTTGTCCATAAAATAGTAGAAGACCAGTGTAATTTAGCAGTTACGATATTTGCAATGGCTTATATGCGTCTTGTGGGTTTCTTACACCGCCTGCGAGTAATATTAGGATACCCGCCATGGGAGTCCTTGCGTCTTAAGTACGTAGAAATGTCGATATTAATGGGCATTCATCCGAAACTGCTAAATCTCTTCCACTCGACATCAATCATGAACACAAGGGAATTACAGACAAATTCTGCTCTTGTCTGCAGCTTCATGTAATCAGTCTCTTCTCAATATAAAACCTCGATTGCACATATTGGAACAAGCCCCCTTCAGATGAGCGCGCAACTTGGTCGTTGACAATTTTAAACAAAATGCCCAAAATTATATTTAGGTACACTACTCTAAAATAATTCGAACAATATAATAACATAACGTAAAATGGCCTTTATAACCATAAAAGGGTGTGAGTTACAATTTGTCATATAACCGATGATATCTCAAGCGGATTAAAATAAATTTGTTTTTTAATTTCAATGTTTTATTATTATGTTCATTTTTTTAATTAAATAATTGTCATATATGTAATGTTTCCAATACATATATGACCCTGATATGTATTGGTAAATACATATATCATGTACGTAAATATACTTCCTGTAAAAAGAACGTAACTGATCGCCAAAAAGGCAAGTACTATTTGCATTTGCATGTGTCCATTTGCCCATCCGCCAAGCAAACAATTCGTTTACAAAGTCATAACGGACCACGGCTTATGGAGTGATTGATCGCTGGCTCATTATGTTATTGGATCCTACATCAAAAAGTGTCTTAGCAATTCAAATTTGGTATGTTGACGTAGAGCAGATATGTTGAGCGAAGAGTAAGTCTACACTAGGAACAACATCGTCTAAAACGCTTAAGAGCACCGTGCCCTACCGTGCCAGGAGGTTTTCAATCGAATATACAAAGGAGGAGTCGCTAGAATTAAGTAGCGGACGATGGTATTAATAAGGTGCAATGATCCTTCCACAACCTTGGTAAAGTGAAAACTAAAATCAAGATCAGGCGTAATATATTCATGAAAATAACCACACATGGCTCAACTTGATCCAGCTTTATCGAAAGTATATACTCGTATAAATGACCCGCATGCTTTTCGCGCTGGTACAAAAATAATTCCGTTCGCTGATGACACCGCGTGTCGGTTTCTAATGGCTCTCGGAGATGCTTAGGGACAAACTCATGACGAGTATAGCAAGAGAACATGTTTGGCTTCGTGTAAATCATGTACGCTTAATGAAAAAAAAACAACTTGAAATCAATCTTAAACAAGTCACTAGAAACCCTCGATTAATAAAATGTAACGACTGCACGACACCGAAGGCTGCATCTTATATTTCGTTGGCTATATGCTACGGCCTGTCAAGTGATAGTCATGATTACCCTCATTTATCATTCTATTATTTAGCCTCGTCAGAAATAGTTCAACTGGCACTATTAACATATGGCGATATGCTGCTTCATGAAGGTAGCTTTCAAATGATTTGATTGCTTTTGACTGTAATACCAAAAAAGTGTATAAGAAACGTTTTTGACTTGGGATATATGGACTGTGCTAGATATATTTGGTGCATTAAAGGTGTTTTAAATGTATATGGCACATTTATTTATTCTGCCGTAAATTATGCTGACAAATGGAACAATCTAATAAGAAAAATCAAATAAGAATTGCAGTACAAGGGATGTCACCAGTGATGGATTTGGTCATCACAACATTAGTCTGGCGGTGAATAAGTATTTTTAGTTGCATAGCCATGTGAATATAAGCCTAATTGTCAGATACTTTAATTTTCTTATGACTCTTATTCGGGAAGGTCCCTCAAGCGTTATATTATATTATTCTACGCATATCTTGACTTAAAGTGCTAGTAAAAACAGCTAGTTTAACACCAAGCGCAAAGGCAAAACTGTGTAAAGGCGACCCCGTTATCCATTGCCCATTGTCTCTCTAGCAAAGCACACTAAACTTTAATGGCCGGCCTTCATAGTCAGTAAGGGCTATTATCTCGCTGTTGGGGTTCGCTGACACAGACTAACTAGAGAAGGAAGATGGATTGCGACAAAAAAAGATGAAGGAAGTGATGCGTAGCACAGCACTCCGTTTAGTACAATGTTTCTAAGTTAGCAGAAGCCCAAAATAGCGCACACCAGTTTATCTGTTTCCTGCTACTCTCGAGTTTGCCAACGAGATTATTCAAACGAAAACGAGACCAGGTAACGATTGCTATATTCTGTTCGCTTCGAACCACGTAGATCGGCTCTAGATTCGTGGTTTCAAAATTAGAGGGGGTTAATTATCGGAAAATGAGTCATTGTGAAAACTTCGCACACGGGCACCTTTGCAGCCGGTATCACTAGAAGTAAACAAGCACTTTCCGGAAAAGTAGGCGAAATTTCCCCTGACAAGCTCGGTACAACATGATATGTCTTTCTACATTGATAATGTTCCAAAAACAAAACGGGGTTTATTGTCACCCTATGTCCAGAGACTTTATGTTGCGACCGCTTTACGCCCAACTAAGCAGAGTTTGCCTTAGCCAAGCTTCTTGATTGTTACTCGATGGAGGGACGACCTAATATGCTCGACACTAGATTCCAGTTAGCCATCAGCCACAAATAGCAATCAATACCTTCATAGCCAGTGGTATAGTTAACAAATGGTGTGTACACCAAATTAGTGTATTTCCGTGTCCTATACTCTTCATCTATGAAACAGCTTTAACCGGATTTCACATCTGCTTACTTCTGTAAGCAAATATGCGAACGTACGTCACGTCCAGCACTCGCATCATTCACTCAACAAGAGTTTCACCCAAAGATTACGGAGCAATTCCACTACGCCCGCCAGAGGCAGCACCCATTTGCGGACCCGCTTTGGAAACTACGTATGTGTTTGTATTGTATTTCGTTGCATTGTACTATGTTGGTTGAGTGAAACAACATAATACAACTGTATACAAAGTAACTGCATGCCAAAGGTTCTCCTGTTGACAATCAGCACAATGTCCGGCGGTTGCGGATAAGCCCGTTGACAGCCAAACATGCAATTTCCGCTCGTACATTATTTATTCGTACATCCATCTATTTGCCTGCCTTTCTACTAGAATGACGCGTGATCGAGTTATGACTAATATGATTGCTATAATCATCATCTACGCATGCGTGCACATTCGAAAACACGCGGCCGGCTAACAGCGGGCGGGAGGTCGCAGGGGAAGTCGCATCTTTACCAGCAGCCGTCACAAGAACAACAACAACAACAACACCAATGGGCGGTATTTAGCTGTTACTGCTTCACATGATTGCGACAGTAGGCGGTAATTACCAACTTTCACTCGATGCACTGTTGCTCGAGTCATTTATTTACTACATACTACCTCTACTACATGCTCTAGAAATTGTATTCAAGTTATCCAGAGAATCCCCATTGTGATAGCCGTGCTGTCCGAGTGAAGTCATGATCTGAGCATCTGATCCGGACAGAACTGAGACACTCAGGAGTAAGAAGTACTTATAGGTGAATTATATTCTTCTATACTGTTGATTTAAAAGCGAAGGCCACTTATCCATAACTTTTACATGCTTGCCGTTCAAATACGAAAGCTGTACAGTTGTATTTAGAGCAGCAAGCTGTGACTGCATTGAACTCGTACGTTTGGCTGGTCTCACCAAGCTTAGCATTGCACGTTTTTCTGCCGTAAGAATCTGCTGAACTTGCCTGGAATATAATAATAATAATATAAGATGGCGTGGGGGGGGGTGGATGGTAATGCACCATCTCTTTTTATTGAGACATCTGTGCTCGCCGTTTTTTTTTTTCGATCATGGTCGATTCTTAATCCACTCCGGCATTCACCTTGTTTAAATTGGGCACCATGAAGACCAATTTAGCAGTGGCCGGTCTGAGTCTCGAACCCAGGGCCTCCCGAATGCAAGGCAAAGGCTTTTGCCACTAAGCCATCTTGCTCGGTATATAAATAGCTGTACCCAAGACAGATGCAAAAGACCCGAATTAAGACCGGTGGACCTAGGTCGCCATTTTCTGCGCCTCTAGAGCGGTAGGGCCAGTAGTATGGTAAATATGGCGATCGATAATGCAGATCGATTCTACCCGCACGGATTTGAATCTACTTTTGGTACAGGCAATGCCGAAATATGACGAAACAGTATCTGGGAGAAAACCAGGTACGCCTTAATTACAAGTATACATTTACCAACTTAATTCATTCATTAATCAATAAGCATAGCAATTCGAGACAATCGCTTGAATGCGTTGCTTTATTAATTTTGCTTGAAGGTGCTTGACACCCGAAGCAGGTAAAGCGCGATCAATGCACGATGAAGGTGAAACGTTCAAATCAGCAGACAAAGATGCTTAACTGAGCATTTGAAGTGTTATAGTGCCCCCAGAAACTATCAATTGCCAGTGCTATTTTAAACTCCAGGTACTGCCTTATATTTATACTTGTTTTTCGTATCCTTCGCTGCCAACCATACCAGGTTACGTCAACCAACTAATATCTAAGAAGAACTTAATTTGATCAAATTACAACCATCTACTGATTGCGTCATAATGGTGCCATTGGCAAACACATTACACAAATCATCCTAATGATTGATATCAATCAGTTCCTTTAGCGAATCAAATACAGTAATCTTCTCATACTGCGATATGTAAACACATATCTACAAGAATAAGCCTAAAAACTATTATTCAACATTGAAAAAAAAACACGAATTTTAGTTAATTCTATAAAATTCTGAAGTGGGAAACTTGCATAATACCATTTTCGGTGTATTGAGTGAATTTGACAAGAGATAATGTCACTTGTCAAATTGGCCTTCACTAGTAGACGCTCTGACAACAACATTTCAGACGTTTGTAATGGGCTAAGTTGCCTGTGGCACAATATCGTCTAAATGCATCTATTGTCACCGCGTTTTCGTTACTGGATTTTATACAGGCTTTCTCCAGCAGAGGTACGTAGCAGTAAGGCAATGACCAACACGTCCAGAAAATAACACCAGCAAGGTTGGAGCTTAAACTTGCGAATGTCTTGCTAAACATGATTGCCATGGCAACGCACTGTTTCTAACGGTACCTCCGTCGTCTAAGCCACCGCCGCTAGATATGCAGACAGTAACTAACCGTCGGTCATAAAACGGATTGTCAGCACTAGTTTGAGAAAATAAAAAGCCCGAGCGCTATGCACCGGCTCATTCGAAGTTATAAGTATTTTTAAGACGTCCTGGAAGTTACAACATGGGTAAATCGACCTATGACAACATGACATCTACAAGATAAGATTTGAAACAATTTTGATAAGGTACCTAACTACATATATAAGAAACAACACCTTTAAGTGAAAAAATACAAATTCAATCATCTGAAAATTTTACTTGAATTCATTCTCCACAGCTTCGATCACCCTCGGGTTGCTTATCGAGAGGCATGTGATTTAGTTGGTCGCAAACACGTAAATTTTAGTTTGGTCGGTCTGGTCATTCTAGTTAGCAATACAACCTGACCATATAACTATAGATTTTACATAAATTCTCGTCTGCTCACTAGTGGTGAGGCGTCGCCATCCATTCTTCAATATCCTTGATGGTGCGGGGAACCTTAGTAAGGTTTTTGCAGCCTGCAGCAGTGATGACCACGTCGTCCTCAATTCGGACTCCTCCAAACCCGCGGAATTCCTTCAACTTGTCGACATCAAAGAACTGCTTCTGGACTGGATCTTTAAGAGCCTGATCCAGTAATGAGTCGATAAAGTAGCAGCCCGGTTCGATCGTCAGGACCATATTCTCCTAAAATAGTAATCGCGGAACACAGGATATACAGAGTATTCGTCATAGCTGCATTCGGAAAATTATATCACATCATATATATATATATATATATATATATATACTGAGTTCCGTTCTTTGCATCTACCCATGATGCTTCGTGGCGATCAAATCTGTAACTCATAATATTGCAGGCCTCTTAAGCATAGCGTTCCTCCGACTATTTCCATCCCGACGACGCGTATATATATATATATATAAATAAATTAATATACGTATAAAGCAAATCCCCTCTCTCAACAGTAGTACAATGACAGAAACATTAAACAGACGTGGAATCGCTCATCTAACGTGGCTTTTGTACCAAGTCCGTATGCGTGTTTTGACCTAGGCAAGGGTAGTTAGAACTGGAAATTTTACTTGAACTCGTGAACTTGTCAGGCGGGTATCGGGTCCAGTGCTTAACTCTCTCTAATGTGCGTTACGTCACGTATGCGCATTTACATTCTATATATGTATCCACACACTTTCGGACGAATGAAATCGACCTACCCATCAGCTGTTTACAACTGTTTACTTCACTTCGTACTGTGAAACGAAAGCTGCATTACATCAACAGACTCGCCATATTTCCACAAGCATCCACAGTTTACCGACAAGTACGATTTCAGTTTGTGCGTGATCACGAAAATTCCGTTGGCATATGACAGGTGTTTCAATTCTTGGACTCTCGAAGTCTAGGATGTCTCTTTACAATAATGAAGGGAGGAGAAAAGAGTACCCGCGATGACGAGAGCGGTTTATGCGGTTACGAGAGTGATTTCATTATAATTTGGAATTTCTTCGGCAGGAGAAACGACTTCGTGAAAGCTCCTTTAATCAACGGTTTTAATAGAAGAAGAAGCCTCACGCCAGACTTTTCGCAACTGAGCTTTTAATTGTGACTTCCAGGTGAATACAGTTATTGAAAACAGACGCACAACTCGCAGAAGCTCGGATTATACTGATGGAGCGGTCAGCATGTTATCCTGGCCTGAATCCCATTAAACAACTAGAATTATAGCTTAAGATACGCTGTCAGAATGATATGTTAGGCATTGCCGAGTTAATCAGATCAATGCGCTCACGGCCGGTATAGGGCAGACGGAGGTAATATACACTACCAAAAAACATAATTGCACAGTTAAAATAAATAAGTCAACTTGACATTATGATATGGCTATTATTCGACACATTTTACTTGCATTATTTAAACAAGTAAAAGCGTGAGTTCTATCACAATATTTTGGCCGCACATTAAGGCTGAGTTATTGACTTTTGAGTGATGTAGTAACTATTAATGTAGCACTACTATTGTAAGTTCAAAATATGGCTAATGTCAAATGTGATGAAAACATTTATATTTAATTCGCAAGAAGCCATAAAATAAATGCAGTTAATTGCGCATCACATACTGCTAAAACATGGAGTTGAAGAGCGAGTAAACACTCATGAGAATAATAAAACCTATCTAATGATTTGCGGACTCTCCCCGATGTGCACTGCGGCTCCCGGCATTACAACGTAGATAATTACTCCAGAGGGCCACGGAAGAGATTTTTCGGTTTTTGCCATGAAAGACGTTTAGGACATTTTTTCACAATCTTGATCATGAGACTGAAACTTTTTCAGAGAATTTGCACTTTTATGCGGGTTTGTTCAAGAAGAAATCCTTGCGTTAGCCTGGAATGACTAAGCACAGACCAAAGTACAACCGAAATGTGTAATATTATTTCTAATGCGTTATGTATACGTTTCTGACATGTTAGAACACAAGAAATAAATCCCCACTCATGAGACTGAACCTGCGACCAACACACCAGAACACGCCACATATCTCAGTCGTTAAATATTCCAGAATTTGCACAAACACTGTAAGGTACAAAACCTAACAATAATGAATAACAAGAATAAAACAGATATCAAGAGCGATTGCGGTTATCGCCTGTACTGAGAGCAAGAAGACCGAGGCAGACTACGCTACCGCAGCGCCCATGAAGCTCTCGAACGAAGACGTTTTTTCGGCGGCTCAAGTCTCTATTTCAGAAGACACGCTAGTGCAGAAGCCCAGCAAGACGGCTTCCCTACTGAATAAGCACCTCCTCCGCGCCCACACTTCTGACCTGGCCTAGCCCTCCTCTCATACGCTTACCGTCAACCACGTCGGGCGACAACGTTCGGTCTGTCATAGAAAACTTTATTGCGTAGCTCATCTGCAAGCCTCCACTTCATCAGACCACATATTTTGTATGTTCTGCTGTCTCCCGCACTGAGGCGTGCCGTGGACCCGGCTTGCGGCTGCTGTGGCCGAGATTGTTGGTCTCCTTTGCTGGGCCTCCCCTACCTTCAATCGGCGACCACTTACCTTCGGAGTACCGTCTCCAAAGCTTAGGCCTCAAGTATGTTCTACCAGGTGGAACTGGCTTACAAGGAGCCCTCCTACCGTTTGCTTCTCCATGATGACGCAACGTCGCAAATTGGGGTACTGCAAGGCGAACCCTAACCTGTTCTGCCTCGCTATCACGAATTTAGTCAACTCCTTCGAGTTCACGCTAGACGTGTGGCACTTGGACGACGGTGTTCTAATCAGCGACCCTGGTGTAGTTTGAGCAACATCTACGGAGTCTTTAAGCTCACTGCTTGAAGTGGCCAAGCTCTAAACCAGGAAACGAGATCCATAGTGTGGGAGTTGGCTCTAAGAGCTGGAAGCTGTCCCAGTGTGCAAAACTATCAGAATGGATCAAGAGCTTCTAGGCGTTCTCCTCAGTCCGCAGAGAGATCCGGCTGCTGTCGAGGGGTGGCCGAATAAGCTAGAACGCGCGATATCATGCATTCACTTAGTAGGCTCTCACTCACTCCTATTCTTCTAAGATCCTCATTTTCGGCCCTATGTCTCAACCACGGATGGTGTGCGGACCAGCAAGACGAGGAAGTAGCAGAACATCGAGTACCCTGACTGGTCCTTACACTGGATGCCCCGTAACGGTGTACACATTCGCAGAGACCCAGATGTTATGTGCTACATTTGATGTTAAATGAAAATCCTATATGAAATAGATGATAACTCTATAGATGCATTGCTTACCTGAAGTGTCCTTGCTGTACGCAGCGATTTCAGTCCCTGCTGATTAACTCTTTTCGGAGCGGTATCAAGGTAACCTCCAACATCATGAACATCACAACCCATCAGGTGACCAAGACCGTGCGGCATAAAGATAGCACCTAGACGAGCTGCCATCATAGCCTCCACATCGCCACGCAGTAATCCGCCCTCTGTTAGAGCAGCCAACATAGTCCTGTAACGCCGCAATGTTCACGATTTAGCACCAACGCATCGAAACTGTAAACTTCAACAGTCGTACACACGAAAGCCGCACAATTGTCAAAGGATGCGTACATCCGTTCCTTACCTTTCAGCGAGTAGATGCATGTCGACCCAGCTGACGCCCGGCTTAGCTGCCTCCATGACGGCAAGATTGGCCTTGAGAACCGCGTTGTAAATTAGGCGTTGTTTTTCTGAAAACTTGCCGCTTACAGGAAATGAGCAAGTGATATCCGAGCAGTAGCAATGATATTCACATCCCATGTCGAAGAGGCACATATCGCCTTCCGACAACACCCGACTGTTGGGCGCACCGGCATGCCCGTAGTGAAGAACGGCACTGTTCTCTCCTGTCGCCGCAATACACGTGTAGCAAACATGACGGGCTCCGCCCTCAGCATAGCAGTGGTGTAAAAATAGGCTTTCGAGCTCGTATTCGTTCATTCCTGGCCGGACGGCACGCATCACCTTCATGTGAGCTTCGGAACTCACATCGTTTGCATACTGAATCACTTCAAGCTCCTGCATGAATGAATGAGAGCTAGAATCAAAACTTTTATGATCTACTTACACTAGTCAAATAAATACCCATAAAGAGTTAACTATTCATGGACAACTCACAAATCAGGCACCGATAATTAGAAAATCAACCTACAGCGAGCTAATCATCTACCCATATAATGGATTCATAATTTCCTAATCAACTGTCCTTAAATTGTTAAGTTATAAACATAAAACATCGGCAAAAACGACCAGGTTCTATACTAACAAAGATTAAAAAAGCTCAGTTACTTTGTTTGTAGACCTAATTATGATCAGTAGGACACATTTGTGACAATAGTGACACTGAATGAGAAATTAATGCCAAAAATAATTTGACCTAAATAAAGGCTTCATATCGCTCAAATATAAAGCTATAGCTACTATATCAGGACATCCGATTTGGCACCACAGCTATTATTTCATCTTAAGTGCATTATCCAGAGAAAAATCGTACAAACCTCAGGTGTCTTGATGCAACGAAGCTCGCAAATTTCATTGTAGAGAAGTGAGTAATCTGTTTTGAATTGTTCAATGCCCTTAAATGAAGCAGGTTGCGTCTTGAGGCCGGAATCTGAATTTACACCTTGCAGAAGATAAATCATCTCTGCTTGCTTTTCCTGTTATTCCAACACGTGGAATTGGTTTGAGTATTGTTTTGTAGATGGGAACAAAATGTACAAAACAAGAAGCATATTGACAATAGTTATAGGCATATAACAAATCTTCTAGCCTCATTATAACAAATTTAACAATATTTAATAACAGCAATTTAACAAACAACAACCATAAATGTTGACGCAATGAAGCCACTATCTAATGGAAATATTACGTGTTAGAAAACGAATTTACTAGCAATGTATAAATATACTCAATTTACTAAAACACTTTCGCATACACGTAGACTAAAAGCCTTTCATTGAAATGTTATAAAGTTTAAAACATAAGTGCGGTTTAGATAGGGTTCTGTAATATTATTTTGACTTCCGCGTTAAAAGGCAATATAAGCTGAAGACGAACCGTGAAGAAGCTTGCGATATCGTCAGTGTACCGCACTTCATCGGTTGCATACATCTGTTTGAAGTCATCAGTGCTAAGAATGCGTCCGGACCAAACGGCATATTCCGACGGCAAACGAGGTATAAACAACGTTGATCGACCACTGCCCACCTAAAAATGAGCCAATGCGTTCTTGTAACTTCGGTGAGGACCTTTCAAGAGTCGCCAAATTATCACTTACTTCAAAATGTGCTTATAAGCTACAAACGCATTACTTTTTCTGTCAAATAAAGCAAAGCCATATATTGGATCCTGTCATATACGTAATACTCTCGGATTGGCCGTATTGAGAAATTCAATTGTTATTTTTGATTTGCAAGTACGTTTTCTTTGATGGCTTCTTTGAATCGTTAAGCACTTGTACGATTTTGAGTTATAAGGCGACGGATGGCCGCTGCGTCTTTAGAAAGCAATGGTCAAGTATATATATTAGTTATTGCAAAGTAGACAATGCAGAGCTCAACATTCCTGTCGTATCTGTGAGCTCTGTCACAGATGCAATCTTGCCTGCAAACTGGCGGCGCTCGGACTTACCAGGGCGCGTCGCCTATAACATTCGTCTCTAGGCGGAAGGTAGCCGTTGACGAAGGTAATCAAAATTATACTTACCGGCCACAGATTTCCGTCTTTCCGTCTCACCGTCTTAAGAAAAAACAACTCAGCGAGGAAGCCTATTCAAGACTGAAGCTTTCCCAGCGTTTTTTGCTGCATAGCGCAAAAATCGGTGTTTTTGTAAGAGCGCTATCCAGGATCCCGCCCAGGTTAACCATGGACGTGAATGTTACTAGGTGCCCGTCCAGGCGTAAGTTTACATTTTGTGGAGAATGCTTCCGGCTGCTCAAATAAATAGTTTTTTATGAATTCGAGACCTAGCGTGTGGGCGTATTGTCGGATATACGACATGGCTCCATTGGCTATCCCTCCTTGTCTTGGGCGGTAACGATCAGTGCCAAAACTTCTGCGTAGAAAACGAAATAAGCTCTCGGGGGACGTGGGAGTCTGCGTACTCCATCGTAGATTATATTCCACAGAGCTGGTCCATATTCTCTGGACCTATCCCATGCGACTATTATCAATTTGAGAACTTCAAGAAGCACCTCTACGGAAAGAGATATCAGAGCCAAAAAGATACGGTATGCATTGTCGACAAGTACTTTGGGTCTAACGGTTCTGACTATTTTGCTCGTGGTATAAAATCTATTGAGAATCGTTGGATCATTTGAGCTTCGGGGGGACGGGGGATGTACTGAGCCATAAAAGCTACGTGGTCTTTGTCTGTCTATTACTTGTGTTCTATGCAACGAAAGTTTTAATCCTAGTATATATATATATATATATATATATATATATATATATAATGAGTATACTGGAAAGTGTCAGTCTACGAACATATACTCCATGCGACACTAGTTTATAATCCATTTGCCCGTTATGAAAGCAACTCCTTTACGTTTTCTCAGGAATCTAAGTCCAGCCGTTACTATATCAACTCAGCGGACCCTCTTCGTTGGGAAAACGCCTGGCCTCTAACTTCTCAATTCCTCCAAAGATTTAATGGCACAATTTCCAAACAAAGTTTCAGTGAGCCTTAGAATTTAAAACATTTTTAAGGAGGTTGTTTTTATATATACCGCTCACCGACGTTCTTACTGACCAGTTCGCAACAAGAAGAAACGGAGCCAAGATCAAAGTGCCAAAGAAGTGTCAATTATTTTTTAATGGCAGTAAGACCACGTACAAAACCCAACATAGCTAGCACTAGACCAGAAGGAACCGCTGAGGGTCAGCGGCCATGCTGCCACAAGGACTGTTAGGGAAACCCTAGATATCTTAACATGTCCGGCTCTCGGTGCTTTGAAGAAATACCTCAGGTTGAGTTCCAAGCCCGTAGGGGACGGAGGATAGTCTAGAATTAAAAACAACCTCCTTAAAAAATGTTTTTAATTCTAGACCAGAAGGAAACGCATGTAGGATCAAAATCTAAATGTATTTTTAAAACGTTAGACATTAAGGCCACACGAATCCAGCAGAGTAATAGAATATATTACAGAACGTATCCGTGTTACAATGCCTACTACAATACGAAAACTACATACTAGCGTTGCTGAATTAAAATAAGTCCATAAAACATTACCTAGTAGTCACTCACAAATGTTTCAGAAATCATAACTATTGGTCGATATGCAAGCAAACATGCAAAATTATTTTAAAGATACTTTTAAATAGCAGAACGTCGACAACTAGTGAAACACAAAGCTAATGTGCGTCTGTGTAATTCTTACAGACCTCAACCACTCCAAGGCAATCCGGTTCCTCAACTCCAAACGCCCAATTGAAGAAAGATTCTTGACGGAAAAGTCGCTCCCTGTCGGTGCAATAGAGAAATGATGTCTCGCCACCCTTCAGTAGTACAAATGACTTTTCCTGCAGTTATCGTCACAAAATCAAGTACACGCCCGCAAATTCGTCATTACTATCAACCGTAAATCAAGTTTTCATAAAGCAACTTAGTATTGCAGAAGCGCTCTTGCTAAGTGAACACGATCTAGCCTATGCAGATCGAGCCGCTTCAACGCAAACTTGACGCGCCGTCTTAATATGACGTCAGCATAACATCCGCAACGCCAAATCTTGTACACTGGCGGAGCAACAACACGATTAGAAGTAGTGACTCACTCTGCGATACAATTATTGAGTAGTCTAAAAACCTAGTTCTTAAAATGTCAATTGTAGTTAGCGAGAAGTTGTACTAAGATCATTATTAAGTCGATGCTCTCGAACTTCCTTGTAAACATTATTAGTTGCGTATAAACCGCCCTGACGACCTCCAGATAAATACAAAACAACTTGAGGCCGTAAAGGCAAATGGAACACTGCGATTTGTACCTTAACAACCGTGGGCTTAGCGAGAAGGCGTGCGACGAGTCGCTGCCGGTTCTTTAAGTGGAGGCTCATCGGCACTCGGAGGGTTTTTAGACCCCGACTGAAAACTGCTTCCATTTTCTGAAACAAATATATACATTATCCGTTAACCTGGAATAAACTCGTCAGCAGTACCCTAAACTCGAACTTTGCCGTTATAAAAAATGATATTGCGGAACACTGCAAGCCAAGGCTTTAACAGCAGCACTTCAAACATTCTGGCTAAACCTCAGCCACATATTCCAATCATGAAATCACAATAGACTAACAAAATGTTTTGCTAGACATGTTCGGCTAGCGTATTCCTTTCAGCTAGCGCTCCTTTAGATTAGTAGATCCTGCAGATTTGTACCTAAAGGAACGCTACACCAGCACCAAGGTCGTGACTGCGTAGAGATATTGACAAGTGCGTATTTAACACATTCCGCGTCTATCATTAGAACGGATTCGACGCCGGCGATGAGAAAGCTACAAACGGATGACAATAACTAGGTGATGCGTCCGTCTAGCACGGCGCTGTCATCCAAACCGACCGTAACGGACGCAACCAAAATGGGAAATGCGGCAATGTTACGCGTTGACTCGTGAACAAACGGCTGAAGCGGCTTCCGCCTCAGCCCTTGGATTACCGCTGCAACCTGTGTTCGTGCCATTTTGGTTCCGCTTCACCGTATACTGAACGAGTTTGGCGGATTAATTTCGTTTCAGTCTCAGAGAGCTAAGCTTGCAGTTAATACTGTAGATTTTGGGCCACACGTAAGCCACATATATATATATATATATATATATATATATAGAGCATTTAATGCGCGTCTGGACACGCCTTCGATTATGTGAGAATGAGCTACAAAGACAAAACGCGCACAGCGTTTTCATATAGAAGCGTATATCTTTTTAAATTGAACGTTATATTGCCAATATATAGTTATAGGCTGAAAGTTAACACGTTCATTTACACCGGATTGTAATATAAATTGATTAATAAACTTCCAGCCTGTACTATGTCCTATATATATATATATATATTGCCAATATAGCATTGGCTATTAGCAACACGGTACACGTATCTGCCAGCCAAAGACAAAACCGTTAGCATTGACTCTCAATGTAAAAAAGACAATTTTTTCCCATGCTCGAGTTTAGTGAAGCTCATACAGTGTGCGACTGGACAGAGTCCTGTCAAATACTCTCGTCATGAAATCGGCCAATGCTCCGACACAGAGTGAGTGAAACAGTTTTTGACAAATAAATATGATTGTCTAATTCAGTTTATTGGCGCCGAACGTGTGCTCATGGAAGTATAATGCACTTCAAACTTAAATAGCGCGCGGTTAAAATTAGCTGAACGCTGACGCTACGCTTTCTTATTAGCTAGCACCAGTACAAACATTTCTTACCCTTAACAAACCTCTCGTTTATTATTATTATTATTATTATTATTATTATGCAACACCAAAAAAAGCGCATTAGAATACAGTAACACGTAACGCTGCATTGTAAGGAAATGTGTAAACAACAATGTGACCAATACTTGGTCTGAAACCTTCCTATCTTCTATTCAATTCTCTATTCGAATGCCTATGTTCTTCTCCTGAAAAAAACCTGGGACCAACTTCCGCTTATTGTTGAACTAGTGCAATTTTTAGGTGTGAACCTCTGTGGTCTCGCCATTCGTTGTTCACTAACTCGGCCCACGCGCTAAACTAAATCTGGTTGAGCGTGCAATAATGATCACTATTATTAGTACTATTGTTAAAAACAATCTCATATTATTAACATTAGCATGCAAAAGCATGCTAACATTCGGCAATACATGTTGCAGTATAGTAGTGTGCTTGCGTAACATTTTATTGTGAACTCCTAAACAGTCTCTTCCTAGTAGCGCTAGGTTATAAAGTAATAATTCGTAATTGAGTGTGTGTAATAGTGATTCTCACATGTTGTACCGCTTATTCGTCTCTTTCACAAGACTAAGGAATTTTATTAATTCATTCGTATGGCACTCCAACGCGTACGGAATATGATGCTGGATCCCCTAGGTCTGAAAAATTCCCAGACTGATTTTCGATATGTATTTATAGTATGTCTGTATTTTTAAGATTTAAATGTTTGTCCTAGAACGTGTCTAAATTTAAAACCTACGCGAGCGACTTAACATGGTGAAACAAATATATATATATATATATATATATATATATACAGGGTGTCCGGAAAATATAGAACTTCTTAACGCAAATATTTTTCTATTTGAACATGATATCTAAGAAGTCTTGTTTCGGACTGACAGTTAAATTACAACAATTTGTTACACTGGCGTTTTATCAGACAGAATGTTGCGAGACAACAAATTATCCTATACAAAAATTAAGCACATTTTTGTGTTCGTGAGAAAATTCTGTTACATCCGAAAAACATATAACGCTGGGCAGAAAATGCGACATAATCGTTTAGAAGAAAATTCGCAAAACTGAAGTTCTTTTATTAGCCTCCACACCCAATACTGCAAAATCAGAACGCTACGACCATTCACAGCGCTTAAAACTAACATATTCAGACAAATACGCATTTCATGACGCTCATTTTGCAATTGCGGAGTAATTACGATTATTCGGCGGGCATGTCGAGATTGAATGCATGCATAAATGACTGTGAGACGATGCTGCGGCTGTCACGCGACACGTCGGTGGTACTGCTCAGCGTTATATGTTCTTCAGAGGAAATAGAATTTTTTTCACGAACACGACGACGTGCTTAGTTTTTCTATAGGATAACTAGTTGTCTCGCTCGAGTGTCACAAATTGTTGTAATTTGACTTTCACTTCGAAACAAGACTTCTTAGAGACCATGTGCCATTGGAAAAAAATATTTGCTTTAACGGGTTCTACCATTCTTACTATCAATTTTCAGATATTTTTCGAACACCCTGTCTATATGTACTATATAATATATATATATATATATATATATATATATCGTTGTTCAGATGGCAGCTGGATCAACTACATTAGATTATACAAACGAGATGGATATTGTACCACTCTTCGCTTAATATATATATATATATATATATATATAGTGGGTCTACAAAAATGAATTTTATAATGATTCTTTACAGACAAAACCGAAAAAACTTTTTTGTAGCCCCTATATATATATATATATAGAAAGAAAGAGAGAGAGATAAAGAGAATTGGTAAATTGCAACATTTCTACTAACCGCTGTGCAGTAGTATTCTAGTTTGCAAATGAGCCTACTAGTAAGCAACACTTCAACGATGATGATGATGATGCTCGAGCGACAACCGATGCGCAAAGATTCCTAGCCGCAGACGATCGAACTGCCGATGGCAAGAACAAACGCACTCGCGAACCTGGCTCTAAAGCCGTTCTGCCGAACTTCTTTCTAGCTGAGTCAGCTGATTACGATGACACGAGAGATCCCAACCACTGACGGCTGCTGTCACACGGCGGCGGCGGCAAAGCCAACAGCAGCAGCAGAAGCACCCGCAGCGCAGAACCCCCACGTACTTAACCGACGGCCGTCTGCATCTGCATTAGTTCGTTTCGGATGAGCCGGACGGTCGGACACACGGACGGACGGATGAATGAACCGATAGATGGGGTGCAGAGTGGGAAATGCAGTGGATCAAGTCCTGCTACAGGTGGCGATACTACGCACGCACATTTCACCGGCCGGCTAACGTGATCACGACAGGACACCCCACCCCGCACTAGCTAGCTAGCAATAACACGGCGGTCGCAATGCTACCCACACATTTCCACACAGAACAGCTGTTTATCTGTTCTCTTTTTGACTTAACTCTTTCTAGCTCTGGGGGGAGGGAAGAGGGGGAGAAGAGAGGGGAGCTGATATGGGGGGAGGGGTGAGGGCGAGCCGTAGGCTGTGTCAAAGCAGACGAATCTGGCAATTGCGGCCAGTTGTTGTTGCTGTTGCAGTATATTGTTGTTGTTCTTGCTGCTGTTGCTGCCGTTACCGTTGCAGTGGCTGAGAATAGAAAATAGTAGCGCCACTACCCAGCATACAATCACATCTAATCATTTTAAGCCACTGTATATTTGCGGCTAAAGCAAATCATGCTTTTCGGAAACTTTATCGCTTTATATATATATATATATATATATATATATATATATATATATGTATATACGCATTAACCGTCATTGTATTAAGCAAGCAGATAGATGTTGACGATTTGTTGTTGACGGCCAT
The DNA here is from genome assembly GCA_003439945.1 of Dermanyssus gallinae. NCBI lineage: Eukaryota > Metazoa > Arthropoda > Arachnida > Mesostigmata > Dermanyssidae > Dermanyssus > Dermanyssus gallinae. The sequence goes on along the minus strand of QVRM01007112.1, from coordinate 930,317 downwards.
GACTGATGGTTAGCGACAGTTATGTCAGCACACTGTATGCTCTGCTCCGCATGTTTGTGTCTGGCATTAATGAAGCGTGTCTGGGATAATCTGTCTGCCTCGCTGAACAAACTGCCTTGAAATAGCTTGGCGCATTTTGAAAAGACTAATGGAAAATACGTAAGCTGTTATGTACGTAACTTGCAATGCATGCCTGGCAGAAAATCTGTATGAATAGAATAGAAAACGCCCTTGTTCATCGAATAAAGGAGGAGGCTAAAATGCAGGGAAGCCTACAAACCCGCCTTGTTGTGCGATTCTCTGGTTACACGCCAAGCAAACATAGTATTGATGATTTCAATACTTACAGTACATTAAAGTATTATTTGGTACCTAATTTGCTAATTTGCACGTCACTAAAACCCAAACTCATAGGCTCTGATAGTGATTGTCTGTCATTGTAACCAGGCTCTCCCAGAACTCGTTCAACTAACTTTGAAATCTAGTACAACTCGGCGAAAAAATATTTTTTTCTAATTAAACAAAGTGGCGGAAATGTCTTCCTAAAAGTGTTAATTGAGCATGAAGTCCAAAATATAAGAATTGCAAAGAATTTTATGTATTGCAAATTATATTCAATGCAACGTTTGTTCTGCTTTGAGCTAACGTAGAATGCAATTCAACATATGCAAATTTTCCTCCAAATACGAAAATATAAAAAATATATATATATATATATATATATATATATATCACAGTCTGCTTTATTGGCCGCTTCAATTCGAAGTTTAAACCGCTCGCAGGCATTTTGCAAAATCAACATTTGCAAATGCGTGCTGAATGAATATAGTGAGCGAGTCTGGTTTCAATCGGGCCCACACACGGTAGTAATCCAGGAGATTTAAATCTATATACTTCACCAGCAAGCCGTGTACGAGACAGCTGGTATGAGGCACCTTGCTGTCCGTATTCATCATCTTATTTATTTCACTCATATTGAGTATGCATATAACATAGATATTTATATAGATTATACAATTATATAGTCACTCCGTGTACTCCTCGTGGAAGCTCGTATTCGAACAGACCAGGTGATGATAGCCATGAACTATATATCTGGTATAGACATGGCGATTGTCACATGCAAGACCAGACCAGAGGTGAGAGGCACTGAAAATATCCAGGTCTCCAACCTCTCGTCGGGCTTGTTCAACTTTATTTTCCCATTCTGAGATAAAGCTCTCGAATGGTACTGTACGCGGCGTCTTCAATCTCAATCGAATTATCCCAACAACCGGTGCACAGCCAGTGCAACTTATTACGATATATAAACCGAGCAAGATGGCGTAGTGGCAAAGCCTTTGCCTTGCATTCGGGAGGCCTGGGTGTGAGACCCAGACTGGCCACTCTTACTTTGATTTGCATGGTTTCCAATTTAGACAAGGTAAATGCCGGAGGGGATTAAAAGTCAGCCATGACATGAAAAACCCGTACACGGGCGTTAGCCTTACGGGAAAAAAATTAAATATAAATATATATATATATATATATATATATATATATATATATATATGATTGATTTATTGTTCGCTTGGCATGTATACCTAAATACACATGTCACCCTTTGTATATCAGGGGCGCTTAGAGCGGCAGCATATATGTTACTTACGCATTCATATAATCCATGTCTACTTCAATACCTACTGAGTATTTGCTTTCTATTGGGACAACCTCTTCTTTGTAATATATATATATATATATATACAGGGTGTTCCTATTTGTGTGTCCAAAACGCTAGGGTATGGTCAAACTCGGTGAGAAAATCATTTTTGCCAATGGGTGGAAGCCGGAAAAACGTTTTGTTTAGGAGTGAGGATGAAATTTATAAAAGCAGTTATTCTGTCTTTTTTCTCCTACATAGTTGTGCAAAATCTACGTTTGCGGGAGAACCAGTCAACGCACAAAGGAACCGATCATACCGGCGTGTTTGGCGGAAAATTCTGCACAATAAAGTATACATTACTAGCTTGCGTAGCAAAAAGCGAATAGCCAGATTAAGGAAAGTCATAAAAAGTCAAAATGTTACGTTAACGCTTTTTTGTGCAACATCGTAATTTTTTCCATTACGACCAAAAATGCACGTCCAAAAGACTACTCTCAGGCAATAGCATATTTAATGCCCACTACATTCGTACCAAAGTGATGGCGCTGCGTTACGTATTTGCCAAGTGACTAAGCTTTTTCGACAGTCATAGTTGTTATGTTTCACGTTGAAGTTTTCAGGTCTAGAACCGTAGCATTTTGCCAAGACGTTTCCGCCCCCTCTTTCCATTAGAAAAAATTATTCTCTTGCTGAGTTCTACCAAACCTCAAAATATGTACCTAACTTTCTCATACACCCTATGCAAGTATGCATGCCTTCGCTTTCGATATGACTGTCGAAAAAGCTTAGTTACTTGGCAAATACGTAACGCAGCACCATCACTTTGGTACGAATGTAGTGGGCATTAAATCTGCTATTGCCTGAGAGTAGTCTTTTGGACGTGCATATTTGGTCGTAATGGAAAAAATTACGATGTTGCACAAAAAAGCGTTAACGTAACATTTTGACTTTTTATGACTTTCCTTAATCTGGCTATTCGCTTTTTGCTGCGCAAGCTAGTAATGTATATTTTATGTATGCCGGTATGATCGGCTCCTTTGTGCGTTGACTGGTTCTCCCGCAAACGTAGATTTTGCACAACTATGTAGGAGAAAAAAAGACAGAATAACTGCTTTTATAAATTTCATCCTCACTCCTAAACAAAACGTTTTTCCGGCTTCCACCCATTGGCAAAAATGATTTTCTCACCGAGTTTGACCATACCCTAGCGTTTTGGACACACAAATAGGAACACCCAGTATATATATATATATATATATATATATATATATATATATATATATATATATATATATATATATATATATATATATATAGTATATATATATATATATATATATGTGTATATATGTATATATATATATATATATATATATAAATGTGATATTAAGGCTGCTCGACCTTGTGCGGCGGGTATTTTCGCCTCCGTAAATTTGGCGAATTTCCGTGTCATAGACCAGAGCTCTTGAGGAGCGCCTCTACAAAGCCTTACCATGTCAGGGGACTTTACAACCTTAGGTTCCGACACAGTAGCTTCCGCTCAGTTTTGAAAGAGGCAAAGTGTTTTTTAACAGTGCCATCGTCAGCGTTTCCTGGGTTGCACATACGGCATAAGGGAAGGTCAGCTTTACCAATGCGGTGTAGGTATCGCTGAAAGCCCAGGTCTTTGAGTCTTGTTGAGGAGGCGTTATGTTGTAGCCCTGGTAGTCGTGTGCTTCCATAGAGGGGCGGCATTTAGCATGATGTTATCTACTACTGATGCTAAGAGACGACGCCAAGAGTCAGTTCCTCCCTAGCTGCGAGAGATTTCTTTGCAGCTTCGCTGAGTTTTGGGCAGCTTTTTAGCTGCATAGCGCACATGAGGTGTTCCTGTGAGAGCCTTACCCAGGATCACGCTTAGTAACTATGAAACTGGGTGTTACTGGGTGTACAGCCGTAAGACAGGCTAAGATAATGACAGACAATGCGACCGGCAGCGTGCGGCACTATCTAAGGCTAACGACGGCTCACTTAAAACACTCATACAGTTTACCGTTAAGTCACGTGACGGGTGGACCAGTATTGCTATATATATACTATGCAGAACAGCTTGCACACCAAGGAGAAGAAAAACCGTTTTATATGACAGGTGCCGCGGGGTGTCCGGTGTTAGTTAGGTTCTCAAGCTTCTCTCCTCCTCCGATCGTTTGACACTATGCTTATGAAACTCTCGACCAAATGCGTTGAGGTAAAACTGTAGATAGTTACGAGATTTTGCTAAAATGACTAGGTCGTCAGCATAAAATGCAAAATGGGTTCTAATATTACGCAATAAGTCCGCGAGTCCAGTCACATACAAAATAAAAAGAAATGAACTAGCTGAGTCTCCCTGGGCTACCCCGATGGTTGGTGTTACGGGCGTTTGTACATAGTGGTCGCCGTTTTTCACCCAAATTATATTGTGTGCTAATATATTATGAACGAGATCAAAAGAGGGGCTGTTATGTTAAAACGTTTGCAAAGCGTGTCTAATAAACGGTCCCTTGGCAGGCAATCGAAAGCAGTTTGAAAATCTATAAACGCAGCGTATGTCATTTTCTTGTTAGAGAGGCGTTGTGATACATGGTTTAAAGCAAATTCAACTGCATCTGACGTCGATCGCCTCTTTGAAAAATCGTATTGTTCTGCCGGAATTTTGTATTCTACGCACGGGTACAATTGATTAACGATGAGCGACGTTAATATCTTGTAAAGAACGCTTGTAAGTGCTATGCCCCTGTAAATATTTGGGTCAGTTGCATCTCCCTTTCGCTTAAGTATAGGCTGTAGATAGCTTTTCCGCCACTCATCAGGAATTTTGCCTTGTCGAACACATTCATAGTATAGTTTTGTCACAATAGGGCATAAAGCGTCAATATTCGACTTCAGGTGTTCATTAAGAATACGATCGGGTCCTGCTGACTATATATATATAATTGAGCTGAAAGCTTGGGTGAAAGTAATCTGGATTTATTTGTAACGGCAATAAAAAGCTTTTTTGTTTAATAAAATAGAAATTTATTATTTACACTTAGTGCGGAAACCGATTGTGACCTATGCACGTGTATTTTACTTGGCGTGTCAACTACTATGTCTTTTACTATGTATTTAATTTAGCATGCCGCCATCCACTAACGACTAGGGCATCATACTTAATTAGCTATTAGCCGCACCACAACTCTTTTGCTCTCGTAACATTAAATATTTGAACGGAGCCATCCAACTAAAACTGCAAGATTGGATATTGTGAACTACATCTTGATGTGGCATCATCTCGCCGAATTCGACTATGTCTGGGCACGTGGTACAGACTACCTGATCATTAGTACAGACTAAAGATACGTACACTTTAAAATCTCAATTAATACACAGTAATAATTATAAAAAAATCCCCGTCATGTATTTTTTAAACTAAGAGAATAAATAACTACCCAGATTTGCTTAAAAATAAAAGTAGAGTGTAGGTATGCGGATATATATTGTATAGCCTTGTACGATGTACACGCGTATTACACAAGGCAGCAATCGCAAGTGGCCCAATCCCAAAAATTACGTAGTTTGAAGATCTCTTGATCTCCAATTTCTTCTTTTTTTCTTAATGATGAATAGTAATGCACCATCCCTTTTGAGAATCTGTGCTCCTCGTTTTTGTTAAGTTTATCTTTTTTGGAGGTTTTACTGTTGTGTGGTCAGTTGTTCCTACGTAGTTAATAAGTTCATCCATTCGTTAGTGAATAAGCCGCGACGAGCATCGAGTACCGCCCATTGTGATTCTCATCCATTCGTGGGAGGACCTAGATTTCTTTGGCTCTACAGCCAGTGGCGGCAGTGTATGAACGAGTATGTTCAGTTGATTAGTTAGTGTGGCGTACTCGATTGCTTGAGTGATTCCTTTATGCCTTTTGCGTTAACAACATATTTTGTTAAGTTTACGTACTTTCTTTGCTTCTAACAGAACGACAGTCGCCTAAGTCGCCTGCATGTGTGTTTTATATCAAGTTATATCAAGCTCCGCTGTGCCGGGCACAAGGCATCCTTATCTGCCATCTTCGGGTGACCTATATGGGCGACCGAAGCAGGGGAGGGCAGACTAGGCCTAACGAAGATGCTGCTAGGGACAGTTTTCTCTTCCCTTTCCATGTTTATGTATCTTTCTGTATCAATCATCCGTTCGGTTGAACGCTGACCTCTCTAAGGCTCCATCTCGCTTTTGCGCCTGCAATTGCTTGGTCATGAGGCAGAGTTGAATACTGATTTTTTGGCCGTGGAAGGAGGGCATCGTCGGGCGTTTTACGCGACGAAACGAATATTAGACTATGTATGTTCCCAGATCCATTGTCTTGATTTTGTATGATTCCGCACGCCTGGCGGCTTTTTTGATAAACTGCCTTGGCGATGTCAGAATTGTCTTTAGTTAAGAAAGAGTTATTACGTTGTAGTAATGGAGTCGTGCACCACGCCACTACCAGTATTCTAATGGTCAGAGTCTTTTTAACAGGCCGCAATTTATGTTTTATAGTTAGATTACTTGTTTAAAGCAAAACATATAAGAGAAGGCATATATCATGGCTGAAAAAAATCCACTCCAGCATTTACCTTGAATTATTTTAGCTGCTTAACCTACAAACGTTTTGAGTTTGGAGGAAGTAGGGGCGTCAGGGATGCGCTCCACGTCTTGCAGTTTGAGGTAAAATGCGCAATAGCCCGTCCAAGCGGTAAATTTGACACAGCTTTTCGCCACCTATTGGTCGCATATTTTTGACTCGCGAGTTTCAATGGTGTTCTTTTCCATATATATATATATATATTCTTATGTATTCACCATAGTTGTTGGTAGTAGGATTGGATTGACACATATGGTTTGTTACCAAATTATAACAATATCTCGTTTACACGCGCCTTTGATGAGTATGAGTCTATTGCCAAAGATATTAGAACGTGATAGGGACAGATGTTGCACTCACCACACAACTTACACACAGAGTCGTTAACATCATAATATTCACTCTTGAAGCACATTTACTGGTGATAACCTTGTCATGTTGCCCTGCACACTAATGGTCGGTTGCTTTGAAATACACGTTTCTGCTTCTCTGAATGTTCTATACATATCGAGTGTAATTGTACTGGTCGGTAATGTGTGTAGCACTAAGTCTTCTACCAGAGTGAGTTCTCCGCATAGCTCTAGTGCGCCAGTGTAGCTGAGGCATTCTTTGGTAATCCTAGTACACGTTTCATAAAGCACGGCTTTACACGGTCCAAGGTACTAAGATCGCGTACTGTTAGTTGCGGCGCAATTGCAGGGAGACAGTACTGGAGTATAGGGATAATTGCATTATAAATATTTTCATTGCTGTTTCAAGTCAGTCGCGGTGTCAGGGTCACGTCAAGATACGACAAATGGTTGACCAGTTCAAGGCAAGTACTGTTGATCTTGACGCGATGATCGGCAACGGCGTATGAGCCGCCGCGGCTGAAGTAAAATATCGTTTTTGGAATATGAATTATTAGTCGATTATCTGCACACAATTTTGATGTTTCATTTAAGCCGAATTGTACGTGACCCCGGGATTTGACTAAGATGACGAGGCCGTGTGCGTAAACGACATGCGGTGCTTTCATTGTACGCAAAATAAAGTGCGCAAAAGGTCTGCTAAACCAGCAGTGTATAGTATAAAGGGAAATGGGCTTGTGGAATCGCCTTGCGCTGCTCCAGTCTTCTGCGTAGCAGTCTCGTTTACATAGTGATTTCAGTTTTTATGGTTATAAATTTGTGGCTCACCACGTTTTGAATTAAATTGAATAGTTGGTCTTTAATGTCGAACCTCTCTCGGAGGGTTTCGAAGAGACGATCCTTAGGCACACTGTCAAACGCGATTTGGAAGTCGACAAAGGCCGCATACGTCATATTTTTGTCTCGTTGGCGTTCACTTACGTGTTCATTTACGAACCGTGCCGCGTCTGCTGTTGACCTTCCTGGTGGAAATGCGAACTGTCCACAGAGCAGATCATTAACCGCGCATTCATACATTCTCTTCTTTGTGAGCGATGTAAGCAGTTTGTATAGGATACTAGTAAGGGAAATTCCTTGATACCTTTTCGGGTGAGTAGGATCCCCTTTGTTTTTGTAAATGGATTGCATGAGTATTTTTCTCCACTCCTAAGGCATTCTGCCTTGTCGAGCGCATTTGGTTAAAAGCCTAGTTAGATACGGGCCTACGGTTTGCACGTTAGCCTTTAAATGTTCATATACAATAGGATCTGGTCCGTCTGATTTGCCATTTTGTCTCGATATTATTGCACCTATGACTTCATTATCTGTAAACACAAGAGTTTCGTCTGAATCATCTCTGGGCGAGAGTGCAAATTCGTTTTTAAAAGGCTTTTGAAGTGTCTTATTATTTTATTATAGTTTATTAGCGGGTTCCTATATCTACTCTGTGTGGCAAGAGGAGCCTGTAAGAGATTTAAACGTCGCTGTTGTTCACTGCTGTTCAGTGCTGTTTTTTCTCTCGTATCATGCTTTTGAACGCTTGTTTCAGCAAAATCTCTTGTGAGCGATAATAGGTGTATAGCCCAGCGGAGGGATCTCTCTCTGCAGTGTATGTCATCGAGGTTTTGCAGGGATTGTATTGCTTGTATCAGTGTGCCGGTTTAGCAACCGGCTTATTCTACAATTAGACACTGAGGGCGCGATGGATGTTTGAGCGCGAGATAAGTCGAATGTTACCTTCCAGTGTTTGCGGAGAGCTGAAGGTAGCGACCGAAGGCTATGGATTATGACTCCTGGCTGCGATGCTGACGACAATATAATATTGACTGCGCTAGCGCCGTCCCAGCTTTTGTATGTTATTTCTGTACAGTAATTTTTAATTTGCAGTCTTTGTTCTTGTGTCCTTGCTATGAAGGCAGCTCAGCGGCTATTGCTTTGTCAGGTCGCAATTGGTGTCTGCACCAATTATAATGTGTTTTTCTGGCCTAGTACAGAGTTTAAGACACTCCCCAATGTCATCAATAATATTGTTTACTTGTCTTTCTGGGAGGCTATATATACATACGAGACAGTGGTCTGTGATTTCTATTACAGTGTGCCGAGTTGTGGCACGCAATAGCAGGGCCCATTCAGTAGTTTTTATTCCAGCCTATGTACCTCACTTGGGTTTTCGTCTAGCATGATTCTTTACGGCTAGGTCATGAAGTACTTTATGGTTAGGCAGGGTGATACGTGATCTATCCGTGACAAACGTCTCTGTTGATAGCGTGTCATAGTCGTCAAACTAATCTTCCCCTGAGAGTGTGCGTCATAGTCGTCAAACTAATCTTTCCCTGAGAATCTTCATAGCGATTCTAGCGATTCGACATTCCACAGAAGACATTTTGATCGCACGTTCGACGACATGTGTCCATCGACTTTGCTGTGCGCTGGTTTAAATGTGCGCAAAAGTGCGCTGGTTTAACGTCAGACATTTGAGACGATACTCAACAATAGGCTGACAGCTGAGTTAGAAGAAAAAGGAGCACTTTCGGAAGCTAGTTTGGCTTTCGACGTAGGCGCTCGACAGAAATGGTTATCAGTCTGGTGCTAGAGGACGCCGAAAGGCAGCCAAAAAGGAACCAGTGGTCGAGGGAGCTCTGCATGGCCGTCCTACTGGACGTATGCAATGTTATTAACTCACTAAGATGGCAGGTAATCCTGAAGATTGTGGCTGAAAAGAGTGTTTCTCCGTATTTGCAGAAAATAATGGCCTCTTATCTCAGCAATCGAAAAGTCGTGCATGCAGATCAGGTGTTCGCCATGACAGCAGGAGTCCCACAAGACGCCGTCTTTGGGCCCACGCTGTGGATCTACGACATGGGGGCGTCTAGACCATTGCGCATGTTGACGACTTGGCCGTCCTAGTCACGGCGCTTCAGGGGCGGGCCCAGCTTGCCATCGAAATAATAAACGACTGGATGGTGAGGCACGGGCTTCGGCTGACCCCCGATAAAAGTGAGGCTGTGCTTCTCACAGAACAGAAGAGGCACGGAGAGGTCCAGCTAGCACTAGATAGAGTGGCCATCGAAGGAAGCAGTCGGCCCGATACCTGGGCGGGACCATCGACAAAGCCCTCATTGGCAACAAACACATCAATAAGGTTACCGCCAAAGCAGAAAATATTGTCAACAGCCTGGCCAAACTTCTGCCAAGGACACAGGGAGCGACGAAGAGCAAGAGAAAACTTCTTGCCTCTGTGGCAGAGTCTACCGTGCTCTACGCCGCATCCACGTGGGGTCCCAGCGCGATGAAGTTAAAGAGCAACAGAAACAGGCTTTTGAAGACGCAGCGCAAGCTCGTGATAAGAATCGTTAGCGCGTATCGCATGGCCGAAACAACAGCGGTGATTGCGATTGCGAGGCTCATACTGTGGCCTAGGCTAATCGAAGAGCAAGTACGGCGAAGACGAGAACGCCAGAAGAAAGAGGCAGCTCGACAGCAAACGCTCGAGGACTGGCCACGGGAATGGAGCCAGTTGCCACCGGAGGCTCCAGGAGGCTGGACTCCCAGAGTATCCCTGACCTAATTGAATGGTTCAACAGAAAGTATGGCCACGTCAACTATTACCTGACGCAGGTACTGACGAGACACGGATGCTTCCAGAAGCACTTGCACAGGATAGGTAAGGTCGCATAGCCTACGTGTATTACATGTGGCACTGGTGAGGTTGACGATGTCACTCACACCGTGTCCCTCGGTTTAACACTTGAAGCGACACGAAAAGGCTGGCGGGCATGACGATAACCGACCTTGTCGACGTCATGCTCGAAAGCGAGGAAAAATGGAAACAGAGGATGAACCTGGAGGAAGACTGCGAGCCGATGGCAAGGGGCGCCCACAGCGAGCAGCTAGAGCCAAGCGGGGAAATGTATAGAAGAGTGCAGGGGAAGGAATCTCCGTTTTCAGTGACGTAAAACGAAAGCGTAACACTGGAAATGGTTATATCAATATAAGCCCCTAATATTAAAAAAAAATCAATGTCGAGTTATTTGGGCGTGCTTGATTTCGAGTTGTCGTTGTTTGGCCTGCTTTGTTCTTTACCTCTGGTTCCTTTACCCCATGGAATCGGTATATTTTGAGTTGGCCGCAAAACAGGATTAATACGGATACCGGCCGGCCATACGTTTAGGTCTAACAGGTCGTCAGGTTAAATACGTCAGCTTCACTTGCACGTGCAACCTATTGTACTATGCTTGATTGAAGCCTGTTAGCTTTGTCACTTTCACGTCGGCCTTTGTTCCTACCATTAGAGCGATGTACTCTTTGAGCACGTCAGCAGTGTGCATATTATTACCGCTGGTCTGCATAAGTTGCCGCTCTTGGTGTCTTAGTTGCTGCTGCTGTTGTGATGATTGTTAGTTTTGGTGCTTTTTAGCTGGTTTTGCGAGACTATCTAACACACTGAGCTTTTTGTGAGTTTGTTTTCTTCTTTTCCTTAGTGTTTGTAGCTCGGTAGCACATGTGCAGGACCGTTTGGCCGTCGTATTATTGGCAACAACGATGGACACTTCGTTCCACAAGTACGACTTGCAGCTGGTGGAACACTTATCGGGTATTTAGAGGGCGCAATGAGTGTGCACTGTTTTGCTACAGCCTTCTCAAATGGTCCGGTTTTTGACCTGCAGGAATTGATCGCTGCAGGTCGCACATGGAGGTCCTGATTGATTCCGATGTCACCCTCCCTCCCCCCCACTAGAAGCTGGCGTACGAGTGTCGATGAGCGCAGCTGCTCTGGCTTCAAGAGGCGGAGTTGGGGTTGGTGCGTGTAGACAGAGTTAATTGGTGCGTGTAGTTGGGGTGGTGCCAATTATCCCAAAACACCTCTCAAACATGGATCAGAGGCTACAATAAAATTAGATAAAATATTCCACAAAACTTCTCTCATCATCGTTCTTCTTCTTATTCTTCTTCTTGTTTAAGCAAACGAAACAAACTAAAGTCGGCGCGAAGTCATTCGACACCGAAACACAAACGCATCGCCAATACATGCATTTGATAACGTATGCAAATGTGAGATCGGCGTGTTAGCATCCATGAGACCAGTGGCTTAAACCACATCCATGAGACCAGTGCGTTGTCGTCGTGTATCTGTTTGCTGAAGCGTTGACAGCTCCCACTCGCCCCTCTCAACTCGGGTCGGTGACGCCTTCTGATGAAGTCAGTCGCCGACTCGCCGAAGAAGAGCACACACACTTTGCATGGGGCTTGCGAATCTCACCCTTTGCTCTCCCTCTCTCTCTCTGCCTCACCCTTTCTCGTTCTCTCTGTCGTGACCATTCGTCCGTTTCACCCATTCATAGACAGTCGTTGAGTCATCTATTCATTCATCCATTAATTCATTCATTAGCATTCTCGCGTCAGACTTCGCAGCCTTCTCTCAGTTCCCTAGTGTTGCCTCCTGCTTCTTGTCTCCTCCCCTTCCCCCCGGTACCCGGCTGGCTCTTTGACTAGGTTCGACTTCTTTTTCAGAGCAGATCACATTTTGGATTGCGCGGGGGCGAGAACAAGAGAAAAAAGGAAATCGTGCTTGCAGAGTTAGCCGCAGCACCAGCCGTATCTGTAGCAGCGGCGGCACGAGCAGTTTACTGCAGTCAAGGCTTTTTGTGGGGTTCAGCCTCAGTCGAACGAAGTCGTTTTAGATCGCTGCTGGCTTGGGCCTGCCTGCACGCTAGCCTGCGCTGGCCTGTTCAAGCTTAGTGCTTGTTACATACCAGAGGCAGCAATGAATTCTGAATGACGGAGGCCTCGACTGCGAACTTAGAGTGTGGCGATGGCAAGGTGCCAACAAGTGAGGTGTAAGGAGATTTAATCTCCGCGTCAGACCGGGAGAGAGAGAGAGACGCTGGGCAACATGAATGTGTGGAGGAATCTTCATTTGTACACGGGGCGAGATCCTAATGAAGAAACACCCTCACAACCATAAACTGCTACAACTCCTATTCACATGCGCGTTGAGTACTGTTCAAAGAGCCATTGTAGCGACGCAGAGCTACATAGGGTACGTAAGCTATCAAGGCTTAATACAAATAATGCCTAGAAATTCGGTTTTTTTGTCGGATAGAACAAACTGTAAAATATAGCAATATAAGCAGTGTTCATAGACATAATATGCAACCAATTGTTGCTTTTTAATTACAATTTATATCCGCTAACTGTACTAAAGCTGTTAAAAACGAGTGTTCCAAACACGTGTATTTTAATAATCGTATATATAATCAATTAGCAAGCTGTTCCATTTGTAAAGGACTAAGAGTAAAAGACTAGGGTCGCTACACATGGCAGCTCTAAAATTATGTGGGGTGACCCCTGTACATACATATATAAATATATGTACTTATTTTAAGATTTGGTAGAACTTGGCAAGAAAATAATTTTCCTATTGGAATCAGGGTGCGAAGACGTCTTGTTTATGAGTGAGGATAAAATTTATAAACGTAGTTATTCTGCTTTTTTGTTTCCTACATGGTTGTGCAAAATCTACGTTTACAGTTAGCGTAGGCTCCGATCAAACCGGCGTGTTCGGTGGCATAATCTAAATGACGCCAGATGCAACCAAGCAAAAGCGAATATCCAGATTAAAAATGTCATTTACGACCAAATGCCAATCTCAGGCAATAGCAAATTCGATGCTCATCATTTTCGTACCAAAGTGATGATACTGCGTTACGTAGTTGCCGAGTACTTAAGCTATTTCGGCAGCCATAGTTGTTATGTTTTACGTTGAAGCTTTCATGTTCAGAACCGTAAAATTTTGCCAAGACGTGTCCACCCCCTCCATCAATTGGGAAAAAAAAATTTCCTTGCCGAGCTCAACCAAACCACAAAGTATGTACCTAAGTTTCTCATGCGCCATATGCAAGTATGCAGGCCTTTGCTTTTGATATGGCTGTCGGAAAAGCTTAGTAAATCGGCAACTACGTAACGCAGCAACATCACTTTGGTACGAAAATGATGGGCACTAAATTTGAGCACTATAGCCTGCGAAAATACCTGAGCGTAAATTTTCCGTCGTAATGGCAACATTATACGGGTTTTTACGAGAAAGCTTCAACGAAAGACATAACAACATGTTGACTTTTTATGATTTTCCTTAATCTGGATATTCGCCTTTCATTAGCTTGCGTCTAATGTCATTTGGGTTATGCAGAATTTTGCCAGTTAAGCAGAACAGTTTAAACTGCACGGAAATGCTTTTAAGTCCTAAAGGTTTGGCAGAACTGCAGTGAGCAGTCTCATGTCCAATGTGTATTTTAAATCCTGGACAGCACAACATTCAATGCAAGTTCTGTTTTTGAAGCTGAGCATTGCGAAAGGGATAGTAGATAGGTTAAGCGTAATTTAGACATGCCACTGCGTAAAGAAGCTTCAAGAATTTAAATTGTGTCTCAATACTTTGTCAGGTAATGCAACAGCAGCAATAACGGAGCGCCCACTCCTAGCCGACACAATACCAACAACGCTAGAAAGCGCTGCGAGCACGTGGTGTTACACCAATAACAATACTGTAACGTGCAGCTACGCGGGGTCAGCGGAGGATCTACACGGTACTTCATTTTTTCGGCCCTTTGAGGGGAAACGTGCAAAACTTGCGGCTACATTAATGCTGCTTGGCGAATTTTAAAGTGTAGAATTACCAATAGCAAGACGCTCTCCTAGATAGTTGGGTATGACGTTACGGCGTCTTGCACGTTAGCCGCATCGTATGCTGTTCAGCCGGGAGGTCAGAGCAGCGCCGTGTAGAAGACCACAAATTGGCAAAACATTGCGAACTGGAGCAAAACTTCATTGTTCAACCGCTCGCCTTCGAGACATTAGGCCCAATGGGGAAAACACAAGACACCAGAGTCGCTGTGGCAACCCGTGATAGGTAGCTATGGCATTTTACGCTAAAACGTATATGAAAGTCAACGCGGAAACGTTGCATCGATTATTGGTTTATTGCTTGCGGGCAAAAGACACGCTTTTCTGCCGTAGCCGAATCAAGTCGAAAATTCATGTGCAATTGAATAACAAAAATAAATATATAATACGCTGATATAACACTGCATATCATTATACAATGTTTGATATAAATAAAACTGTACCCACTATGTAAAGATAAGAAATATAAAAAGTTCAATTTGCAACTCAGAACTACGTTTATTCTAATGCGGTACACTAGAAGACAGCTGAAGAAGCGAGCGACAGTCTTTTAAGTTATTCGGCACGACTCCCACATTTGGACGCCAGAAAAGCCCCCCCCCACGGACCCAAGAGTGTACCGACCAATCTGTCTCCTGGACACGATAGGCAAGGCATTCGAGGCACTCCAGGCTAACAGCGGAGCTTGCGGATAAGGTTTTAGCAAATTCACAGCACAGCTTCCGCAAAGTAAGATCTATAGAAATTGAGGTTAAAAGTGTTCTACAGGAGGCCCAGAAACAGAGGAAAAAAACTGTGGTTAAAGGAGTGTGTCTCGTCATCTTACTAATGCACACGGAATGTCCTTAACTCACTGTGGCAAGTCATCAATGACGACATGACATTCAGATCTCGAAATACCTCTAAAGATTGGTTGCTTCAAACTTAAAAGACAGTAATTTACGGCGATGAGGTGTTTCCTATGTTTGCTGGGGTTTCCCAGAAGTCAATTCTGAGTTCCCTTCTTTGGAACATGGCATACAACGCAGTGCTGGAAGTAGTTTAGATGAATGGAGTACAGACGATGTGCATGTGCCCACCATATAGCCATCATGGTCACAGCTCGGGACCGGTGTCTCCTCTAGTGGAGGGCCCAACAAGCGCTGAACCAAGTCGAAAGGTAGATACAATAGCACGGGATAGAATTAGCAATGAAGAAAAGCGATGCGTTAATGCTAATGGGAAGTAAAGCCCATGCAAGGTGGAGCTTGACTTTAAATGGGGTGGATATCGCGGTCAACAAGATATCAAATTACTTAGGGTTTACAGTCGTTCGGGCCCTCACGGCAAACGGCCACATCGAAAATGTGAGAGCGAAGACAGCTATGGTTATAAACAACTTCGCCAAAATCGTCACTGTTCATCTAAATCAGTCTCATATTTCCACGTCAAGTGCAAATAAAATGAATATGGATTTGACGATCAGTCGGTCAGAACCATATACAAGCCTGCTTCCAAATTTGCCTATCAAGGTTTGAAAATGTCTGCTCAATAAGAATGCTAGGTATTTGGATGTTGTTCTACTTCTACGGAGTACTACACAGAGTGCGTATGTCGACTGTGCTCTCAAGCGTGTTCGAAATATCATTCTTCTGCTTGCCTGGGCCTTACAAAGAATTCGCTTCTCTGCCTCACTTGAATGATATGCCAAGAGCAGCTAGTATAAGTAGACATGGATTATATGGATTCGTAGGTAATATATATGCTGCCGCTCTAAGCGCTCCTGATATAAAAGGGTGACATGTGTATTTAGGTATACATGCCAAGCGAACAATAAATCAATCAATCAATAAGTATCATTGTTATATGCATACTCAATATGGGTGAAATAAACGTAATGATGATGCCAAATGTTTTGTTTAATAACTGTTGACTTGTAAAATTGATAGTGCACACTGGGCATCGAAAAAAATATAGATGGATGATAAAACATGCCGGATGAAAGAGGATTGTTAGCACAAATCATGCCGCCTACGATTCGCTCGCTTAAGTTCGTAGATGTTCGGTATGATCTTCGCAGTATCGTTTGCTGCTGTCGTTTCCTTTGTTGGGGCGGTATTAACGCGTTCTTTTCTCCTAGATAAACCCTCAGGTACCGACTATGCTAGACTATCTTGATGCTTTTGTCTGCCAACGCAAAATTAACCGGGTCGACTGCGACCGATCGGTGGGCAAGACCGCCTTACTCTTCTTCTTTTCATTTTTTGACGCTTTTCATCCATTCGTTAATCAACTGCAGGATCTCATTGGTATTCAACCTAAGCTGGGCACATGTCCTGACTACTGGCAGATCGTCAGCGGACATTAACATCTCCACCCCTCCTGGAAGGCCTTGGATGCGCAGCACGTCGTCAAAAGCGATGTTCCACAATAGAGAACCCAAGATGACACCCTGTGGCAACCAGGGTACGGGATGTTTGAGGGTTTCTAAGGTGACCTTCAATGGCAGACAGTTGAACGCGCTTTTTGCATCCAGGAAGATCGCAGCCATCAGGTGGCGAGCCGTTCGTATCAAAGTTCCGCAGTGTTTAGCTGCGTAAACGGATTTATGCAATTGGAACCCATATTGGGTCGCTGACAATAGTAATAATTCTTCAGCAAAATATCTGAGCCGATCTTCGATGATCCTCTCAAAGCTCCTGACCGCGTGTTAGTGAGACATACTGAGCTATAGTTATTGTCGACTATCTAGTCTGGTTTGCTCTGAGCCAGTCGTATATTATGCTCGTTGATCAATGTCAGTCTTGCCCCGCGCCTTCTTCACCATAGCATGCAGTGGCCGACTGCGGTTGTAATTAAGTTGGATGAGTCTATTTATAGAAGAATCACTGATTCGGTTTTAGTTTCAGCTTACTCTGCGTTGAAGCTTGCATCGCCGAGCGATTTAACTCCCTTCTACTTATTTTACATACATGTAGTCTTAGTTCAAATATCAAAATACTACACTATTGCTACGTAGCCCCACTATGTACTCATATGGGTGAAACATATTATTCATATTCATCAAATATTTATACATTTTAGTATTATATATATATATATATATATATATATATATATATATATATATATTTCCATACGCGTGGTTTGTGGCTACGAGGACAAAAAGCAAATGAGGCATCACGGCATATATTTTAACGGTCGGGCTGCCTCGCAGCTCCTCGATGAACCACTGGACTCACACACGCCAATGGAGTACTGAGAAGATTTCCCGGAGAGCCGGATTCCCTTCCTCAGGTCTCCCTCGCCAGACGTCCTTTCCCACATTTCAGGAAAGGGTTTCTCTACATCTTCCTCGATGGAAGGGAGCCATCCGGTGGAGTCAAATGAGATGCACCGACAAGCGGCATCGTATGGTTGAGTGAAAGTGGGCTTTGCCCGCCAAAACAAGGATTTCGCCCGTTATGTGTTATAGGCGGCGTAGTCGGGAACAACCGTTGTCCGCGCTGAAATTCCATCAAACACTTACATTAGCGAACTCTCGTTTATTGTCTGTGATCAGTCAGACGCGCGCGAGAATGTGACACAGCGCAATCCGGATAAAATGATCGAACTTTCAAAAGAACCTTTCTCTGCTAAGGGAATTCAAGCGAAGAAAGTGTCTAAAATATGAAACATTTTTCAAAAGGCGCCGCTATATGCAACAGAGGAGGCGAGCCAGTGGATACGTCGTCAGCAACTTCGTCAGTCACTTTCACCATGGATGCTACGTTACTAACACTGTGATGGATACCAATGCCCTCTTTCTACTTTTTGTGCGACTCACGGTTTTCACTTGTATCATCTTTCAAGGTATGCGCGATATTAATGGCGAGACGTGTTTGAATCAGTTTTCAAATACAGTAATACAATATATATATATATACACTGACGATGTGCAGGAAACGTGTAAGGACCTAAGTTTGATTGAATATTTACAACGTGTATGACTTCCTAGCGATAGTTACTAAGTCCTCATCATGATTGAAACTTTTATCCTCACATAAGGGTTTTCTGAAGGCGCAGACTTTAAATGGTGTTTTCAGCATGTACTGCTGCTTTATGTCTAGGCGTCGTTGCTAGTTATTATAAATGTCGATGCCATTGTTAAAAACTTTGCCTTATTTGCAAAGAAAACGATTAGAAACAGCGGGCCTATACTGATTATATGTGTAATATACTGCACTTATATCGTATTTTCGATATATATATATATATATATATATATATATATATATATATAAGTCATTGGATATACAACGTAGTGACGATTTTTTCTTTATCTCATCTATAGTCTCGAAACGTTGTCCCTTAATTTTTTTTTGTATCCGTGGAAGCAGGAAAAGGTAGCATGGAGTCAGGTCCTGCGAATATAAGAGTTGCGGAAATATATATATATATTTTTTTATGGAGGAGGGTTAAATACTCGTTCGTACATTGCTGCCAGTAGGAGAAATTAAGGGTTCCGCTTCCCACCTTGAGCAGTGCGGGACTCGACCCCAGCGAATGGATGTTAGTCCGCTGGGACTTATACCCACTAAACGCACCTCCCCCCTAAGCTTCACTCTCTGATGCCCCTGATCTCCAAAGAACAGTACTGTGGGCCATCAGGAGAAATGGCGAGTGCCACTCGGATCATTTGGACGGGGTTACTTACGGGTTTCCCCATCGTTCGACGTCTTGTGTACCAACACCTGCAAACCCGGGTCCATCAGAACCACATGATCTTCTAGTACAGTAGGCTTCTTCTGTATCCGTAGCCATAGGTACTCCTAGCTTCCACCCAGAGGTCGTGCTGCATGTGTAGTCTACGAACTCCTTAAAGGTTTCTCTGGGGGATCTGAGATATTTGCTCTTTTTCCGTCTCCCTCATTAAGGGAGGCCTTCGTCTAAGGCCTTCCCGAACGGGAATCATCTTCGGTCTCTTCACAGCAGTCGCGAAATCGACGGTACCACGTGTACACAGTGTTTTGGAATACTGCTTAATCGCCATAAGCGGTTTGTAATATTTCCAAAATTCTACAACATATGACTTGGTTTAGGACACATACCTTGATGAAGATTCGTTGCTTATTCGTTTTTCGGCTCCCTAAAAATGGCCGAACCTCATTTTCTTCATTTCCTAACCAAACTTAAACAATACTCGCAGTCAGTCACGCGTCAGCCACGTCAGTCAAGCGTACCGTACGGCTTCCTACCTGGCCCTCCCGGACGATCTGATAGCTTCGGCCACGGGGCTGCAACAGGGTGACCCTTTGCCCCCCCCCCCTCTGTTTTGCCTGTGCATCAAAGAGCAAGTTTACTCTTTTAAAAGCCCACTAAACATATGGTATCTGGATGACGGCGTGCTGGGGGGCGATGTAGATATGGTTGCCGACGACGTTCGGCGCGTGCTTGATTTTCGTAAGATTTCGGGCTTAGAGCTGAATCCCGAGAAATGTGAGATCTACGTCACAGGCGATACTGCACAGACCCTAGACCTTCGCATCCTTCAAGCCTTATTGCCGGGATGTAAGGTTACCCTCGACAACGACTTGGAGCTTCTGGGAGTTCCCCTTCGGCCGGAAGGGATCACACACGCACTCGAAAAATGGCAGAAGAAGCTTAAGGAAGTCGCTGACAACCTCGCGCCGCTCGGCTCCCACCGCGCCCTCTTTTTACTTCGTTCTTCCTTCTCTGCTACGAGAGTCACCCACCTTCTTCGCGGAGCTGATCTAACAAGGCGGTTGGACGATCTGCGTCCAATAAACGAGTTGACTCTAAACGCCCTCGATTCTCTTCTTAATCTATCGGTGGCGCCTTCCTCTCGGAAGCAGGCACAACTACCGATCTCTAAGGGGGGTCTGGGGATCCCTGACCCGCTTGTCTCTGCTGGGCCAGCGATAGTCTCCTCCCTTTTCCGATCTGAGAACAATGCCATCGCACTGCTAGACGAAGCCGGCATTTCTCAGTTTACTGAGCTTAAGAGACGCCTGTACGAGGAGTTAAAGACCGTTTGCAGAGGCGCTCCGGATAACCCTCTAAGCCAACATGACTGGAGCACATTCTTATACGACGAAGTATATCGTGGCTTGCTAGCGAGCGCTGTCGATGACACCACAAGGGCTCGCCTTCGAGCGGTCGCTGCTAAAGGATCTGGGGCCTGGCTGCATGCGCTTCCGAGTGCCCCACTAGGCACCCTCCTGGACAACGAGACGACCCGAATCGGGGCAGGTCTTCGTCTTGGCTGTGACCTTGTGTCCCCTCATCAATGAAAATGCGGCCACCCCGTCGACAAATTAGCCCATCACGGGTTATCGTGCATTATGAGTGCGGGAAGGCGTGCCAGGCATGCCGGCATTACGACACCTTCGGCCGAGCGCTTCGATCAAGTGGATTCCCCTGCATTTTAGAGCCCCAGGGCCTTTCCACCGACGATGGGAAGCGCCCGGATGGGATGACTCTTACCCCCTTTAGTAGGGGCAGGATGCTCGTCTGAGACGCCACTGTCACCGAGTCATTAGCACCTTCAATGGTCGGTGGCGGGGCGATCTCAGCAGGCCACGCTGGTAATCTAGCCGAGGCAAGAAAGCTCGCAAAATACGCCTCAATAGGTTACCCACATGAGTTTCAACCCCTAGCGTTCGAAACCTTAGGCGGTCCTGGCAACTTGACTCGCAAGCTCCTCCACAGAGTCGGTGAGCAGCTGAACCTTGCAACTGGAGACAAAAGATCTGCGGCTTTCTTGAGACAGCGCCTCGACCTTGACGTCCAACGCGGGAACGCGGCATCCGTCCGGGGCACGCTGCTGAAGTGGTCCCAGCCGACTCTATACGAGATAGAGTAATATTGCCTGTGCACACGTTCTCGAGAGACAATTGTAGCTCCATTTTTTTTCCTTAATAAACGATAATTTATATTTAAAAAAAATAAATAATCGCAGTCACCGATTGCCGCTACATTTTGCCTGGTTGTAACTGGCGAATGGCGCTTCTAATAAGTGGAAGATCTTGGGGGTTTCGGTTCAAATGTTTAAATTTCACAGTACTAGAACTTGCCGATCTGCTCTTATATATAAACATATAAGGGTAGCACAGGGGAAAAACCGAGCATTGCTGTTTGCCGTTCCTCTGAAGGAACCAGAGTAGATGAGAATAGGCTGGACTTGAAAGTGAGCCATAATTCATCTTTGCAGGATGAAGCAAGTCATGTAGACCGGCTAATTACGCTTATGGTTCAGAAGGGTTTGCAGGTTATAATGGGACTGTGGTAGTCAAATTCAGACGGGGTAGTCGTCTGACCAAGCGCTATATGCTTCAAATAAAAGAGACAAAAATCAAGTTCGTGAACATATTTACGGCAGTCGCCTTTTTCGAACTAAATTAACGATTGACACGACTTATCTTTAAACTGGGATAGACAAGAAGAAGACGAGTTACGGCAGACGGGCTAATTTCTCTTCCCAAAGAGCGGTTTTGATTCATCAAGTACATGCATGCATACAACTGTTTATGTGCTAGAAGATAGTCTGTTAAGAAAAGCTTGTGAACGAGAGAAATTAACCGCCTGCGAAGAGACTGCTTCCAAGCCCGAGCACGTTGATCCTTCCGGCAGCCGGAAGCCGTCCTCACGCATCGCTCCAAATACAAAAACGTGCGTGCATTCTTGGGATCACCCTGCGTCAATTATTTGCATGGTGATATCCAGAAGCAAACGCTTCTGGAGGGCTTTTTTAGAGAAATTAGAGCACGACCCATGGAATATACCCAAAATAATAAGGGGATGCCCTACACTGCGGAGTAAGGTGGACATCATACCTGAAGTAAAGAAGGAGTCGCCCTTTTTCCCATAATAGGCTCCCCCCGAGCAAAGATTTGGCTTGGCGCCCATGCACATAAAGAGGAACTTCCTGCGGCCCAAATGCAGGCAGGCTCAAGCTAAATAATTATCCGAAAGCCGCTATATGACTCCTCGGCTCGCTGACCAAATGCCTCGAGTTAATTATGGAGATCGGCCTCCGGCGACAAATATGTTTTTGAACAGTATCACATGAAGGGTCAATTTTATCGATTTACTTACATGATCGCAGGGCTCTATACTTGCCCGTCTTTCGATGGAACATCGCCTTGAGCCCTGCCAAGAGCGACGCAATCCTCGTGGAGGGCTAGAGACGCTGTCTAGCTCTCCACCTGCGACAACAAAGTCAGCATCCTGCGCACGGTCAGATACCTGCGACGCCTGCGTCTAGAGAGTCAGAATCTTGTGCACGGTCAGACACCTAGGGGTTTATACTGTCCGGAGTCTCCGAGCTGCCCGATTATTGCTCAAGGTGACGGACAGTCCGTCCCCGGCCGAGTCGATCGGCCTATACGGGACACCGTTATGGTCTGCAGATACATTCGCTTCAGGCGTTACAGAGGGTAGGAATCTATACGTTATTATGGCAGTAACGGTACGCGCAAGTAGAGTACGCGAAGGGGTGGCGTTGCTTCTGGCCGCGTACAATTTCCTGGGATTTTAAGACAGGGTACCGCCGCCGCCTGTGGCAAGGCCCAACCTGCAAAAAGGACAAAGGGCATCGGCATACAATAGACCAGTGACAAGACTCCTACTCCTCTAACCCGGATTGGTTCGTCAAGATTCATTACCTGAGGGCTGGTTTGTTTTGTCACCCTAGTCTTGATTATATGCCGACCACGGGTTGTACCAGGCCGTTGCGGTGCAAATCCTATAGGCGCAACTTTTTCCTCATGATGTTGTTAAAGAAGAATAATCCATGCGTTCCTAGAGCAGTTTTGCGTAGCATGAATGCGAGTATTGCTGGTGTCATCTGGTTGAAATCTCAGAGAAGTCATCATCAAAATGCATCCCGGTTTGATCGTATGTCTCTAATCTTCATCAGAAGATTGGCATTGCGATCTACCACGAAATTTAATTCTGCTGAGTTCACTTAATTTGAGTACAATATACGCCCCATATATATGACGTCTTTATCATCATTTACCTGGTTCGCCTTTTCGACGACAGAAGTAGTGCAACGATTCATCAGTGATGCACATTCCAAAACATGGTTCTTGGTACACCTCACAGGCAGATTCGATTTCATAGCGACTGCGCTTTGTCTAAACAGGTGGTGTGTTCTCGGCATCTGTCGGCATTGCTTCCGAGTATGCACACAGCAATAGCTTTCGTAAATCGGGCCCTTTTAGCGCCGGTTTGCTTTGAGTACCGAATGTTGTGTTATGCATCTACATCTTAAAAATATTATATTATTAAACATTGTCGTAGTAGTTAGAATAGTGTTTCCCGCAACTCCTATTTCCAAGTAACAGTCTCTATGTAGTGTTTTACAACGCTCACACTCTGTACGTGATTTGATCCACAAGTTTTTATTGCAGGCTTGGGAGCAGGTTAGATATCGTCACACAGTACCTACTGTGTGTATTAGCAGTGCAGATGTCCTTAAAAGTCTTCGTGGGTCAACGCCGGAATGGGTCTATAGCCAGACTTATCTGTGATCAGTAATGAATCGTGTCATTTTGTCGGAAGTGACGGTTATATATATATATATATATATATATATATATATATATATATATATAGATGTTGGTTGCCATCGTCACGCACTGACCCGTGCTGCCAATTATCGGCCCAAATGTTGAGCAAGAATTTAAGCATATAAGAAGCCCACATAGAAAGTGCGGCAGAACGGGCGTCGCCATCTTATTGCTCAGCAAGCATTTCATTTACGATATACTCATATGTCATATGAGCGCTTATCCCCTGCGTCCCTCGGGTGATAGCAGTATAGAGCGACATTTCTCGACTACCATATAATCTGCGTTTCATTAGTATGTGAAACTTTTTGAAACGTTTTTTATGTATAATATTTGACTATATACCTAACAAAGGTGATTGATAAATGAATGAAAGTTTCAAATTAAAAGTTTTATTTGTATGTGGCAATTAATTTGGCAGATCAAATCAGTATTGCAAGTACGTGTGCTATTTTCATTGCGTGAACTTAGGTCGAGTCGAGGGGTCGAGGGCTGCTTGATCCACTAAATCGTTACACTAGTGCAGTACGATCGGCGTCACCACTTGTTGGAGTGCATCGACGCTGTAGCCAAAACCAGCCAAAAAATCGTACGTGAGACAAAACCTAGCAACACGACGGCTAGTGACCTAAAGAGTCACCGATAAAGGCAGGCCGCGACGGGCGGTTTTTAGTCGACACACCAAGTTCTCGGTAATAGGCCACGATTGTAGCAAAATAGTGTACGTTCACGCTGTAGCGAAAAGCCATTTTCGTTTGAGGCTATGCATTTGCGGTGCTTTAGAGGAGATT
This sequence comes from Dermanyssus gallinae, assembly GCA_003439945.1. Lineage (NCBI taxonomy): Eukaryota > Metazoa > Arthropoda > Arachnida > Mesostigmata > Dermanyssidae > Dermanyssus > Dermanyssus gallinae. Next base: position 905,636 of record QVRM01007112.1, on the reverse strand, counting down.
CGACTCAGTCTACACTTAACGGGACCTCGAAGAAACCGAGAACAGAAAGAAGCGGTCTGTCGTATGCAAAGGAGCTGAAGCCGTCTCTTATTGCAACGACGAGAAGCAAATGAGAGTGAGAGAGTAAAAGAGATGGTGCAAAAGAAACATAGAAGAAACAGCAGCGCCAGCAAGATGGCCCTCCATCACCCACGGAATTGCGCCGGTTCCGCTGAATGGGCCACTATTCAGCTGCAGTATAATCACATTTGCTGTAAATCTCAACCTCTCCACGAGACTCCTCGGCCAGAGGTCGGGAAGAAACGCATTCGATTTAATAGCATCGCGCATATAAATGCAGGCGGTATTTTTTTGCATAGCCTTATTTGGACTCATGGACATCATTGTAATGCGCTGTATAATAACAAACAAAAACTACAGGAAGGGAACGTTGCGCAATGAGCGTCTTTGGGAGCCCCGCGTAAATGATATTCAATTTTCACAAATACTTTTTTTCGAAATTCTCTGTGTCTACATGCGCAGGTAAGTGTACCTTATCGGGTTCTAATAAGATAAGATCGCCCCTCTTATCTTGCGTGCCAGTGCATATATTTCTAGCAATATCCGGTAATCGTTCTGAGACTGGAGTTCAAATCACGTTGAACGTTTTACCTGAGCAGCCACAAAATAACAAGAATCCGTATAAACTATGCGCGCAGCTTTGCTACGCATACAATGCATTTTGAGGACTGCAAATATATTTCAATTACTTTAATGATTAGTCGGCTTAAGAATTTTATTATTGTTTGTTGTGGGACTTTATTTTGCTGTTAAACTTTGATCCCTGAAAGGCTCTATAGAGTTGAACTAACTTATTTTCTAAACGCTTGTCGCATACGACAATACTTTTAACATAAAATCACTACTACTAACGCAAAAAAAGGATTTGTGCTACAAGTTTTGATGATCATATATTTATTGATTCTAGTGTGCATACTTCTGCACACCAAGACGAACTAACCACTAAATAGGCTGGTACCATTTGGATTTGCATAAATCCATTTGGCTATTCGCCAGGCAAACAACTCCTTTACGAACCCAAAATGGGCCACGACTTTTGGTGTGATAGATCGATGGCTTCTTAGGTTATTGGAGCGTACATGACTAACGTCTAAGTAATTTAAATTATATAAGTTAATTTAGATCAGATATGTTACCTTGCTCGAGAAGTAAGAATATATTAAGAACGACGTCAGCTGGCGCGCGTTAAGGGTAACTTCCTTTATGTAGCTAGAAGGACCAATAAAAGTTAATATTAAGGCAGGCATAGTACAATTTGATTGTGTTATAGTGTTTATTACTGATTGGATTTGTTTTATGATCTACATTTTCAAAATGTTAAGATTTGGATAATTCATTCTCAGGATTTAAAGCGGGGTACGCCTGCGGTTTGATATTTATCACACGTGGCGCAAGGCTACTTACTGTAGGGTACTTAGCTCAAGTTATGTTTTGAGAAATCTCGTTAGATGTCCCCTAGGAGATTCCTCATTGAGGCTTCTGACGAACTGTTTAATCTAGGTAAAGCCAATCTAGCCTTCGCTCGTTTACGAAACAACAAGTCTAAAGTAATGAACGCCTTCTGCAGAAAAGTCTCCTCATGTTCTTATGGCAGTCCCTTTTCAACATATGCCTCCCTGAAGGAACTCTGCCAGCCCAGTGGTACCTGTGTATTTTCAAGGTAATTCCAAAATGAAAATGAAACTCATTAGACACTTCCGCGTGATGGCCGATATCAAAAATAATCTGTGTCAAACTAGTCTTTTGAATCTCCTACTATCTCAGCCTGTGAAATATTTCATGAGCAGTTTGTATCTCACTCAAAACGGCAACTGATTACTGCTAGTCCAAATTGCAATTTGATTAAGACTGATTTTGTCTATACTGGGTAAATGTAATTGCTATGGACACACCGATGAACAGACTAAAACAGGTCGCGATGTGTGGGACGGGAGCATGACTAAACGTAAGCTTCACCAGGCTCGAAGTGCAACAGGACGAGCAGGGTCTGCACATCTGCCGTACTCACACAGTATGACGCTCCGGAGTTACAGAACGCTACTGCAGTAGATAGGTCGCAATAGTTGACGCAAGGGGGCCTCTACGGACTGCCAGGCGCCGTATGTTTAACGACACGCTGGTCAGAGGCTTAGGGCTAGCCCATATTTTTTGTATAGTGTAGCTAGCCAGGCTACACCATGAAGACGAACGCGCAGTTCGATACTATTATCTTGGTGGCATATAATTACGGAGAACTCCTGATCGGGGGCAAACTTCTTACTCATACCGAGAGCGAATTCATTAGTCCCGAGATAAGTAGACGGTTAACAGAACCAAGTTAACCAAACGAGTTAAACTCGGAAAAACTACAGGAATCTAATTTGTTCCATAGCCTCAACCTACGGTCAAAGCCTAAAAATACAAACAAACAAGAGCATCTTTACAGGCAACAGGGCAATTTCCTAACGCTCAGAGGGGGAATGCTATCACGGTTTTAGGCGACTTGAAGGAATGGTACAAGGATAAGTTCATGCGTCTGCCTTGTCTGTTAAAACGAACGCGCAATGACAACGTTGCTCTGAAGTCATTTAAAGTGTATATACTCGCCCTAACTGTGAAATAAATATCATGTATATCAATCTACATCGTCGAAGTTTAAATTGGAGAGCACAAAACCATGTCAATCTATATTATTTCTGCTAAGCAATTAACAAGCGAAACCCCTCTCCAGAGGTTTAACAAGCTGCAATTTTCAGATAAGTAGTGTACTGGCGAATCTTGTGCGTTACATGCACTAGGCCAGGCGAGTATTTTTCAAAACTGAGATTTTTCAATTGAGATACTGATTGCAATTAACACTTTACATTCACAGTTTCGCAACAACAATTACATATTTCATTCACAGTTTCGCAGTGTTGCAGGAACTATTATATTTTAGTCAAGCCAACCTGCATAAAAACTTTATAGCCACCTGGAAATTAGAGTCGTATGATAGAAATAACAGAAGCCCTGAAAAATGGCTACGAGTGAGAGCTTATGACTAGACCATAAGATATGTCCAATGGAGGAAAGTCACGAGACAGCCGAGTCCAGTCCCAAAACCAAATCAAAATTTATACAAAGGGAAGTACAAAGTAAGCTGAGATTTAATATTAGGATTAGAAAGGTCACAAATAAAGGCTGGGTTAAACACATGCAGAATGAGTAGAATGGGTATACGATAATTTAGTTGCGAGTAATTGGCAGATGCAGAAGGCAGGAATGTTGGATACAGGGGTAGGTGGAGCTTAATCTTGAAAGGCGAAAGTTCAGAATGTCGAGCTTGTGGATTAGCGAATAAGTCAATCGAACATATTGTAAAATAATGTACAGCTTTGGAAGGGAGCAGAAATATAGACCTGTCTAAGATCCTTGCTTCAGGACCAAATGTTAGAAGGAACCAGGTCGATATTACAATAAAGAGGTTGCTCCAATACAAGGCAAATACTTAGTAGGTATTGGAGGTTACATTAATGATATGGAAGCAGAGGTAATATATATACTGCTGCGCTAAGCGCCCCTGATATAAAAGGGTGGCATGTGTATTTAGGTGTCGAGCCCGGTGTCGTTGTGCATCCGTTTTCGCCTCGCGACCGGAGGAGACACATAAGTGAGCGGGTTTGAACTCCACCGTTGCACATTTCTATTTATGGGGGTCCGTCAATGAAGCAATGTAAAAAGCAGTTCCGTGGACTTTAAATCTTGGCTGATGGTCAGCACGAAAAGATTTAGGTATGCATGTCAAGCAAATATTAAATCAATTAATCATTATCTTATTTCAAATTTATAAGGACCATTGCTCCTGATTTTCTCGGAACATACGTTGAAAGTTGCTTTAGTTATTATCTTAAACTCTATTTGTAGATTCGGGAAAATCGCTACAGTTAAGCTTACAAACAAATGCATGTGCAACATTTAGTAAGACTACAATTAGCACTTGATGAGCATTGACTTTCTGCAATAAATAAGTCCAATTTGAACCTCGCCCAGTGGTAGAATCTAGGTTATGATTAGGCTCTTCCTTTGTCTTCCTACTTTGAATGTTCATGACATATACATATGAATATGCAGTGAGTCGATTGCTGTGGGCTGTGATGTTTTCAGATTGCGAGACGCGTTTCGTTCTTCATGGTATTCGCGTGATAAGTGACGACCATAGTCAAGGACCAACAAACCGGCAGGTTGATGAAAAAGACGTCGACCGCTTACCATCCGAGCTGCCGTCCGAGTCATGCTGCACCCATCGTCCTGTCATCCTGGACTGTGTCTACGACGTCATACCGTATACGTCGACACACCATCAAATCAGACGTAGTTCATCAGCTAGTCTTGATTTGCACAATCCCGCTACAACAACGGAAAACATTTCTGAAGCATTAGAGAAGGCCCCGTCGACACACCACGAAGACTTGGTAGTAAAATGGTTTCGAAACAACGAGCTGGTACCGTTGTACACGTGGATACCAGCAATCGGTCAGCGACTTTTCCACCACGCGTACCAGGGTATGTCCACGCTTCCACGCAACGCCGCAACACAGCGTTTCTGAAACGATGCACATTTGAATGACTCCGAATATAACTATGCTATCTTGCTAAACGCAGTTAACCAGGCGAAGCTGATCATAGAGGCTACACGTTTTTCTTTTGTTTTTGGTAGTACCCCACTAAAAGCCTATTAGCACATACTTTTAGGAATGTATGCGGGATGTTAATTCATACGACCGTGCTGAAGGCTTGTGAGTAAACTGGCATAAGGCCAGAAATACTCAAAAGGTTCTTGACGCGTCAAAAATAGAGTGTTCGGTTCTCCAGGAGTCTACGAGAAAAGCAGACTATTAATAACACACATTTAAGTAATGCATTTAATATAAATCAAAAGTGCACCTTTGATTATTGTGTATAATATGTAGATACACTAATTCCTTCCCATTCCTCGATGAAGCTGGTTCTTGTAAAATTACACGTCTGACGCCCGTGTGGATGCTTTTTCTCTAAATATCTATGGCTTTACATCGATCAGCACAGTGTAAGAAATCTACTCATTTGAGCGTTCTTAGCGTTTCTTAAGCACAGTAGGGAACGCTACTCTGTTTTCCAATCAGCCTAATATAATCAACGGAGCCTTGCTTAAACAATGCCATTTAAAGACCCTGCTGCAAGCCCATATCACAGAGCAATACGAAAACTGTGCCACAATAAGGACATCCTACCAAAACGATTTCGTTAATGGAACATTAATTAACGCAATGTAAGGTATTCGTCATATTAACTATGCACAGCTACCTATATTTCGCGTTGGGAGTTTATACCTATAAATAGTCTATTGGCATGTTACCTGCATATATAATTTATCAAGTTTTAATACAGGCTGTGATTTCCAGCTCCAAAAGAAAAAGTGGGACGCGGGCTCTGATTTTGTGGAGGTCGTCACGAGAGTAAATAGACAGGCCAGCGGCTCTCCTACCCTCCCCCCTATCGAGGTTCGGAATGGAGGTACCACACTACTCCTACCCGACAAGTAGACATACAGTCACCTCGCGATTCCGCGTTACACTTCGGAATATACTGACCCCCCTAAGGGTGGCTCGACCACTCCAGAGCAGGGGTTCCCCACCGCTGCGAAAGGCAGCAGCGGAGCCAGACGGTCCTCTGGCCGGGAGGTCTGCGTTCATGTGGCTAACTCGCTCTCATTGTGCCTATTTAGCCAAGGCAGTAGGCGTCCTAGTCGGTACCACCGGGTTGCTGAACGGCCCGGGTTTCGTGTGCAGCACACTTCCCCCGTACATTTAAAGTAGCCTTAACAGCCCTGGAATGGACAACGACAAAATGACAATATAAATTTGTTGCCAATCAATCGATATCGTATGCCTTGCCTCCCTCGCCAACAAAAGTGACCTCGGGAAAGTTACTATTGGGAGTTTATACAGTCTGACCAACTTTCTATTGGCGCGTGAAGGTCCCCGCAGCACGCGTAACTCGCGCGCCAGCGGACCAACGCTGGAAAGAGAGTCGAATAGTTACTCCCGCTTATATGAAGACAACATATCAAACAGTAGTCGTGTCGCGAAAGAGAGTCATAGTTACTCCCGCTTATATGAAGACAACATATCAAACAGTAGTCGCGCTCCCCGTATATGAAGACAACATATCAAACAGTAGTCGTATTTTTGGAAAACCTATAGGCATATGCCTGATATTTACTCTAATAGTGAGCTAATTGAGAAATGTGTTGGCTAAGCAATACTAACAACTAACAATAGAACATCAACATGAGCATTCTGGAGGCAGCAAAAACCATGGCAAGATAATTCTAGGACAGGTAGGTATATGTAGGTAGGCATAGAGATATGTGAGGTATCTGCCAATATCTTAAAAGTTCTGTAGTATACTGCATGCAACTTTTTGCAATTCTGTTAGTATTGCTCTTAGGGCGTGAAACACTTACAAAGTAATATGACTCCGTTAGCGCATTCAGTTAGTAGATTTACAAAAATAACTGCATTTATTATTGAGATTGAAGTTTTATTTAGAATTCGATATTTTGTATGCGATGAGACTTTTATAAATACCATAACACTATTGGCCATGGCTCTGCCGTAAGATTTTGATTCAACTTGTTTTGTAAGAGCATATGCCCCAGACCGTTGGTCTGTATACCAGAGACAGCGTCGTATTCTACAGACGCCGTCCACTGACGCCACGTTTGAAATTTCCCGCATGATACTTTGGCCAAAACGGTTAAAGGAAAAAACGGATAAAAGGCTGAGTAGACTGCGGAACGAGAAACACCAGGGTCGTGAAGTAGGTCAATAGTCCCAGATCTCCTGAAACGTTGCCGATGCGAGTACACGGAATCTACGTACTTCCTAACCTAAGTTCTCACCGGTCATGGCAGCTTTCAGTGGAAAGACTGAGGTGGACATATATGTTTTGTGTGACGTCGGCGAGACCGTTGACGTCGATCACACGCTGGCCGCATGCAGGGCTCTCGATAGCACGCGGCAGACGGTCCAATCAAGACTAAGCGCGCAGAGCAGTACCAAAAGACATCTACTTCCAGAGATGCTGAGATCGAAAGAGAAGCTCTAGAAGAAAAACTGGGACGCGGGCTAGCAGACTGAAGACTGAAACCGATGACCGGTCATGTAGGTTAGGGGACCACCAGGTTTTCAGTGGGTTTGAAAGTCCCATACTACCCAGACCAAAGGGTGTGCATTTCGCATTTTTGCATTTGGTCGCTTGCAAAAATGCTTTTGAGGCAAATAACGTTGACATCAGGGCTAGGCTTAACGCATCGTAATTAAAACAGTAAATGCGTAAGTGTGCATGTTAGGTTTACCTCCGGTAAGCGTGAGTACTGACGCAGATCACGCAGTTCGGCAATCGCCTATTTGCAGAACTATTTGCTGTTTGAAAGTATTGAGAAGCTCTCTAAGCATGGTTTATGACAGCTCGGTGTTACAGTATAGTAGGTCTTTTCATGATAAAACTTAATGTCTTTTACCTCGTCACTGCACTGTTTGAATAAATGGCATGCGTAAATATGTAATATATAATACCCATTAAGTGATTTGACTATATGTATTACATTGTGCTGTTCAAGTTAGTTAGTAGATTGGTATTGTCAAGTGTTGATTGTGCTGACTGCTATACGCATTAACTTCGTTTGCAGATGTAGTAGACCCTCTCTATAAGCATAACGACAAAGAACTAGAAATGTTTCGCGCCATTCGTGTCCTCAAGCCGACGGCCTCTCTTTCCGGAAACTTCACATGCTTAGTTGAAGTGGCTACTGTTGACCGTGTTCCTGATGCCAATGGGAATCGCGAAGAGCTACCTGGAGACACTAACGAGGTTCTACAAGCTCCTAGTAGAACAATCTATTTTTATGGTAAGAAGTGTTGCCGTCCAAAGTGTTACGGCAATATGGTGAAAGCATTATCGTTGACTAAATAGAGTAAGAAAAAAAAGACACTTCCTTAGGCGTACAACTACGAGTGTACAGGAAAATAGCTGGCAATATAATACTGGCTTCCCTTTAAAGCATGCGCTGTGTATCTCATAAAAAAGAGTTGCCATAAACCACTCCTAGATGTACTAATTTTCAAGTAACATAACTGATTGGTCTACGGATAAACCTAAATATAAGATATACAAACTTACCCTCAAAAGGGTTTCTACAAAAAATAACTCTATGCTTAAGATTACATTTGCAAACGAAGATTACATTTAGGTTCATGAGCTTCAATATATCTCCTGCCTGTTGGCTTTTCAGAACCGCCATCAGAGTTTGAGGTCCGACTGAACCTCTCCACTCCACACATCTACTGCGCAGCCAACACTCCGGAGCGACTAATGTCCTCGATAGAGATTTCCATATATCAAGTGGATTACGACGCCTTCGAAATGCCTCTCAACAATATATTGTTATCCAGTACAACCGTATTGGATAGTATAAATGATTCGACAGATTCTGCTTGTCGTCGCGCACAGAATACTTTTTCATCGGGCTGTTCTGAGACAACGATTGAAGCTAGCCTAGCTCTCACGCCCGCCGACGTAAAGGTAAAATGATCTTGACGTTATAATTAAGTTGCAATCAATTACAATCTAATGTTTTGCATTATTTGCCTGGTATGAGTACTAATAAGCACATACAAGTACATGAGTAAAATATTCAATCAATCAAGCAACATGAATTGGTAGATTAGGTGAGTAAACTATTAAATCACATACTTTGGAATATCAGCAAGCTAGTTGTATAAGAGATACAGCACTCGGACACGACATCGAGATCGTTTAAGGAGAACGCCGTACAATACGGCGTACCAACTACGTCGAGAAGCTTACATTCACAAATTCAACCAATATTTTTCGAGAGCTGGGGCATGGCAAGCGTGCACATATCATGAGGGAAACCAGTCGATTGCTGATATATATATATATATATATATAGAGAGAGAGAGAGAGATAATAAAGAGAGTATTGCCTGTTCTCAGAAAGTATGTCTAAGGTTTGTTTAAAGGTGACATAGTTATCATGCTTTTCCGAACGCGCTCTGCAATATGTTTGCATTAGGTGGTGCCTTTGCGGAGAGGTGGCGAACTGTACTTGTACTCCAGCGAGGGTTAAGCGATCGAAGTGAGCCAGTGGCTCTCCTTGCCAGAACTATTAGATTTCGTTTCCCCTACGTTGATCGATTTTTTGAACCATCTTCATTGAGAATAAATGATTAACTATATACTGCTGAGTGTCAGCGGCTACGCTGCTATCAGGGCTGTTGAAAAACCCTAGATAGCTCAGCATGTGTCAACATCTCAGTGCATTGAAGACATGCCGCCGGGCAGTCGTAGGGAACGAAGGATGGTCTAGAATTGAAAACAACTTTCTTAAATTATTTTAAAGATCCACGAAAGCTGCGTACTGAAACCGTCGTCTTCATTTCGGCATGTTGAGGCTCCGTTTAGCCTACATAAAAATAACTGGTCTTTCTTTTCGGAAGCCATGTTGGTCCGGTAGTATGACGCTCCTTGCTTTTAAGACATATGAGCGGCGATTTGGCGATTGGTGAGTAGAGAAGCAACTTCTTTTCGAGTCGAAATGTCCGAGATATCCTATATTTGACCCAACATTCGTGTAGTAGCGGACAATGCCATATAACTAACAACGGTTCGCACGATTCTTTTGATCCGAGTATCTTCCAGCTCGAAGTGACTAGTCGTACAAACAAACAAACTTGAAGGAATCGATTTTTTGTCAAAATCACAGGAAAACCATTGTTTGAATTATTTCATGGGTATGTGCCGCGGGTGGCCTATTTTTCTTAAACGATAGATACATACCAGTAAAAGAAGCCGTAGAGACTAGTATTTGGATAGTCATAAGAGCGGGTCATTAGTGATTCGTGGACCGACTAAAATACAGCCCAAATCTCGGGGCTTAATGGTTATAACCGTGGCGCTACCGAAAAATGTATTTCAGATTGCTGATTTTCAAAGTCAAAAAGCGTATTTTACCAATTGTCTTCAGCTTTGGGTATCTAGCCACGCAACGTACGATGGGGATTAAATTGAAACATCAACCTTGTCAGCTCGATCGTAGCCGAACGTAAGGCACGGTACATATATAGATAAAACCATATGCGGGTCAGCAGGCCAATGATTGAAACTCACACATACACACTTTCGTTGGGTGCGCCCCCTGGTAGACCACGTGGAGTAACAACCCGCTGTTACACGGTAGCGAGCAAGGAAGGTGTGAACTGGTATTAATAGATTGAGTGTGTAGCTGTCCTTCTCTACGTCTGACCACCGTATTCTCGTTTGTTAATCGCATACATGTACAATAGCCTACATAAGCTCTGCCTTGTTCTGAAGAGGCTAGTTGCGAGCTCAGCAGGATGGAGCAGGAGGTCTTCGTCTGTAGCCAGGAGCATCCATAACCCAGCGATGGTCTAATAAATATCAACCTCTTTGCCTAATTCTACTGTTTTTCCTCAATCCATGGTGCTTTTTTTGTGGAGAATCAAACATCTATATACAGTGATAGACAGTGTTTCAGTATTTTTAGTGTACACTTTACTTCGTTTGGCTTGGTTCTGTTTGGTCTGTTCTGTGTGGCCCTCAGTTAGTATTTTCGTTAGATGAGTTTTGCAGGGAGTTTAGTTTGCTATGTGTGCCATTTCCATTTACGGACATTAAAGCTAAATACAGCAAGTATCAATCGTGTTAGGCTGCATTAGGAAGAATTATCTTGCTTGGATTGTAGCTTTAAACCACTTTATCAAATGTCTGATTTTTTTAGAATGTAATGCATTCGACCAATATTTGGCACTGAAAACCAGAAGTGTACACTGGATTTAAATCACATATTATATTGTTGGCTATGCTAAGAGCTTAAAAAAGCTGTTCCGTTTACATATACCTTTCTTTCATGGCTTACTTGCAAGCCAGCCTACCAAGATGTGTGATGCTAATGTGGGTATAATAGGATCTTATCTATTCACACATTAACTTCAACGATACACGCTCTACATTCACCATATGCTTTAACGTTTGTTATAGCCGGTAAATTCAACTTTATACGTTATTTTGGGTTTGAGCTCTTATGTCTTTTGCCATGCAAGCGATGGTTAGGAGAAGTATTGTTAATTAGGCTTCAGAAGAATTATCGTGATACGACAAGCAAGGGCACCGACAGCTGAGTCTTAACCTCACGTGACACCTTTTTACCACAATTTTTATTAATGCGAGCACTGCCGAGTGTGCAAACATATTGTAAATGATTAATAAATCATCACAATATTTTATATAAATATATATCTAGTAGCATCACGATGATTCTATGACGAAGTGTCGCGTGCACAGGCGAATAGGGTTCGGAGTAAGAACGGTTTATATCTTGACAGTGAACGATGGCTCTTTTTCAGGTTGTATCGGAGGGCTGGAGTCGGGATTTCATATGCGAGATTGTCTACAAGAGGGTCAAGACTCCGGAACGACTCGCATTTCAGCGCAGTATTCGGCTTATACATGGTCAGTAGCATGCGTAGTGCTATCAAAACCAAGATTATGACAATCATAATTTACAATAGAATTCACAAGAACATATCCTATCACACTCACTGCACGAATTGGCCAACTAGCCACTGTTTCATAACAATATGATATTTCAATCTAATAGTAAACATAGTAAATTGTTGCAATTATTAAGAGTGCACAGATATGTTACAATGTCAGAGACGTGTGATCGATGCTCCTATTTTCAAGCTTGTTTTTTAGACGCGAGAGTTGCTAAAACTTAACGTAAGTTGTATTTTGTAAAGTTGCGACGAAAGGCTGTTTAGGTCAGAAACATTGTTTAAATTCTCTCCCTGTCGTTCGCTCTGTATTGCTAGTATGGCTCACTAAATTTGTAAGCGCTTAAAATTAACAAGTCGCAACACACACACGTGTGGGGTCGTTGCGGTTTTCTGAAATGTCTTTACTGCTGGTATCGCTGCTGTCAAGTTTTCTTTTCTACTTGTGATAATTATTGCTCTTCCGTCACCTAGTATTTTAAATGTTGGTTGAGGTTGCTTCTCGTGGCAAGGTAGCACGGAGGGCAACGCTTTGAAAGGTATGCAGGGCAACCGAGTTGTTGAGGAGCCTGATGATGAAACTCGCAGGTCCGCGAGTGCAGCCTTTACACAGCAGCAGCAAGTCATTAAGTCCTATTAAGGCCAAATGTAATTACTTTGCGGTTGGCGTTGCTTAACTACCAACGCGAAGCGAGTTGTGGTAATCATCGCCCTGGTGACCGCTCTGGTGTTTCGCTATTATTACGTACGCCAACGAAGGTTGCAGTGATCTTGACCTTCTTCTAGTTGGAAGCACACGTTTCACGTTTTGTAGCCTATTCGAGTAAGTACCGGGACAATACTACACTAAATACGTTATATGTGATGGCCTTTCACGCATGACCGATGCACCTTTTAACAATGTCGGCGGTATAGATTACAGCAGAAAGTCTTGTAACAACCGCTCCTTTCACATTGCTGACCTAATTTGTATGATTTTTATTATTTATGTATTATATGTGAGGGTGCTGCTACCTGGTCAAAAAAGGAAAGTGAAAGCCAAAGTCTGAGGTCATACCGGTTTTGCATTTCGACTGCTTAGTCTAAGCGTGTATGCACCCGCCGGCTAGGCAGAATGTCAAATAATCCGTAAGAGTGCCTTCGAAACGATCCTCCACGATTAATTTTTTTAAATTATTTTCCGTAAGGCTATATATTGCCCGTGTACGTTTTTTTTTTCATGGCATGGCTATTTTTAATCCACTCCAGCATTTACCTTGTCTAAATTGGAAACCATGCAAACCAATTTAAGAGTGGCCGGTCTAAGTCTCGAACCCAGTCTCCCGAATGCAAGGCAGAGGCTTTGCCACTAAGCCATCTTGCTCGGTATTATCTCCGTATCTGCCATCTAAAGGAGTTGGCCCCAAAATCATCCAGTGGATTTCAGATCGAACATTCAGAGTGAATGTCGGGGTGACATTATCGAGAGAGGGTAGTAAGTGTTCGTAGTGGTTGTCCGCAGGGTACTGTACTAGAAAGCCTCCTGTTTATGTTTTTATCAGGTCAAACACATCATAGACAGAATCGGTTAAATGTGTAATATACGTCGATGATATCAAGCTTTACATGCCTGTTGGGGATGATTATGATGCGAACGTGCTACAATGTGTAATAAATTACTTTATTGTGTGGTCGTCGAAGGTGAGTCTAAAAGTATCCGCTCACAAGTGTGGAGTATTACATCTCGGTATTAGAAATACCAAGCATAACTACATGTTAGACGGCAGAGCTCTGAAAAAATGAGCATGCGAAAGACATTCGTGTGAGTTTCTCGGCGTCCTTGGCATTTACTGAGCGTTACACATGTTGCCGCAAAATGTTCGCTTTTGTGCAACTGGATACTTCGTGCGTTTGTTGTAAGAAATGCCTCTGCCTATTTAAAACTGTACAAATTGCATGTTGTGCCACTATTAATGTATGGATGCCAGGTGTGGAACCCTCCAAGACTTGGTGATCTTGGATTACCAGAAAGAATGCAGCGTCGCTTTCTAAGAAGGGTTGAAGAGCGGTGTCGGATGGAAAGGCACGCCGTTGAGCTTAAATCCGTGACCGAGCTGTTTAAAGAAGCTGACATAAGGCAGCTGCGCCTCCTAATTTAGAAGGAGGATCTGTTTGACGTAATGTTTGAGGTACAAGCTACGTTGAGTCGGGCAGGGTTTGTCTTTAGGCCTCCGACCCAGACTACCAATGCTAAAGTGTCGCACCTGTATCCATAGAGACTTGTGAAGCAATTGAACGAATGAGAACTGAAATTGTTGTGAAGTAAATTTGTGTAATCAAAATAAATGTGTGTACATGTTGTGAAGCAAATTTGTGCAATTCAAAATAACTTGCATGTTGTGAATGTTACTATACCTCTTATATGATCAGTAAAAAGCGTTTCAACCAATATTCAATAGTGTTGTCATACAGTTACTAAGCTAATCACCGAGCTAATCACCTGAGTTCGGTCCATATCGTTTTTTTCAGAGACACACGCTCTCGGATTCAGCGCTGACGAATTCAACGGAGAATTATTGCCAGAAGCACACAGTTGGCAGACTTCTGACACACCAATAATAGGCCACTACCCGCCTTCTGGAGTGGTGGTTTACACTGCCTTGCTGATACTGTATTTAATGTATACTATAAACGCTCTCAAGCTGCCTTAAACAAATTATGCTTGATGACTCACAACCATACCACATGAAAATAATAAATAGTGTCATTTGCTGTGCAAAGGCGTATCATGTTTATTTATTCTGACCTTAGGTGAGCTTCTAACCAAGCACTAACGAGTTACCCTATTGAGATATCTTCTGTGCGTATTGGTGCGTTAGGAAAACTGGGGAAGCTACAAATGTTTTGCAGCATCGTCACCATGGTCGGACATCGTACGTTTTAGGTATAATTGTCAATGACTGCCTCAGTTTAATTAGCTCAATAAAATGATATCTCGCTTTGCTTTCATTCGTGCTATTTTTTATATTTAGGTAGTTCGGTAAGACGATTTGTTTCATATAACCTAGCATTGCTATGCAGATACGCTTGGTATACGTATCTACTATTTGGAATCCGTTGATGGTTTTCTTTGGGTCAAGTGGTGTTTAAATGGAAAAAGCACGCAATAAGTTCTTCGAATTTGTAGCCCGTAAAATTTGGGAACGAGAGCCACTTGTCTTTTTTTCGGGCTGACTCTCAGCCAAGATTTAACGTCCACGGGACTGCTTTTCGGGTTGCTTCATAGACGGACCCCGTGAGCCACTGGTCTGTCCAGGCTTAGTTTCCCAGAGGAGAAGCGAAGTTTATCTGAGTCTACAAACTAACGTATGATCGTAGTAGTGTACATGTTGCAACCCATAGACAAGGTGTAGCTCACACATTTCCTGCAAGAGTCTCCTTCTCGGGCGGACAGAAGACATCAGTGAAAGCCACGTGAAATAACCTGCCCCTGTTTACTCGTGCTGCGAGGAATGTCGATTTGTCTGCCTATCTGCCTATGCACGAGCGATCGGCATTGCAACTGTGAGGGCCTTAGAGCGAGGAAAACCTATCTAGCCAGGAGATGAGTGGTTGGGTACTGTGGCTGCCAGGCAAGTCACAGGAGTGATCCGGAACTCCCTGAAGCGTGCACTTCCTTATGCACCAATTGTTGACGCTGAGGTTTGAGGCTCTGCTTGAACGGCGGCAGTCGTTGGCGAATACACACGATTAGGTACACTTGTGGAAAATGATGCGTGCGAAGCTTCAGTGAAGAAAGTTCATTTGTTTCGCTGGGGTGTAGATAGAGCTGGCCCGGTCGGCTGACTCCTTCTAACGCCCAGTCTCAAGGGAATGGTTGTTATGACTGCAGCTATGGCTGCGCGTCGTTCGCTCGACGCGGATCCCGCGATGTCTATCCAAGCGAGGCTCATCT
Organism: Dermanyssus gallinae; assembly: GCA_003439945.1. Taxonomy (NCBI): domain Eukaryota; kingdom Metazoa; phylum Arthropoda; class Arachnida; order Mesostigmata; family Dermanyssidae; genus Dermanyssus; species Dermanyssus gallinae. Next base: position 890,046 of record QVRM01007112.1, on the reverse strand, counting down.
AGTCGCCCTAAAGGTGGCATCACTATGTATATATATATATATATATTACTGACCGCCAAAATATTTGTTTTCATTTAGGGACGTGCTTAAAAAGGGGCGATAAAACGCAGTATATATACTCGCCGGACCTAACAATTTGACGCATCGTTTTTAGAATAAACAGCCTTTCAGAGCCGGCGAGACCCGATTAGTAGTGAAAATCTATAAATGTATATCTGAGGTTTGATTTTCTCTATCTAATGTCTAGTCTGTTGGAAGTCCTGAGGCTAGTATGCGTGATGACCGCATCGTTCGTATACGGTTTCAATCAAATTCAATTGTAACTGTTATAATATCTTTATATAAACATTGTGGTACTATAAATATTCTAGGTGACCGGTTAATACGAGTTAAAATGTTCGCCTCGTTAAACCAACCAACGCTGTGATTACCAACAAGTGTCAAAATATGCTTGATTATGTATGTAGTTTTATCTTATTCTTAAAGTTTAATTATGATTTGAGATAAGCGTACGCAATATTATACTTATGTTTTTTACAGGTTAACAATCACAGGGTAGTCAGTCTTCACATTGGATATACTACTTTTCCTCTTCTCTAACAATTAAATATTTTACTTTCGGACGAATTCATTCATGAACAAAGAAAGCCTATTTTGGTGACTGCTTTATTTTACTTGAGAAAATGCAAAACATTTTGTTTTCTTTTCGATGTCTACGTATGCATAGAAAGGGATTACATATATACTGATATTAATAATAAAGATGGCAGGGATCCAGGGAAGGGGCTTGGTATTCACATTCCTGGATGCATCTAGAGCTTGCTAGAGAGTGATAAGAGAGTTACACTGAGATAGTCTGCCATTTCCCAATAGCGAGCATAGCAATATCCTCGCTCAAATGATTACCGGCTAAGGGTGATCATTTTTTGCCGCTCTGACAACCAAATTTTAGATGCTCGTATAAATCTAAGCTGTCCGTGACACGAAAAGCGTCAAACTCCATAATCATCGCGCTCTCGTTATTGAATAACAAATCTGCGAAGTGTAAGCCAAGTAGATCGAAACGAACAAAACGAAAGAAACAGCTTGGAACAAGAAGACAAAGCGTTCTGCAGACGTCGCTGCAAACGCTGTGTTTGTAAACACGCATAGCAGTGCGTTTGATCAAGCGAAAACGCTCGAAGGACAATCATCGGGCTATTATTATTACCGGCACAGCGTCTGTGGCCGAAAATTCGGTCCCCACCGTTGCCCGAAACCGTAGGAAACGCGTATTCATCTCTCAGTTTGCCCCTGGCGCTCTCGGGCATCCACTGGAATATCCCGCGCAAACTCAAAGCTTCGCTATTCGTATGGAAACTACGAGCTAAATACAACATATACTCGTCGTTTTGCCTATTTGTGAATGATAAGGACGAGAGAATAGTGATCGATTCCGATTTCCTAGGCGTCGGGGCTGCCATCAAGTCCTTCGTCGGTCGTCTGCCGCACGAGAACGTGATCGAGACATTTGATGGTGTTGCTGCCGCTAATAGCAACAGCAACAGTCCTGCTCGCTAACCTCCATCGGAAGCCTAGACGGTTAAACTGTGTTTATCTAAACACTCGTTCAGTGGCAAAACAAGGTGCTATTGACTGTATCCTCTCTTACTCACTTTAATGAGAGACCTGCTTTAACCAGTTCATAATGGACGACGAGCTCACTCTCAACAATACTTTCCGATGCTTCCGGCTGCATTGTGATTTGAGGGGCGGAGAATTGTGCATGCTAGTCTCAGCTGTTCATCGCAGTTGATCTACTAACTCCGCATAACAAATTTCGCTGCTTTGCTGCTTCTATGCATCGAACTCCCTTGGCAGTATCTGCCGCGCGCAACGAATCAAAGAATGCTGCGACGCTATTAACGTCTACTAGGTAGGCTGAACTATTAGTATTTGAATTATCCACATCTCACGTAACCTCCACCTTAACCATGTCGGCATATTCTAATCCTACGACATATCGCGACATTATTTTCTGAAATAAAAAACTCAGTTTAACACCCAAATGTAGCCCGATGGCGCCCTACCTATATATTTTCTTAAGACAAGCCATTTTTAGCGAAATATTTAAAGCAAATTTTTAAGCGACCATACAATGACACCATAGTTTCGGATCTCTTCAAACACTGTGGCACCGATACGCAAGAAGGGGCCCAAAAGCACATTGAGGACTGTCGCCCTGTGGCTCAGTGGTGCATTGCCTGCGCCATTTTAAAAGAAATTTAGTCAGACACATAGCCAAAGATAAGACAGCAAATAACCTTTTTGACACTTTTCAGCACGCATTGGTGACGCGATCCTCCCGTGCACGCAACGGTTAGATGGACACACGATTGGGCCTTGTAGATAAACGCTTGCAATCACTTTGATTGTATATGGTTTGACCAGAATAGAGCATTTAACAGGTTCGATCATAGACTTCTTGTTGACAAGATGAAGACGCTCCAGTTTCATTTATAGATTCGTAAATAGCCTGCCGCTTTTCCTGCCGCAAGTAAAGTGTGCGGAAGCTCTTAGAGAGCCACGACTGGCTCCGTCCGGCGTCCCGTGGAGGATGTACCTATAGCCAAACCTGATAAGTATTGCAATTTGTTGTGACAAAAAAAATATATATATATATGGCGGCGTGGTCTGGGTAGTGCGCTCTACCCTGTTGTATATAAAATTTGTTTTAGACATACAATCTTACATTCCGTTCAATGCTAGTTACCTTTTTACGCTGACGACCTAAAAATATACAATCTTTGGACTTTCCCTCAGCACATACTGCGTCACAGTCCGCTGTCGATGGCATCCGCCGCTGTGCAGTGAAAATGGAATAGAGCCCTTCTTTCCGAAAATGCGAAAATTTAAAACATGGTTCTTTCCTCCTGGACTATCAGCTCAACGGAACAACATTGCCTACCGCACACGTTGCACGAGAGCTTGGTGTATTAATGCCAGGGAATCTTATGAGAAATATGCTATTCTGTTGTTTCATCAACAGGGGCCCAAATATTTATACTTGCCTGTGTAAAACAATTGTGCTATCCAGACTTTTATATTGCATACATGTCTGGAGCCCACACTTTTGCAGAAACATAGCTTTGAGTAACACAAGCTCCGTAGAAAATGTGTAGATAGTCGCACAACAAGGGGGCTTCACTGCCTTCCACCCATTATTCGGTAAATAAAGCCGTTACATATTTTAGTTAATGATGGCACACTTATTGTCCAATAATGTAGTCACAAAACGAAAGGAATTAAGGCGAAAAGGCCCACGGCAGATATGCCCAATGTCACCGACTGTGTTTGCCATCTACATTAGCAAATTAGAACTTTAACTGCTTGACTCAATATATGATACAGCATTTAGTGCTGAAACCATTACACAAAATAAAATCTAAAAGTTGGTTGTTATTTGCCGATTACCTGGTCACAGCTTGTTACACAAATAATGGCTCCGAATAAGAAGGCTATTATCTTGGGGCCACTTCTTGTCTGTAACGATGGTCCAATTTACTTATCAGTAAAAAAACTTAAGGCGCGACGAGCTCCAGAGCAACTATATGTGCAATGCCTTTGTGTTTTTAGGTTCGAGAATCCGGGTTACACAAAATCTTTTAGATTTCGTTTAAGAATAGAACATAGCTTACAACACAGGCGGTAAGAACGAACGAAACGGGGGTGGTCGCTCATATGATGACTTCTGCGGAGGCATGGAGGGAGGCGACGAACTTGTTCGACGCCGCTTTGACACTCAAGACAGCGAAGGAAGCTGCCAGGCGGGAGAGGTTTGAGCGGGTCTCTCGGGGAGAGTGGTCGAGACGAAGAGCCGAGGGAGGGGGAGGGGAGTGGGGAGCAGCCAGGCCCTCATGGTCTCGACGCACTCTCACAGGACGGATTACAAAATGGCATCCCCCTATCCAACCGCCTCTATGCGGGATGATAGTCAGGGATAGAGCTTGATTGAAGGAGAACGGCAGAGACGCCTCTCCCACGACTTTGAAGTAATGCCAAAGTAATACCGAGCCTGGGGGGGTGGGGAGGAATCCAGGTTTAGTGGGTTTGCGAGTCTCACACTAGTCACGCAGCCTGCTAGTGGCGCATGTGCATCATGCAGTCCCGAAACCTTCCAGAAAAAAAAGAACGAAGAAGAAGGGGTCGTTCTGTTTTTAGTAATAAATATACAATGAAGGCTATAAAACAGGTAGCCATGTAGAAAATTAACAACTATAAACACATCGCGTTGCAGATCAGGGTAGCACGAGAGAATAAACTATCTCAGACACCTGAACTTTTTTCGTTCTGACCCTCAGCCAACATTTAAAGTCCACGCCACGTCACCGGGCTCGATATCAGAACGGCAGTAAAACGCGCAGGGGAAAAACGAGTGCATTTATAGCAATGATTGTGAAAGATCCAGGACACTGTATCTACTATGTGGAGAACTGTATGGAACTAAAAACAGAAGAGTTTGTAATTGCAGAACTGCCGGGCTGGGTAACCACGAGTTCATTAGACGACTTACGAATAAAAGAAGGCCACATGAGACGATTTGGAAAGCTCAAAACGACGCTTGTTATTAAGAGAGGTTTTTTAAATCATGGGCCTTGGATGGTAATGCACCATCTCTTTTTATCGAGACATCTGTGCTCCCGATTTTTTTAATCTGATCGTGGCCGATTATAGTCCACTTCTGCTTATACCCCTCGGTTTTCATAGATATACGAAAATGCAGTCGTGACGACTTTAAAAGGCTTACTGTAGGCCAGGTCCCTGATGTTATAAACTGGAGAACGCAACAAGTCTCACTTTTCAAGGTAACAAAACTTAAGTGGATCAAACAGTTCTAGTTTTAGACAGCGACAGTTTTGTGTTCATTTGTAGCATCTTTTGCAGGGAATGCACGTTGTTGCACACCTAACAACTCAAAATCGAGCAAATATTCGCGTTTGCAAGTGAATTACCATGTACAATTCACAGTCGCTAAAAATATTATTAAAAAAAGCCACTACCTAGCATGAGAAAAAAAAAACTTGTAGAATGTTTGTGACATAAGCAAATAATTTAAACAATTGTATACTGATTCAGTATATTTTCTTGGCTTCCAAGCAAGTATGAACCCGCCTTGCTCCATCAGATAGCAAAGGGCCCGGTCAAGTGACCTTATTATCTTTAAAAAGAAAAGGAGTTGTCGGGACCGCGGCTTATCTTGCACAATTTGTGCGTAAGGTAGGATAGCCGCAGGCAATGCTTACGTTACGTAATTATACCAACTTTCAATTTTTAGGTGTTTATTTTGCCCTTAAAATGTGTGACAGCTTAGGCTGACTGTTCTAAGTATTCGCTTTGGATTGCCAAATAGATACTAAAGAGACCATTTAATGGATGCACATCTTTAGCAGCAACTTTACGTACCATACGTCAATTTTTTTTTTAGCTATTTTAGCTTCAAGGGAACATTGAGTTGTAATACCATTAAGCAAAGTATATAAAATGAACTTCTACTTGCAAAAACGTAAATTAAAATCAGACATATATAGTGTGTGCAATCCTTAGTATATCAAAAGCCCACGCTTATACACGACACAAGCCTATATGTTTTTTTTGCTGTATACCCATTATATACCCATAGCATAGTGTAACTTAATCTTGTACAATGTCGACAATTCGCTGATTTTAAAACTAAGAACAAGTGTTTTCTGCGTTAAGTTCCTTAGTCAAACGTCTTCCAAAAACGCCTACCCGGTCCGTATTTCGGAGGTTCTGCGATTAGCTCGTTCCATACTTTTGGCAGCATGCAGGCTAGAGAATGCTACGTTAAGGTCAATTTGAATCGGGGAACCCTCAGTTGGCCCTCATATCACTGAGACCTAAGGAAGTCAATTATCATTCGAATTCCCAATCTGGAGGTGCTTTGCGTTTAACCTCCGCAAGCAGCGGCAACATTTATTCGTGCCAGCTGATTGAGTTTGGATAGTCCGAGTCTGCCATACCATGGCGACACGTCGTCCCGACGAGACAGACCAGTAATGGCTCGCACGGCATTGTTCTGGATCGAGTGCAAGGTACCCGAGTAGGTTGCGCCCCATATAGTGATTCCGTAAGTGAGAATCGATTACGCCGCAACAGAATTCGTAATCCATATTCGCGTCCGCCTCTTATGCAAACACATTACATGTGTCCGTAGCAGAGGTCCGCTCTTTCGCTTCATTTTACGATCGGGTTCGTATTTCCGTGGAAAACCCGTAAAAAGCGAGGTAAAGAGATAAAAACAGGCAAAACAACACGACAGCTTAAGTTAACGGAGGTGAAATGAGAAGACAGAGTTTTCTTCGACAGTAAATTGCACAACCATGGGAGTCCTAACATATGGCCAATTTTTGCCATGCTTTATTCGACTGAATGCTCAACATGTGTCAAAAGCAGACATAAACAGGCTGCATAAGGTATTTGAGGGCAATAGACAAAGAACAACAAGCTCTCGCAAAGCTACGGAAAAATATTGGAGACGCAATGAAGCAGTAATATAACTGGCCAATTTAGTAATATTTTGTTTACAAATAACACGCATATAATAATGCAATATCATTATGAGGACGGGCGCAACAGAGGAAGCACGCAAGAATAAATCCTTGCCAGAACGTGCTATAGCCCAATCCGTGCTCAATCGCAGGCCGGCGGCTTCGTGTGTCTCCACCGCACAGCCTCGATATAACGAAACTGTGGAAGATGGTTACACGCAACCGCCCGCCGTGTTCGGTACAACGCGATCGGATGCAAAAGCCGACTCTTTATCTCAGCAGTCCGCTGAAATGGAAACAACTGACATTTCGAATTCTTCGGTTTGATATGAAAGGTCGCGTTGCGTAGGAGACACCTCTGGTAAAAGCCATGGGAGGTGCGCGTAATGTTTGCTGATCAATATATTCAAGTTTATTCACAAACTCGTTAGGTCATGTAAGTTGTCGGATGGTTCAGGTAGAATTGTAGTTTTGGCTTTTAAATCCGGGCAAGAAAGTGTTTGCGGCTTGTGTTTTGAACGTAGCTTCTGGCCAGTGTAATTTTTTCCGTCTGACCTCAGCTGGCTATTCTGACTGAGACAGACAGGTTTTTTTACTGCAGGAATGTGGGCCCAGTGAAGAGCGCGAAAGATCACATCGTTGATGGTGAAGTGACGTGAGTGGCGCCCAACGCTATAGCGACACGATACAGCGTGTTCACCCGTGCCGCTTACTGAAGCTCTGTACAGATCGCATGGGCGGGGTACGAAAACTACCTCCCCCAAACGCAAACCGAAAGCGATGCGGAGTGTGTTGTTGTTCAGCATCGTTCCCAGTTGCGGCGAGGGAAGGGCTTGAAGTCACTTGCCACTTGTTTGTTCAAAGCACGCTTTTAGCGGACCTTTTCTGTGCTGTCGGAAACCTGATTTTCTAGATAGCGTTGGAGTCAAGATACCACAATCAGATCCAGAGATCCTTGTGTTATGTACCCCGATACTGTCTCCCACTGGTCGCGAAGTTAGCGAGTGCTACCTGCGTTGAGGCGGTGATTCAACTCTCAGTCGAGGGGGCCCCGATGGTGACGACAAGCTTATTTACTTTGGACAACGAGCCTAGGTAGCAGGATAGGGCAAAATCGACCGATCTGCGTATCCCTACGCCACCAGCACCAACGGAAAGCGCAGCCTGAGTCCAAGACAGATATTTTAACTCAACGTTTTGCACGGATTATACGGTCTCCAGGAGTGCCTCATCAAAACTCTGCAGAAGGTCGCGCCTTCTGAAATCTGGCGAACACCGGAGTTGATACATTAGGCGGGACGTGGAGAGACTGTATCTCATTAAGTACAATGCTAAGCAATTCCTGAGCGCACCCTTTACAGCCGCTTCCGTGAGGGGTGCACCCAATAGTTCAAAAATGTCTTCGGTTACCTTTTTAATATTTGGAAGCTACATTCCTCACTAACGGTTCTGACTCCGTTCGCGTATCTTCAGAGAACCAGAATACCTCACACTTATAGTCGTTCAGGCGAAAACCTGATTCAGCCTCGAACCTCTTGACTCTTTTGATATCCTCAATTATCATCAAGCTGTTGCCGGTTAAGGTAGCGTTGTCGAGATACCGCGGCCGAAATTCCGACATTAGTTTGGCCTGTAGATCAGAAATGCCGACGCAGAAGGATGGCTGGACCGCAAGGATACCCCTGCGGCACGCCACAACATGACTGTATGGTTTCTGCCTGCCAGAGGAGATTGGTAGGAAAGCGGTACATCTGATAATCGGCTGGAAAAAGTCCCAGGTACTTTGGACCTCACAGCGTTTAACAGATGGTCGCGGCGCATCGATGTTAAACGCGCTTTGAAAGGCCGGTGAAGTATCGGAGGTTAAAAAGAGACTGCTAGCGACAGTGGCCGAATCAACGGCGCTGCACGCTGCCCCAGTCTGGGCTGACATAGCACGGAAGTAGAAAATAGGGGAGTGCTAAGGTCAGTTCAACTTACGCTCATAATAAAGATAAGTCGCGCATACCGGACGGTTTCGATCTAGGCCCTCCTGGTTCAAGGAGGTTTAAGATGCTGCCATGGGACCTGCAATGCGGGGAAGAGAAGGGAACCCTCCCTGGACGGATATTTGGACCTAAGCATGGCCAGAAGTGCCAGCATCGCGTTCTGGCGGAAGGAATGTGCGGAGAAAGTACCCGGATTGACCAAGAGGGCTGGACCGAAAGGCTCATGCTGGACCTTGAGGTGTTTTAGCTTAAGCATGAAGGCGATAGAGGACAGATTAAATAATGACGGCAGACGCGCGGAGACGCTTCTTCTGTAGCTTCAAAATATTGATAGAGCAATACCGAGCCTGTAGTAGAGAGACATACGGGTTTAGTAGGTTTGCAATTCACACGCTGGTAACGTTAGCTGCTTGAGATGAGTGTACATCAAGGATTCCTGAAACCTCTTGTAATAAAAATAATGTTGTAAGAGGCTTCTTGTCTGCGACCAAAACCACCGTTTCTAGGGTGATTTTACCTAAACACTCGGCGCTTGTTGGGAAGAACAAGAACAACGTCTTGCTTTAAGATACGAGGTTAGGTTCTGTGTTTGGTCAGTTCACGCTACCACAAAGGCCCACATAGTAATACGAAATTATACTTATGACTGTTTTTAGTGCAGCCAGCACTGCGCGAATAATCCGGAACCATAATATTTATCATGCGTGGACACTATTTCTTAGAGTATTCTAAAAATTACTAACCCACTCTGTGCTTGTTTGAGCCTTACAGGTTTAGATATTGATGCTATATAGAATGTATGGTATTGTACCGACAAACGACAATTAGTGACACATTGTGGTGCTTCGCCCAGCATAGGTTCTACCGCAAGTTTTCTCACAGCTAATGCTCAGGAAAAAAAACGCGAAGTGCTTTTTTTTTTTTTTTTTTTTTTTTTTAGATTTTCCGCAAGGCTAATGCCCGTGTACGGTTTTTACATGTCATGGCTAATTTTCAATCCACTCCGGCATTTACCTTGTCTAAATTGGAAACCATGCAAACCAATTTAAGAGTGGCCGGTCTGGGTCTCGAACCCAGTCCTCCCGAATGCAAGGCAAAGGCTTTGCCACTAAGCCATCTTGCTCGGTCGGTTTTAGCGGATAGCTGTTGTATATTAGCGGAAGAACGACTTTTCCACTGGCTCGACTGATACGCTACACGTAGGGTTATGGCGCTGATTAATTTCAATGAGGCATTGCTCTCAGCTTTAATTCAGCGTCCATTAGCTTCAAGGCAATGTTGTCTTCCCCCGTTCTGCTCCTCGACTGACACCCAGACAGACAGGTGCCTTACGATGAGTAGCTTATTTTCCTGCTCATTTTCGTACACACTCACTCACTCTCTTGCACAGGATATATATAGTTGAAACCATTTTGCCATTAAGGTATTATATGCCCGCGTTCGGAAAGTCAAATTAACAGCCATATCATAACTTAACTGCTAAGCGAAATGAGATTTTATACCTAGATAGAGTAGGTATTCTGAAAATTTCATGCAACGCGATTTTTGTTAAATTTTGAACCATGCCATGGGTATGCATGACATTACCGGTAAGAACATACCTTTGGCAAACAATATTAGTAGGAGCCATTAGTGGATTAGAGTTATTACCCAGAAATGAGGTATACATATCATTTTGTAAACATGTATGAATCGTTTACTAATTAATTTCAAAAACGAGTCAAATTACCTACTACCTATTGGTTGCATATAAACACAACATACCAGCCAATACTAGGAAAAAGAAAGTTAGATTACTTTGTTTAGGCAGAATGATGCTCAGAACCAAATACTATAACTTGAGCTGGTGCTCTCTCTATAACCATCACAGCCTATAACAGTCGCGGCCGCAACACAGGTAAAGCTAACTGCGACAGAAACCAAAAAGCTGTAAACAACCACCAATATAATTTAGTTAAATGATTTTAGTTAAATAAACTCCCTCTTTCTTTGCGATTCAGCCACCGCGGTGTCGAGGGAAGCCACGCCGGGGCAGAATAAAGCCGAGACTGAGAGTATTCAGCCTCAAGTAAAACTTTACCGACGCAATCTTAGCACAACAGTTTAAGCACGAGTGATGACCCAATTTGCCTTGCCTCGGGTAGAACAATTTTTGGTAACAGATTAAACACCTTATAACGGTACGTTTATAAAACAAGAACTTTTGTTTGCTTGTGCTATTAAAAGTGGCTCATATTCGCTTCTCACAAGCTGAATTTGTTACATACGTATCTTCGTAAACAAAAACAGTGCCACGTAACCCAATTATGTGTCGCTGCCTGATTGATCTATCCAAATGGAGTACGTCGGGGAAATCCTGTTTGGACGTCTGTCATACTCGCGATCGTATATGTCGCACGCCACAGGCGCTTAGCGGCGTCAAGCTTAAGGGATTTGCTTGATCCCTGTTCTGTCGCTTCGTAGTGATTAACTGAACACGGTAGAAGTCGGACGGGTTGCATGTCGCTTGCGTGCACGTCGTCCACATGGATTTGCAATGACGACCCTAAAACCTTGGCGCCTAGCTGGTGGTTGGGCTGTCTACTCTGTGAGTGAGCCAGAACCTTCGCAAAAACAGCTGCAGCTTCACAACCTAGCGGATTGCCTAAGTGAGCATGATGTCCAGTGCCCACATACATTTACTGCTGACTGAGTACAGAACGGGCAGCGTATGACCAGGGTAGAATGTCTTGTTGTGTGACTACCAATTGCGTTTAGAGGTGTTTATTTATAAAACCAAATACTCGATGTTAACATTTTGCTTTAGACACGCGCTACAAATTTCGCGTGTCTTGTAAATCTCACCACACAGATGTCTTTACAGGGGTGGGCCAAAAGTAAATATGTTTACCTGATTTTAGCTGATTTTTAGGAATAGATAACTGCCAAATATATGCTTACTTGTGAGATGCGCCATTCGATTACATTACTCACTAACATATATAGAAATTGTGCCCTATATAGCCAATATCTTTAGTACGTGTATATAATTATACTATGTACATTGTTAAATAGATAATACGTATGCCATGTTTTTTAATGGGAGAGGGTCAAATACTGTTGCGAACTATTGCTGCAAGTAGGGAGAGGGAAGAATCCCACTTCCCATCTCGAGCAGTGTAGGATTCGAACCCCCCCCCCTTAAGCTCACTCTCTAATGGCCCAGATCTCCATAAAACAAAACTATAGGCCATCAGGAGAAGTGGAGAGTGTCACTCGGATTATTTGGCCGGGTTCATTTACAGGATTCCTCAACATTCGACGTGCCTTGTAGTAACACCTGCGAACCCGCGTCATTCAGAGTCACGTGATCTTCTAGTACAATAATCGGAAATCTTGTTCTCCTGAGCCTTCCTAAGACTTTCTACTTCAGTACCTCCATAGCCATAGCTACTCCTAGCTTCTACCCGGAAGTCCGCATATGTAGTCTACGAACTCATTAAGGGTGCCTCTGGGGGATCTGGGATATTTGCTCCTCTTCCGTCTCCTTCATTAGTGCATTTGTTCCTGAGTTTGCAATTGCTGCGGCTCTAGCCTGTTCTACTGCCTGGTACTTTAGAAGAGTATGGGTCGAGTCATCATCCGTTCCTTCCTGGCAGTAAACACAGCTTTCTGAGGGAGCTGTTGTTTATCCAATTAGTAGGTATAAAGTCCCTAAGTCCCGTGTAGGTCTGCGTGAGGTAATTGTTTAGTTCTCCCCCAGCCGCTCAATCCACTTATTGATGTTTAGGATGAGAGATCGGAGAATGTGCCCCGGCACTCCAAAAGGAATGAAGTCCCATTTGGCTTGCAATGCCAAGTATAATCTGATGGGACCCACCTTTTTCCCTCTTGTTAGCAGTATGGCCTCGCTTTTCTCCGGAGTGATTGCTAAGCTAACTTCGTACATTAGCGTTTCCGAAACCTCCCAAATCAAAAGAAGACTAGTTTTTATAGGCGTTGAGTTTCAATTCTTCTACAGTTTTTGATTGAATTGTGATATACGCAATCATGTACCCCTTGTGGAAGGTTGTTCTGACGGAAGGCGTCGTCGTACACTAGGTTCTAAGCAGGGGACCCAGGATTGAGCCCTGCTACTTCACCGTTGAAAACCTTCGGTCCTTTAGATATCCTGAGATGACCTGGATGAGATAATGTGGGATTTTTTCTTATTTGCGTGTCCAGTATTGTCTTCTACGGGAGGCTGTTGTAGTTTCTGACGTTTAGAAGAACTGTCAAGAACACTTTTCTGGTGCATACGGTTGAATTACGTAACTGCTCAGCCTTGGCTGTATCTCGGTGGACAGCAGAGAGCACTGACCGGTTTTTTTGGGAATCCATAGCGGGAGTCCGAAAGGAGTCCGTTTTCCTTCACAGAGGTCCTGAGCCTTTCTTCAATGATTGCCTCGTATCTTTTCGCCAGGGTGTTTAGAAGGCAAAAAACATGTCCAGTAGGTAGATGGGCCTGAATCCTCCATTGTCTTTGGGGATAAGTACAAGCTCAGCTTGTTTCCAGTTCGCAGGTATTGATCCTCTTCTGGTCGCTGTAGTAAGCGTCTCTGCAACCATTTCTGGGTACTCTATAAATAGTAATTGACCGCCGTGGGCAGGATGCCGTCTGGCCCTGAAGCCTTTCCAAGCTTAAGTCTCGCCGTAGCCTTGAGTACCTCCGCTACTGTAGGTGCCTCTCTCCTGCTACATGGCTCCTTTTCGAAGCGAGCGTGTTTCGGGAAGAGTTTGTTTAAAACCTGGTTAATTTGCTCCTTTGTGAGCATAGCCTTGGGCTTTTTTTGTGAATAGATGTATATTAATTACAGCTTGGAAGTCTCATATTAGAGACCTCAGGTGTACATATTACGATTTAAACGTTTTTAACATCCTCCGCAGTGTCAGCAAATTGTACTTGTTTCGCTGGTAATTACATTAGCTGTCACATCATTAGACTGACTTACATCACTAGACCACCGAAACTGAAAAAAATACCAGATTGGCAATTTCGCTGTCAGCCATTCGGGTTTATAACACGTTTCCGTCGTAACCAAGCCCGTGACGGTCCTAATCCATTGCCTTTTTCCATTTCGTATTTCCTGCATTCGGTAAGGATGTGTATTCTACGTCTGTGCACTTGTACTAATGATGAATCTATCGTTACCTAATAAGGTACTTCACTTCTAAGTATTCTGCAAATAATTTTACAGTATTCTAAATTAAATTTGAGTTGACTTTTTTACCACACGCAAGCCAGAACGTTTGTCAATTTCATAAAAATTACAAGTTTCAGACTTTTGCTGTGGACACTTATGCGTGCTTAATACGCACACATGCTTTAACACACTCCAATGGGCCTTAAAGTGTGCATCTGTACTGTACGTATTCACCACAACTCAACGCATATTTATAGTAAATACGCATACACAGATTTTACACATTTTCTTACAATTCAAATGCTGTGCATCAAATGCTTTTTGTTGTGGCAGGTGTAGAGTAAGCGAATCTATAGGGAAATATTCGCTGGTTTCATTAATCTCATTTAGAGTTCGAAGGAAGCGCTAAGGGCAGGAGAAAGAGACGCGGCCGCGAAATGCCGTAGTCGGTGGGGCGCAAGACGCAAGACCTGACTCGCCTAACGGTGAGCAGGTCATGGCGTCATGAAGCACAAAAGTTACTTACTAGGCATTCATATGTGCCTACGAGCCAGCCACATTGCGTCGCGGCATCAACACGGCACGCCTAGGTGGTCCGGGGAATTCAATTCTCTAAAGGGAGAGCAGAAGCCCGCCGGAAACATCGACGCGCTACATGTAGGCTGTCTGGTATTTTCTCCAGAAGCGAATGCAAGACACTTCGATGTTTCCTTGCACCGACGCTTGCTAAAATGATATCGACACGAGTAGTACTGAGTTGCATCATTCGTGGTTTTCAGCGTACAGCGGCCAGAGAAGTGCGAATGAGAGCGCGCCATACGGATAAAGACAAATGCATCAGAGACTTCGTACCTGTAAAAACTAAGGCATTCCATTTGGGTCCACGCCAGACTGTGTCCTCAATCGAAACTACGTTCCTAAACCATTCACTAAAAGGATTGCCATATTGATTTTATTTTGAGCTAGCAACCCAACGCTTTTCTAAAAACGCGACACCAAAAGATATAAGATAGTGACAAGAAAAGGCGTAATCAGTTGTTATGCTTATAATTACTAAATTATTGTTGTCACTGGAATTGACGGCAATAGATACTTGTGTGTGTGCGCGAACATAGGGACCAAAAATACTTCTGGTGCCGGGCCCTCCGTGATCAAGAAGGCGGAGACCACAGGAGGAGGCTTTGCCATTGCACTTCGGCAGGGCTGAGACCTGCCACTCTCCCAAACTGGGAAAGATGGGGCATTTAATTAATAGGTAATCCTTCTGGATTTAGCAACAAGTAATCCTGTTATGAGTAAAAAAAGACCGAGAGTCGTACAAAAAATACACTCTAGACGGAAATCGCTATATTGTCTAACCAAGAACGTATGAAGTACGGCATCTACAAACATGTTGCCCTCTATAGGGATGTTCCGTAAATCACGTGTGATACTTTGGATCAGCAAATTGTTCTCTAAGAAGATAATATTGCAAGATACTTATATTTATATATGAAATATGATCGCCCATGAAATATTTATATAGTGTTTCTGTTCAAATCTTATTGACCCTCATAAGAAGGTTAACCAATCAGTTAGTTCTTTGGTACCGATACGTGCAGTTTTGTATGTGCGGCGCTCTGGGAAATCTTGTTTGGTCACTAAGTGCAGAGGCGTGAACCCAGAAAGTTGTATACTAGTGTGTGGAACTTAGTGATAATTTCGGTGCGTAACATGTAGCCGTGCGTTAGAAAACCGAGCAGCTAGGACGATTTGAAGTGCAAAAGCGGCATATTCAACAGGTCGGGTGCAACGAAAGCACCCACGTAACGGTTAGTGGGTTTGGAGCGAGAATTCGAATTCAAACGGCAGCTTAACGAACTTAAGGGAGCACGCACAATTAACACTCACAGTGTGTACTATAACATACAGGTCGATAACACAGTATATCTTTCGTAAAGTGGCAGACAACGTATATCTAAGTAATACATATGTGGTACATGTAGCACTATTTAGATAAGGCAGTCAGTGGCTGCGTGGTCTAGGGGACTACCGCGCTAGTCATGGTTGTCATTTACCGAGGTGTCGCCGGTTCGATCCCTGTTGTTGATCGGACTTTCTTTGAACGATGCTCATGGAGAATAGAAGATAAATCATACCGCTCAGGTGAGGCGTGTACACTGAAGTTATACCATAAATATCCAGTCATGTATTTACCAGAATTTTAGTGGGTTGGGAAGTTCAACGCAAACCAACGGCTTTGCATTATGCATTTTAGTTCCCGACTCCTGTGGACCAACATGCGGACAGTGCTCTCGGAGGCCTGTGAAAATGATCCTGGAATTTTAGTACTGGCCTGAATTTTTACTTTATTAGTAAATTGATTCCTTGATACGCGATGCATGGTTTATATTCGGAATTGTAAACTTACCAGACCTAGAAGGACTGCCTTAGCAGTTCCTTTTAATTAGAGCAGTTGCAGAGGTGCATGCTGGGATCGCCTCGACCGCTCTCCCAAGGCTGCCGCGTAAACCTTTCCCGCCTTGCGGTTTCCTTGGCCGTCTTGGGCGTCAAAATTGCGTCGAACAAGTCCGTCGCTTCCTTCTACGCGTCCGTTGAGATCATCATAGAGCTAACCGCCTCCTTGATAGGGAAGCCCCTTAGGAGCCGAGGAAGGTTGGAGGGGAAGTGCAGCTAGGTCCTCAAGCTCTTGACGCATTCCTTCAGGACGGTGTATATTTGGCACAAGCCCCCTATCTGGATGCATGTAAATATGCAAAGAGATAGAAAAAGCTATAGCTAAATTAAAGCCAGAACGTTTCTGCCATGGCTTCAAAGAAATGCCAAGTATCACCGAACCTGGGGGCTGGGGAAGATTCCGGGTTTAGTGGGTTTGTGAGCCCCACACTAGTCACGCAGGCTGCTAGTGACGCGCATGCATTCTGCATCACCGAAACCTTCCACAAAAAAAGCAGGGACCGCCGAAGCAGTGGATGTCTATACACTTCTCGAAAGCAGTGAGACTATTGATCTGCTGAGGGCGACAGCTAATCCCATAACTCTCAGCGGTTACCTGAGCGTGGTAGGATGCCCCCCGATAAGGAAGTCGGGAAGCGGAGTTTAGAGACTTTTCGCTAACTTCTTAAGAGGTGGCTGCAATTGTTACGGATGTTATTCATCCCCGCTGTACGTTAGGGCAGACATTTTAGAGGTCTGCACGAAGAATCCTGAGGGGAAGAGCGTGAGCCGGCCCGGCGGGGGTGGATCAAAGCACTAGGGCTACTGCCCGAGTCAACATATAGAAAACTAAAGCCATTGCGGAGTCAAAACTATGTAAAGCTGAAAGGAAATAGTCATAGGGAGTTCATGATTACACAGAGGTGGCTTAAGACAAGGTGGAGGCTGCCATAAGGGAATGCAGGGTGCGCTGGTCAGCCACCCGCGTGATCCGAGATGAAGCGAAGGAAGACTCTGCAAGAGATGGCAAACCAATCGCTCTATGACCACGTAAAGCACGAACGCTGAATACAGCAGTGTAGTTGACAGGCGCCTCGCGCGAACATAGCGTAGCGAGCGGACGGAGGGGGATGAGGTTCATATGGGTTATGATAAGAGGGGTCGCGGTCATATAAACGCGATGAATTTTAATGCCGCGGGCGGCACATGGGCAGTCGGACAACCTCGGTGATAACGCAGTGGATGGACGACGAGGAGACGCTTAGTGACCACAAATACATTTATTTTACTTTGGCTCCATCCTTTGGAGATCAAGGGTCTGGCGCATTCCGGTGGGCGAAGGGTTGCCCGCTTAAGAGCTAACTGAGCTTTTGCCCAAGGCCTGCGACGCAGAAAGACCGCTACAGACCAAAGGTACATGTTGCGACCAAGGTACTAGTCGAACTCAGACATTGAGAAGGCCCGAAAGGCAGCCCGCGCGGCACAGGCTGCTCATAATCGAGAACACGACGAACGCATGGAAAGAAATCATAGACTCATTAGAGGCGGCCCAGGTAGGTCTGCCTTACTGAGTGGTTATAAACAAGATTCGCCGACACGGCCCTCGGGCGCTACAGCAAATCATAAGAAGCCTCGTGACAGGTCTTTTCCTATACAAGTCATTAAGAGCAAACGAGCGGACAAATGCATACTTCTGCGAGGAATTTTTCGATGTGGCACTCGTGTTCTCTGAGGTGCACATCGAATATCGGTCCTTCAGGCCGCATAGACACCATGACTATGCGCGTTTGCAAACCCTAAGGACGGTTAGTATCCGTGTCCTCTTGGTGCAGCCTCGTCAGCCCCCATGGGATTACTCGGTCAATCGTGTTAAGCGGAGAGTGGATAGGGTTCTCTACTGGATTTAGGCCTCGAGCCTCCACGACTTGCCCATCAAATGGGTAAGCCCCCGGCGACACGCGGCGAACGTGGCAATGACCTGCAGAGTTACCCCGGACTTACTAGCCTGGTACGCGGGTCTGAAACAGAGACCCCTTACGTACATGGCCGCACAGGCTTTGACAGCTCATCACCAGTTCATCTCCGTTCTCCCGGCATCGTCACAACTCAATCTACGTGAGGACTGAACAGAGAACGCCAGAGGTCATGTCCCGCATGTATTCCTCGGCCGCTGACTGGATGGACGAAATCCGATGTCTCGACTCAGTCATGAAAAAGAAGATCTGGCTGGAAGGGGGTCGAAAAACCAGACTGGCACGGGGTCAGTCCCATCTCCCCTGACTCAAGAACCCAGGAAAAGGTTCCGAGACTCCCGTCCTAATTTTCTACCCACCGGGTAAAGTTTACGTTTACGAGCAGTTTAGAGAAGATTATTCTTTAATCTGTCTTGGTTCATGTAATTGTACAATCGCCCCCAGTCTTCATTTCTAACAACCACGTGTTTCAAAAACGAGTGCTGCTGGTTTATCTAAAGCTTTGCATATACGTCAATAATTTATACTAGCTTTATCTCGAGAATTCCGTTGCCCGCATTCAAACGCTGCCACAAATTCCTTTCACTCAGTTCGCAGAAGCCACACACCCACTATACTTACATAACTGTATTGTGGGAGCTCTGCCTTCAGTGTATTGTTTTCCCTCGACGAAAAACGCTAATGCCGGTTCTAATTTCTAATACGTGTTGACCGACTAATAAGAAACAAACGCGATGCAGTCAGGAAAATGCTCTACTGGAAGAAGAGTCACTTCATTTATCGAGCTGGATAGCTTGAGGGCAACCTGCAGCGAATAACGTAAACCTTAAATCCAACTCTAACTACAGCATCGGAAACCTAGTCGACACCCCCTATTCCCAACCCACAATCGTTAAATGTTCTGCCTGGTCGCCCCCTACGACCACTCAACGTACGCACCCGCACTATACATCTGGTCGCAATGAATCTTGGCCCACCTTCTCTAGTCAGCATTGTGAATGCCATAGAGACTCCCACAGCCATATACAATACTATAGAAACAGCCTTTAACAATATTCTCGCGGCAAATAACAAAGTAAGTTGGAACCCCATATGGGGTCACCCATATCTTGACAGACTACACGGTAGTGTCGGGTTTGCGTATGAAAATTTTCAGTTACTTCCAAAAAGAGCCATTACAAAAAGCTGTATTTTTAATTCTGTAAACAACAAAATGTGCGTCTTTCGCAAAACGAGCGGAGGTAGTGGAGCGGAACCGGAGTAACTTTGGCATCATATTTATTTATTCAATTAAGACGACCCGTATTACATAGAAGACTTCTAATGGACACATACGAGACGACGAACGATCTTCCGGGCGTGATGGGAATTGCATCCTCGATGGGCTTTAACTGCTTTCGATGTGTGTTACCTGCTTATGGAAAATATTATCCATAGAAGACATCTGTTAGCCAACGCTATTTTCGTATAATGCAAATATTATACAAAAAGAGCGTTGGCTGGCAGATGCGTACTATTGATTATCATTTAACGTTAGTTAAAACGGCTAGTAGATACCGTTAACTACCGTTGTTTTTATCTACGGTGTGAGTATTATCTATGGAAAACCCTGAGACACGACTTCCCGATACTCGAAGTAATCGAAGGTACCAAAAGAAGCTCGCATAAATTTTACAGCTGGCTCGTGACAAAAATGTCAACTTCTGAAGAACCACTAAAGGCCTGCTGCAGCGCTATTTTATATATTTTAGTAATAAATTACTCTATACATTTATTTCAGATTCGTAAAGGGCAATACGCAAGTGCCGTTTGTTATTTTTATATTGCTGTTACTTTAAGACATGCTTAATTATGTTTGGCTGCAAGCTCTTGCGACAAAATAAAGATCAAACAATTGACTTGATGTGTTCATGGCAAAATGTGCTCTACTTAAAGGAGGGAAACGGGAACTCTTTTGGGAGAAATTAGAGTGGTGTAAAAAATATCAGGGGAGAATGGCATAATGAGTCGCCGACGTCGCTGTCTGATATATATATATATATATATATATATGAGAAGTGCTTGAAATTATTTGTCCCTCGGCCGTTCTCATCTGCGCTGTAAAATGCAAGGCGTCAGTCTATACGTCAGCAAAATGACACTATGCGCTTGTGGATTCTACTTACTCTACTTTTAACTTACGCATGTTATTTTAAAGCTCTCTGGCGTATATATATATATATATATATATATATATATATATACGTATATATATATATATATATATATATATATATATATATATATATATATATATATATATATATATATATATATACGCTGCAAAATGCCCTTAATTGTTGCAATTGTTAAAAAATGTGTAACTAAGGAAATTTTGAACTTCATGAGTTAGTACTGAATATAACTAAATTTGCCTCCGGATATATATATATATAATACTTATCAGGAGAACAACGCATTGAGCTTATGTGCCACATAAACTAACAGGGATAAACCATGCGAAAGAATCTTCACGGCCATTTAAGAATTGGCTGAAACAAAAAGTCCGGCTCCTTGAGTTATGAAATCCGCCAGTTTTACGTACGGTGTGCGCGGGAATTTTACCAAGTAGTAGAGCTGTTTCGAAGACTATTAAAATGGGAAATAAATTCAAGTGGGATAATCGACAACCGACGGCGTTTAGAACAATAAAAAAGTGTTTGCTAATCTTTGACTCTCTTCGATCAGAATAGGAAGAATATAGTGACTAGAGACACATATAAATAAAGGGCTGGAGCTGTGTTGAAGTGCATGAGGACACAAAGAGGGCAAAAGCCTACAACATGTCTGGCCCTCAGTGCAGTGAAGATATGCTACACGGCGATTCCAGGCCGCAGAGGACGGGGGATAGTCTAGATAAATTAAAACAACCTTCTTAAAAGATTTACAGGTAGTTCAACAAGTTCTTAAAATGAAAACTAAGAATTTTTCAAAACTTGTTTTTAATTTTTTCTTATTCGATATACTCCCTGAGAAGCTCAATGCACTTTTCCCACCGAGATTTCAGAGCATTTATACCTC
Source organism: Dermanyssus gallinae (assembly GCA_003439945.1). Taxonomy (NCBI): domain Eukaryota; kingdom Metazoa; phylum Arthropoda; class Arachnida; order Mesostigmata; family Dermanyssidae; genus Dermanyssus; species Dermanyssus gallinae. The sequence continues at coordinate 868,879 of QVRM01007112.1, read as the reverse complement.
TTGAGTAGAATTCCGCTTCTTTAGACTGAAAATAGGCATTGACAGCAGCCTTAACCTCTTCATTGCTGGAAAAACGCTTTCCACCGAGACTATTCTTCAAATTTCCGAAGAGAAAATAATCAGGGGGGGCCAGGTCTGAAGAATAGGAACGTTGTTCAATAAGTTCGAACCTCAGTTGGGCCAGTTTTGCCGATGCTTGCCGCGACTTGTGTGCAGGAGCATTGTCCTGGTGAAACAGGACAACCTTCTTCTGCAAAGCGGGCCGTTTCACGATAAGTTCTTGCTTCAGGCAGTCCAACAGTCTTGCATAATACTCTCCCGTGATCGTTTTACCGCTCTCAAGGTAGTCGACCAGAATTATTCCACGCTGATCCTAAAAACCGTAGCCATCATCTTTCCGGCCGATGCCGTTGTCCGCACCCTCTGCGGAGGTCCTTCACCAGGTGCACACCATTGGCGAGATGCTTCTTAGGTCTCGGGAGTGTAGTGATGGATCCAGCTTTTATCGACGGTCACGAATCTGCGACAAAAATCGGACGGATTTTTCGACATGTTGGCCAAACGAGCCAGCAACGTCGTGAAGCATTATATATATTCTTCTAAATTATAATAAATACATTTTCCTTCTTGGCCAAATTTCGCTGTGAAGCGGAAACACGCGCGTCTTTTTGGACTTGGTTGAGCAAATGCGGCACCCATTTTGCTCTGAGCTTTTTCATTTTCAAGTTCTCGTGCAGGATGAAATGCACACTACCCAAACTGATCCCCAAGGCTTCCGCTATCTCCCTAATGTTCACTCGCTTATCTGCGGCAACGATTTGCCGCACTTTTTCCACGTTTTCCTCATCAGTTGCCGTTTTTGGGCGTCCTGAACGTAGTTCCTCCTCGGTGCTCCTGCAACCTCTTTTTAACTCATTAATCCAGTTGGAAACAGTGGCAAAACATGGCGCAGAGTCACCGTACACCTCGTCTAACTCAGTTTTCACTTGGGTCGCATTCCAACCTTTAAAATAAAAATGCTTGATAACTACTCGAAACTCTTTTTTCTCAATTTTTCAAAATCACGCCGATACGTTGAACGGAAAAAGCGATCAAACGAAATTGCAACGGCCAATCACTATAAATTTTGACGTAACATTTTACGTAACATTTCACAATAATATTTGCTGTAACACTTAAATGTCATTTTAATAAATATAAATAGTAACTACTTTGAAAAAATATTTTGACTGCTAGCAGTCGAAAAGTTGCCGTTTCCGATAGCGGTGAAAGCGCCCCAAAATTCGAATTCTGAAAAACTCATTTTAAGAACCTGTTGAACTACCTGTATATAGTTAGGTAATGCATGAGCTTTCTGCAATAGATAAGGTTTTTTACCAAATTAACTACGGATATGTCGTCCGATATGGCGATATTTTTTTAATACACTGTCGACCACCGCGGCAACATTTTAGTCAAATGAGCGCCTCGTGGTCTTTTACGGCTTGGCACGTCACATGTTAAACTTGCACAAGTACATGAATGATGTTCTCACTAAGCCTGTTATATCGACCGTAAGTTGCATATGCTGCAGCATGTCCATACAGAGTTTTCCTTTTTATTAATATTTATTTTAATGATAAATGTTTACATTTTCTACGCGTGCTTTCGCTGAGTAACACTCCTTTTAGAATTGACCGCTTACTCTGGTCTTTTTACAGAAAGCAAAATTATTGTTGTTTTTTATACCACCCTCTAATATAAATGTAGCTAATTAGGGACACATATATAAAGTATATAGATTTTGTTTTCGTTTAGATACTAACAATTTTATATGAAACATTAACTTTAAATGATTTTGTGTTGTGACATATTGAAAGTGTTGTCCGATAGATGAAAGGTTAACGCATTTAGGTACATCAATAAAAAAACACATACAACGTTGGTTATTGGTATTATAGCAGTACTGCATAAGTGATAAAGTATTCCATATTTATTACACAAAAGTTGTATTTTATGAAACAAAATTTGCAAACTTTATCTAGATTGCAACAACTATTCTTAGTGAGACAAGTTTGCGTATACATTTACGAGAGGAAGGACGTAACAGTGAGCAGATGTCCTGTCAGCTAGGTAATAGCGATGCAATCCGTCAATGCGGAGCTAACACGACGGTAAAGCTCCTGCCGATTTTCGACCAGACTCACGCTTTTTTGTCGAAACTTGTAGATGAGGCATGCATGCATAAAAAAGGCATCTCAGCTTCGCCCCAAGTACCTTATTGTCGGTCCGGGTGTGTGCTATTTCCTTTATGGCCAGCCTTCATCATCATCATCATCATCTTTAGTTCTCCTTCCTATTCGGCGATGTTTTGCTCTTCCCGTAGAGACACATCCACAGCCGATACCGCATAGAGAAGCCTAAGGACGGTTCGCCGGCGATCGCACCGACTTGGCCCGACCGCAGGCCAGCAAGCAGGGTCGTGAGGGGGGCAGATTCGGGCGAGCAAAAGAGAGGCGGCGGCGGAGGAGCAAAGACGGGCGACAACGTCAAGCAGCTTTACATGGCGCGTAGCGATCGGGCCGAGTGAGTGATCCAATAATAGAATTGTCGGGTCGTCGATGCGGGACTCCTCGTGTTCGCGCCTACCCCTCATCTCCGCATTCCCTATTTTCCTCTCGCCAATGACGTTAGTCGTCCAGTGCGTTTGAGGTCTTAACGCAAAAACGACGCCCCCGAGAGTTAAGTGAAAAAATGAAGAAGGATTTTAGATGAGAAGGGAGGAGTAGTCGCAGCAGCAGCGAGAGGGATATGGAACAAAATTTGCATGATGACATTCACCACTCAGCGCTTGCTGAAGGAAGTCCACCGACATCGAGGAGGCCGATCGACCCGCCGGCCAGGACGCGGCGTGACACCCGCAGCACAACGATCCGCCGCCATCTCTCCTTCCCTTGTCGGATTTCTCCAACCTCTCTACTCCATGCTAATACGGCCGGTGCAGTGGGCGCTCGATAAGATAATGGGCCTCTAGAAATTCGCTATACAGAAATATCGACGAAATGTGAAATCATCTTCGGGTCTTACGCACTGGGAAGGGGGGGGGGGAGGGGTATTCATTCAGGGGGACTACATGCACGGACACACGTCCAACCTAGTAATTTCGTGCTCACCAGGTAAGACGATAATTTTAATTACACTTCGTTTGGAAATATGCGCACGATGATTTCTTGGGTTACCTAGAATGGCATTCACTGATTCTAAAGCACTGCGTACTATAAGGACCGATTGAAAGACTATTATTATTTTTTTATTCATTTTGCAACGTGAATCAAAGAAAAGCTTAGTGCGTTCATATCCGTAATTTTTACGCGTAAAAAGGAAAGTAGAATAGAAACAACAAGTAGTGTGCATATATTTTATAACCTATGGTGTAATTATTACTTTTACCCACATAAAGAGCAGGTAATTAATTTAAAAGTTAACTGCGATACATTATATATATACATATATAAGTACAGTAAGTAAGTACGGGCATTCATGTTGGTGCACTTAATGTTGTCTTTTACAATTCCAAACTTAAGCGGTGGGCAGGAAACCGATTGTTTCTCCAGTGTAATGTGCGCCCTTGCTGATTGATTTTCGCAGGACTATAGTTTAGGTCAACCAGAAGCATCAAACACAATTTCATCATGGCTAAAGTGTGCTCGCTTCACGCTCATAGACACTATACAACGAAATCATTATTGTCCAGATACAAAATTATTGTTTTCTAAAAAGAAATGCACATTTCTTAACTCTCGTCGACACAGCTTTCTGATGAAATGCAAAGTATTTTGTATATTTACATTTTTTTTTCTCTGACCCTATGATGTATGTATGTATATATGTTGTTCTAAATGTTTTGGTTGAATTATCATATTGCGTGTGTTCTCCTTGTTGTACTGTCATTGAACTGGACGCGCTTGCACGCTAATTTGCGTATATTGCATCTAATAGGCTACAATTCAATATTAGGTAGTTGACACCAAAGTAAACAAATAACGGAGCATGCATTGTATGTCAATAGGAAATGTTTTTAAGTTCCATACGACATCAAACTTAGAGGCATCTCACAAGTACCTGTACAGGTGCGCGCCAAATGCGCAAAAAAATAATCAAAGATAATTAGTGAATTTTAATTTCAAAGGGACTAGGCTGTTTAGTTAATCTGAGCAACTGATAAGTGTCAGATTATCCGATATACTAGTTGAGTTGAGGCGTTCTAGCGCAGTGAAATTCCTGCAGTGTTACTGCCGGAGGTAGCTCTTCTTTAGCCTCTGGGACCCTCTGGTGTAGGGCGCGGTCAAGAGGGAAAACAGCGCTAAACTCGCTTTTTTGGTGGCCTCGGGCGTCCAAAAAGCCCTCCAGGAGCGCTCCTTGATCCTGGAGATATCCCTCCGAAGGAACGTCTGCAGCCTTTTGAACTCGGTGTTGTGGTGCTGAGCTGCCTCCCCCGTGGGCGCCGACCGCCGGACCATGGTGAGGCGGCGTCACGCCTGGATGCAGTCCCTCTATAAGCGGTCAATCTTGGCCGCCCACCAATGTTAAGGTGTGTCAGTGTGGTGGTGTCTTTGGTGGATAGCCTAACTCAAGGGTCTTCTGCACGCTCCTATCTGAAGCTTCTGCAGGCCAAACACAGTTTTAGGCGGTCCTTTTAATCCGATAGCCCTCCCAGCAAACCCAGAAGCTCGTCAGCTCCCTGGTGTCCGGTAGGCGGACGCAGCGGGGAAGGTGGTGTACGTGGCTGGAGGGTACTCACGAACTGGATGAAATAGTAGTCGCTAAGGGATTATTGGTCCTGTAGTACTAAACAATTTAAATTCCGGCGCGTAATTGTTAGGTCGATGTACGAGGTGCGCCTACCTCTCGGCGGGGTTAAAATATCCGGCTACAACCAAAAAGGGAATGTCACTTTGCCTAAAAAGAAATTAAAGTCCGTGCCTAGCCGGTTGCTGATCTCCTGGGGCATATCTTTGGCTCCTCTGCTGGGATTGCAATTTAGCTATATAATTTTAAAAGTCTGTGTATTGATTAAAATGCCCTCGGCCCTGAATTCATTTGGTGGTGTCTCCCTGGAGTTAGCAGCCTTCGTAGCTCGTGGCTCCCCAGGGGGTGAACGTTGGCTTCTCTTGCGTCGGTTCCTGAATACCGTAGTGTACCCGTCGGGTTTCTTGGCGGTATCAGGGTGGCTGCACGGAAGTGAATGTCGCTAAAGGTCAGGAACAAAGCTGAAATATAACTAAACTTGCGGCAAGTGGTACGGTTGTCGGCAAGACGGTAGGGCGTGGACGGACACGGCCAACCGCTTTGCATTTGATTTTGATTTTGACCGCTTTTGATTATTTGCATTCTAAATTTTGGAGAAGCAACCCCGTTAGCCGCGTGCCACGACGCCACAATTATAGAAAGCGGGTGTAGTTTTGCAGTCGTTGGTGGATAAGCTTTTCCCCGCCTGACCTTGCGGTGCCCCAAAAGACGTGCTGTGAGGGTGACGGCAGAGTTGGTCTTTGTTAGCGCCGGTCCAGGAGGTCTTTATCCTCAATTAGACCAGCATCCCTGGGGAGGCAAAACGCGACCAGATTTGTTGCAGTTTGCTCGCCTGGTGGAAGAAAACCACCCACGTCTTTTTCCCGGCCTTGTCACCAATGTCCTGGAATTGGCAGGCCATCCTCCCTCATGTATCGTTATCAGCCGGGTCGTCTTCCCTAGCGACTAGAATCCGTAATGGACTTGCCTCCATGATGCTGGTTGCAAGGGACCTCACCTTTAGGGTAGGTGGCTAATGGCCATTCCCGTCTTCTCGTGTCCAGAGCTGGCTGGACAGGTCCGCTCTCTTCTGCTTGCGTGCCGACGACGGCGCCGGCAAGTTCAGCGTGTTTCCTCTTGGCAAGCTTTACGGCAGCCCTGAGCTGATTCTCAAGGGTCGTTACCGCGACGACGTTTACGTGCCACATGTCGAGTGCATTATTCATATTAATCATAAACGTGAATTTATAACGAATTACTGGGCAACACGGGTGCAAGTATTCGACACCTCTCCGTTGTCTCCCCAGTCGTGTGGGGATCGAACCTGCTACTCATGACATTAGAGCCGCAAGCGTCAACTGAACAAAAATCCTGAGCCTTTTCGGCGCGGAGCGGTAGGGAACTTTAGTGAATTGGTAGAACACTAAAAATACCGGTGCTCCCCACTTTCTTGCACTTGATGTACGGAATGTGCTTAAAGGTAATTTTATTTTATACATGCTTCTTAATGTAAGATATGGTAGTATCTTACCTAGTTGTAGCATGTAGTTTAATACACATTTTCTATTTATCATCTAGCTATTTTACTACGAGAAACTGATATTTTTTAATAATCGTTTTTAGAGAAGTTTTTTAACGGCGGACTAGCTAAATAAGGTGTACGCCTGACTTAATCAAGTAAGTCACATTAATTAACTCACGACCAGTTTTGCTTCGATATTCTGTTTCTGGACCTGTTTTTAGAATATAATCTATATAAGCTAATGGATTGTCTATATCTAGCCAGTCTAACAACTCCACGCATTCCGTCAGCACAGTCATCGCAGACGCGGGGACTTAACAGCGTGCATCACTTATTTGCGTATTGCTCTGGGTAGATCGTGGCTGATAGAGATGGAGTAGAGTTTGACTCTGCGGTAAGCTCGCCCTATTGTTGCCTCGCGATCCGACACTGCTAGCGATCATGTTACAATGCAAATACATATACTAGAAAGACACATATCAGTCTTTCCCTCCAGCACGCAGGATTTCATGGAACTATCCAAACGGCAGTAAGGGAAGTTACCCTTACTCACTAGCTGCAACTGGAACCTTCTTTAATAAGAACAGACTCATGGATAACACTCCCCTTCCCACTCTTGCTCCCCTCATCTAGGCACTATCCCATTATGCGTCATGTTACGCGACCACTAGACAGTTGTGTATAATTGTCTGTATAAAAAATGTATGGGGACGACCTTTATCCAGCATATCGGCGACAGGTGTCGGGCGTCTATTGCCTCTATTTACACAGAGGTGAGAGACCTTCGAAGTTTTTTCTGAGTGCGGCAGTGCGTCTTTTTGAATATAAAATAGAGGCAAACCATGTACAGTGTTTAGAAACTTTCTATTAAGGAATCTAATATTCTGACGACATAACCCTTCAGCAGTGTGTTTTCATAATTTTTCATTATAGAAATTGTGTCAATATTGCTATAAATGGAATCTAATTTCCTTTATTGTCCGTCAATATTGAAATGCAATAAACGTAAAATTTCGTGATTTTTTTTCCTGTTTTCCATACATAAATATATATTTATTTTTATCGTATATTACATTATGTGTGTGGGACATATTTTACGAAAGAATAGCTAAGCCAATGTGCTAGCGGGTGCGTATTGTGACTATCACGTGTCCGCCTCGTCTAGGAAAGGCCGAGACCACTTCAGAAGTGTGCCCCAAACGCGTTTCCACGTTGTATGTCTAGATAAAGACGTTGTTTAAAAAAGGACGACTATCTGCCATCACCAATTGACAGATTTAACAAAGTGCCGACTTTGCAGATCAGCTGTCTGATCCGAACACTATTTCGTGGGGATACCTAATTGATGGGTATTTTCTTAGCTTGCTGGTCTCCGCAAGGTGGACTGTAATAACCAGCTTCGGATGCGCCTCCACCGACCCTAGAAGATACTAGGGAGTTGCATCCTGCAGTCTTCCGCGCAAAGGACCGGGGGTTCGAGGATGCACGGACGACCGCATGACCTAAGGGCTCTGCTGAAAGTTTCATTAATAGCGGTATGTCTAGCGCGTCGGTCCGCGCCGATGATACACGATAGAATAAGATATAAATTGCTTATATATAGTAGATGTGTTTTTTTATGGTCTTACACAGATGCAAGTAGCCCCTCCTACTGAAATCCTAAGATGCCATCTTACTTGTCTTCTTCACATAGCTGCGCCTATTAGTGTTACAGCTCCAATAATCCTCTGGGCAGAGCCTCATTGAACACGATTGATTAGAGATTTTCATTTTTATCATAGTTTTTTCTACTTTGAAAGCCTCGCAGTGCAATCGCGTCTATCTCTGTGCCGCCGTTCTTGTCGGAATTAGGCATGCAGCAGACTACATGTAGTCTATCTCTGAGATCTGTTTCAGATCTTTCAACCCCTGCGCAAACGCTCTCTACGCGTTTTGACAGAATGTATTTTTGCGCAATTGTGGTCTGATTCATATTTGTTGGCCCTTGCCATTTCTGATGCTGCCTTCTCAGTGTCTCGCCCCTTGCCTAGTTTTCCCTATTTGCACGTTTATTGCTTGTAACGTGCATTTTGTTTCCTTGCTTGTTCCAATGTGTTGTTTTGGCTAACGCCTTTGACTGATGACGCTGTGCGATAAGTTACAGCATTCTCATCACTAGTACTTACTGCATCCGGGCGCGTTTTCTTAACGGATGTTCTCGCATCCACGTAAATATTAGCTCTAGAACGTGATATTTTTGGCCTTTGCGCCGCTGTTGTCGCCAAGTCGTCATGCACATAATCTAGTACGCTAGTTCGGTATCAAGATCTTCATTTTGCAATTCATGGTTATAATAATGAGGCAGTAAATACAAAATTGCACTATATACCAAATGACGCTATGTAATATAGCATGAGCATCGGGACGGTGATAATTTTGCTATTGTTTGACATATTTTTTTGTGAAGGACTTATTTTGCCACTTACCAAATAGGCCACCTCAATGTATTACACAATATATCAGAAAGTAAAATAAATAAGTAGTAGAAAAAAGTAGCAGAAAAGCGTACAATAAATAGCAGTTCTGTTACAATATGTTAGGAATTTGGCTGATTCCGAGACAACTCTGTTAAAGACTAGGACACGCAAAACTGTAGCATTTGCGTATCAAAACATACCACCAGGCGATACGTCTTGAAGGGAGCCTCATATGAAGCACGAATACAAACACTTTCCAATTTGCGTAATGCTTACATATTTTTTGGTTCCAGGTAATGCAATCTTGCGTTATATATGTAAATATGTTTAAAATACGTTCACTTAGAGAAAATTGCAAAATGAATTAACGAACAAAATCTAGACTATTATACTATGTATATATGCATAGTATATTTAAAACTATAGTAATTTTTTCCCACGTGTTAGTAACAACACACATGATATTAGCGGAGTAATCTATGAAATACAAACATCTCACATACGCTTGCGTTGTGCTTAGGTGTTTAGGTGATTTGCTATAGTTTCGATAGAATAAAACGAATATCTCTTAAGCGACTAACTGTCCAGATGTTGCCGATTTTCGCTATAGTTGCCTTTAACTGCACCCGCTGCACGAATCATCCAATCGAAGGGGAAAGCACTGCAACACCGAAGCTATTGGCTAACGGGCAGATGGCTGGCCCAAAACAACATCGCTGCGAGTTCCAACAAACAGCCTAAGTCTTAGCATACCTTATGTGACGCTGAATGCAACTCCCTCTTATTGGACGTATCCGCTAGCGTTCATGAGCCAATTTTTTGCAGCCCAGCCTTCGCGTTCTTCTAGAAACTAAAAATCACTAATCACCCGTGACGGATGTAATTTTGCTGCACCCGAAAAGACGTGCTGCCGAAGATTTCAAGTTGGCCAATTTACCTCGCTGAATTACCATTCGGCTTACTTTATATAGTCCTTTCCGCTATAATTTATATAACTGTTTCATGTGGCTGGGCTGCAAACTCTGTAAGTCAAGGTAATACAATTTTTGAAAGCCAAAGTGCATACTAGGCCTTCAGTACTCCAGTACGGTATAAAGATATATGAAATGTCAGTATACACTTTGAAGCTTCGACTTTGCAGTTGTGCTGTTTTCTCAGGTCGTTGACGGCCACCCATGACGGCCTCAGAGACTGGTAGGAGAGTGCACTATGATGAGGTCTCCGATACAGCTGCAAACAACGCCAGCTGCGCAGAGGCCGCTCAATGGGACCGTCACGACCACAAACAGCTGCAGCTAGCCAAACTCTTCTCTAGAACCTGCCGATGTATAAAATAGATTTTCGTTTAACTTTTTAAGTTTGTGTTTGTCTACATATAATCAAACAGTTAGTCAATATTTGCAACACTAAGTATCTCAATTAGGCTTTGTGTCCCTCAAGCGACGAAACGAAGACTGCACTCTAATTGCACAATATATAGCTAAAAATAAACTTCAAACGTTGGTTGCCTTGATGCATTAGCCAAATTCTCACTATCAGCTGAAACACTCTAAATTCGATTTTTGAGTAAAAACAAAATTTCCAGCGTCGTTCTCTGCTTCGTACTTTACTGTAATATAGCCGCTTAGAGATAAAGAGGTCATATGGGTTGAACACAAATATATATATTTGATTGCACTCGACGAAATTTATTTAGTTCGTTTTGCTTATGTTTCGTCTATTTTAGCTGTAAGCAAATATGTTTAGGCAAGAATCTTTCTAACGCGTCATTGCTTAGTTGTATATCAAGAAGTTTAGAGTGATTAGATACCTTAGACCGATGTGGGCTGTCGTCAGCAAACATGTTGCCTTTACTGTCAGATGAAGCTTCTAGACTACATATACTATCACACGTGACAGCGCAATGGACAGAGTAGTGTTGTGAGTCTGGGGTGCGTGTTTCATTAATTTTATACGGCACGATAACCTAAACATATTTAGTGCCTGTGGAAACACGTCATACCAAATCGAAATATAAACGAGTATGCGAAAAGAGCACAAATTTCACAAAGGGCAGTACTGTCGTCAAGCGTTTTTAAACAAATCCCGAAAGATCATTTTTTGCTGAAACTTTCAATCTGGAACACACCTGTACTGCTGAGTCGGAGGTAATGTATTGCATAGAAAAATTGCTTCTAGTGGTTTCAACATTTGCATATATATATATATATATATATATATATATCAAGTACTAAGAGGTTTTTCAATTGCGCTCTTGGTTGTAATAATTTCTAGTGGTGTCTGCGGTTCTGACTTAATTAGAAAAGGATAATTTAGATACCGGCTCCACGTTTCCTGAAATATTTGTTAATATGTTCCCGAGCATTCTGCGTGTGTCCATGTTATGTATAGACCACATATTCTGCGCGCCCTTTAATAACAAGGTGCTAGATATCTCATAATAGTCGTGGTAGGATCTCGCTTAAAAAAACGTGCGCCAGAAGTTTGCTGGCTCGCTGGTCCGAACCTTTATGCATAATGAAATCTAGGCTAATTAACGCGCAAGTCATTATAATCTTCGCTCTTTTGCTTCGCAGAAACTTTGGTATGATGTCTCTTCGATAAGCAAATTTTATGGATGTCACCAAGGCCTAGCAGAGAACCGCCACGCATTGTCTATCTTTTTTTTGGCCTGCTCTATATACATATATATATATATATATATATATATACTGCTGGCCGGCACGTCGTATATATAGCTTGATCTCTTTGTGGCGGCGTGATCTAGGCGGCTCGTGTGCTAGGTATGGTTGCCATCTGCCAGGGTGTCGCCGGTTCTATCCTTTCTTATCGAATCTTCTTTAAGCGGTGCTCATTAAGAACAAATATAAACCCTACAACTGAGAGTTAGCGGCCGCGATGCCCCAGTCGGTTAGGCAAACTCTAGATATATGATATATGATGGAACAGACTGAAAAAAACAAACCCTTTTTTTAATTACGTTGTTTCAATCTTTAGGAAACCCTTGATATATCATCATGTTAGCCATCTGTGCATTAAAGGTATGCCTTACGGCGATTCGAAGCCTGCTAAGGGCTTTCGCTTTCCTGCAAGTGGTTGTTCACTCACTTAGTTACTTTGGAACCGCAGTCGACTTTCTACAAAAAAATAAGGCTATGTTGTATCAGTTCAGTGGCAAATTTTCTATCTAACGCTTAAAACCGGAACCCATTTGCAAACTTTCCTCAGTGTAACTATTATATTTAGCTAGTCAACGTCGAATGTCTGTTAGACGAAGCAGAATTTCTTTCGAACATGCCGATACGTTCGGTTTCACTATCTAACAACTATGGTAGTTCGCTCGCATTCGCACATTCGTGAGGTGATGTCCGGCCATCGTCGGTTTAACAGGAATCAGTAATTTAACTTTCATTTCTAACCGGAATATTTTCGTCCCGCTGTTTCATTAGACAAATGCTCACTAAACTGATTTTTATGACCCATCATGAATCTGCTATTCTTTAAAAAAAAACCTGTATGTAGTAGGCGCCGAACCCAAGGTTAGTCCCGCTCGATTGATGATAACGGCGTCATTATCGTCAGTTGTTCTCGTTGACACAGCGGCGCGAAGATGCCGTCTGTATCGTGTGTAGATAACGCAGCATGTGGGTGGACTTTAGCTTTCAGAAACATGGACATCTGTGCCGAAAAACCATCCTACAAATTATAAGATAACTGCTTATGGTATGCCTATTGCCAGAAGCCCTTATTGTACTATATATTCGTCTCACGTACTTTTAAGCATATAGAAATCGATAAAACAACTATCACACATATAGATGCTCATTATTATAATTTCTATATACAAAGAAACACACATATATATATATATATATATATATATATATATACGGCGCCAAGGCTCACTGGCATCAGCGACGCAATTGCTTGAACCTTGGGGCTTGAGATAGAAAAGAGTCTCAGGATATGACGATGAATCGCTCCGATCGATTGAAGGAAGCCCTATATAAATGTGGGACGCAACTCAAACGGACTCACTCATACCCTGTGTGGTCCGACGTAGCGCATTTCAAATCGCGTACGTGACAAAGAAGGCTGAAAAGACTAAATGTAGTACGTACCCAAATGTTGGGCAGACGTACAACATTACACCTTTCGCTTGAGACTAGCGCCTGCCACTATATATTTATTAATTGATCGCATTTCGATATTGTGACATAATTTAAATTATAATACATGTGTTCATTGAGTCACGAAAACGACATTTGTTTTCATTAAGCTTGAACATATATAGAACATGTCGTATGTGCATAATCCGGAAATTAGAATCGACGTAATAGTTTTACTGGAGGGGGTGCATGCTGTTACGCAATGTTGCTACGAATAAGGCGTGCTCCCCCTTACAAGCCTGGGACGTGTGGAACTCGACTCCAACGTTCGCCAAGATCCCTACCTACTAAACACACCTCCCCCTTGAGCCTAACTCTCTATTGGCCCAAATATCTGTAGAACATACTATGGGCCATTAGAAAAAGTAGCGAGCGTCTAACGGATCATATGGTAACTCATTAAATGATTTATGGGCTCCGCCACCGATCCGAGCTCAGCTTTCAATATCATCGCATCGATTATTTTCAGTTCGGATTCCCTTACTTATCGGTGTGTCTTGTGTACCAAATTCTCGTTTTTCTTTTTTTTTTCTGGTCTATCTCAATCTTAGCAGCGTTATGGCGATTGTCCTTGCTTGCTTTAATCTTGTTGATCTCGTGAGCACTCAAATACACGCCTAAATATGTGGCGCTGGCCGACATGTCTCATGATGATATTTGGCCATCCAACACTATCAAACCAGCGCTGTCCAACATTCCGGGCGTCTTGTATAACGCTTCCAGTATTTCTTTCATTTTATGCTCAAAACGAAACCTCACGGACCTATCGCACTGGAGACGTAGGTGGAAAATCAAAGCGCGTTACAAAATCCTATGAGTGGTGTTCTCTCTAACAAATTATAGGTTAGCCTGTTCTGTGCTCTTCGAGGGAGGCCCTAAACTCTCTTAACAAACTTGCCTTCACCGTGTCGAGAGCATTGTACGAGTCAATGTATGTGGCAAGGAATCCTTAGTATCGTGTTAGTGTGGTCTATATGAGGGCTTTCACACGATGTTGATGTCCGCATCAAACCTGGGATCGAGCACCTCCACATTTTTGGCTAGGCGTGGGTTACGTAACATAAATTCACTAATAATTTAGCTTCACTCATTCACTAAAGTTTGCTCTAACGGAAAAGTGCCTAATTCAGTGTTGATACTTATGTGGTTAAAAGGCAGCGTCTATCTGATTTAATGTTGTTATCGTATGTTTGCTCTGGTAGGGGCAGCAGATTTTCAGTTACAAAGACGTCTTACCTCTGCTACCGGTCACTTAGCCGCTTCGATAATTGAGGCCGTGTCCACGCATGCACCACCAAGCCACAGTCTCTCTGTAAGGACGGGCATTCGGTAATGAAAAAAGGTCATTTTATACGGCTTTATTGTTTACAAAAGCAACTAGTAGCTTTGACCTATTCCTTTGTGCCGCGTCAACATAGGGCAGCAAAACTGCGCGCTCCTATTCCACGGAAAATATATATATATATATGTAGTAGTCTGTTCAAACCTGGCGTGGACTATTCTCAGTTATTCTATGAGCCCTATAAATAAGTTAGTCCGTTCTATTATTCCCTTGCTTCTGGTGTTAGCATAGGTTTCTTTCAACACTAGCGTCCTCCATGACAGTGTTTTGTTTTCCTTGCGGTGTTTGCTATTTATTTTATCAACAGCCCTAATATACTGTTAACAAACTAAATTTGCTTACGCAATTTACTTGATATTTGACTAATGACGATTTGTTTTAGCTCCTACAATTTTGACCAACCGCGCCTAAGACACAGCACATAAATTCGTTACATGACTCTTTAATTTTCATTCGGCGTATCTGCTCTTGTAGCAGGGTGTATCTGTCCTCCTGCAGCATGAAAAGGCTCTTAGTTTGTCACAAGAGCGGTATTACGCCTAATACATATGCATGCTGTATGATCTACATAGACATAAAGATACACAGATTCTTTGACAGCATTTCAATCGATGGCCTGTACGGAATACGAATTTACGTACGATTCGGAAAAAACTCGCAGTACACTCTAATATTGATAGAAAATGATTAAGTGCAACTACTTGCGGTCTGATGGAGCGGCTTAAGCACTTCGTTTTTGAGCTTCAACACTACTATGCGGTTATACAACATGGTTGACATTTCTGTTAGCCATTTTGACAATTTGGGTATAGTAATTTGTGTTTCTACCTTTATTAGGAGAAAAACCTCGCATATAAAATAACATCATAGTGCTGCAAAGTATCCATAAGACGGTTGCAGTAGCAGTAGAATATTTCATTGCACAGCAAGGCGCGTTGCTTGCGTAACGCAAACTGCTTCACGCGATCTCAAATATCCAGGGGCACCTGTGCTTTTATGGATTTAAACGCGTTATTTGCCCGCGCCTTACGTAAGGATACACTGCGGGATTGCACGCAGCAGAAGGGGCTCTGTATAATGGCCCTTCATCTTAATATTTGTCAAATACTCTGCGCAGGATTTGCAGCGGTGAGTTGAGGCGTTACGGTGGAGAGCTGCATGGATGCTATTGGATGCTTATGAATGTTTTTTAGCAGCTGGAATAAACTCCGACCGGCACTATTCAAGATACCCCTTCGTGACGAAAGTCTACTGTGCTTCTCGCACTGTTTGGTCTACGCTTACTTTGACGGCCATGCAAATAAATAGCTACCATTTATCTTCGCTACGAGCACGAATTTTTACACATACGTTGGCGCGCTCGTATGCCTAGACCGACACAGCTTTGAACTTCAGAGTGCAGATCGTAAATATACCGCTAGCTACTTGTTCTGCTTGTACGCAGCGACGCAATAAGACGATTCGCTTTTAAACCTGTACCACTCGACGATCGGAGCTTATGTAGGGTATCCGCAAAAATGTTTTGTTAAATACTCTTCATGAATATTACCTTCGTAATACACAAATTAGGCCATAAGACCATACACTGAAAGCCTGATGGCCCCATAATATGAGTAACCTTGTTAAGAGAAGACTGGTTAACAGTCAAGCTTAAAATATTGAGGCGCTGCTGAACCTTAAGTTATATATATATATATATATATATATATATATATATATATATATATATATACATATACATAACTTAAGGTTCAGCAGTTCTACAGTCGGAATCACGGCAGGTGTTTCAATTCGAATAATATAAAACTGCACAAGCAAAGCTGATTGTTCACGTTATAAAGGTCAATGGTATACTGAGTGTTCCTATCTTAGGAGGTGATAGAAGCTGTTTAAAAAATTATTCTTCTCAATGGACTGGGAGGGAGAAGCGAAAATGTTCTGTTAGGAGTGAGAGTAATTTTACTATCATCTGTTATACAGGTGGCTTAGTGGTAAAGCCATTAGCTTGCATTAGGGGGGTCTCATTATTCTTAAATAAGTTTTCATGGTCTTCAATTTAGACAAGGTGAATGCCGAAATAGACTAACACGGCATGGTTGGACAAAACACGGACACAGATGTCTCAATAGAAAAGGATGCTACATTACCATCCGCCTCCCATCAATATACTGATGCACATCTGATCGGTAGAAAATCAGACGAGCGTGTTTGGTAGAAAATGCTGCTGCCTCTAAAAAGAGACTCATGCTGACTACAAGAAGGCCATGTCACACATGATTTCAGTGTTCTGGGATATCCACTTTTCGAACTCTTACGTTCAATAACTTGAAAACTTAGTTTTAAGGTCAACATTTTCTGTATACCAAAAAGGGGTAATATATATATATATATATATATATATATATATATACATATACATAGCTCCTTTTCGGTCCTTTATGGCTAATGTGTAAGAAAGGATGAAGCATAAGACAACATACTCTCAAGGCCCAAATGACGCTGTCCCTCAGAGCAATTCAGGCCTACATGGCAGTGAGCACGAACGCAGGAATTTTGCTCGCAGACACCATGGCACGGGAACTCAAAGTTCAAATAAATAGATGGCCTTGAGCCAACTTTATAACAGTGCGATGATTGGTTCAGGCAAATATAAATCTGCGTCTATCGGAAACTGCTACTCAGGGAATATGAGTAGGCGGGGTACGCGAAAATATAGTGGCCGAATTCGATGATGCAGTTGCACGGTGGCGGGTCGTTTCGGTGAATATATAATCGTGGTGGCGGCGTGGTCTGGGGGGCATTTATAGGATTGGGTTATGTTGTCCTCTACCGAGGAATTGCCGGTTACAACCCTATTGTTAATCGAATTTTCTTTCAGCGATGCTCGTTAAAAATAAATGATACACCATGCCGTGAGAGTCAGTGATTATTCTGCCGCAAAGGCTTTTGGAAATGCCCTAGATATTTTATATACACATCATATTTATTCACCATAGTTGTTGGTAGTAGGATTGGATTGACGCGCATGGCCTGCTACGAAATTATAACAATATCTTGTTCACACGCGCCTGTAACGAGTAAGAGTCTAATGCCGAACATTTTAGAACATGATATCGACAGATATTGCACTCACCACAAAACTTACATACACAGTCGTTAATATCATAACATTCACCTTTGAGGCACATATAATGGTGATAACCATGCCATGTTACCCTGCACAATAATGGTCGGTTATTTTGGAAGGCACGTTTCCATTTCTCTGAGCGAAAAGCAGGTCCATCTGTGTAGTTACACATAACAAAATGTACGTTTCGGTCTTCCCTAAATGCTCTGTACATGTCGAGTGTATTTGTACTGGTCGGTAATTTGTGTAGGACTAAGTTTTCTACCAGAGTACGTTCTCCGCATAACTCTAGTGCTAGGGTAGCTGACGCGTTTTTGGGTAATCCCAGCACACGCTTCACAAAGCACGCCTTTACGCGGTCTAAATTTTTGAGATCGCGTAATGTTAGGTGCAGCGCAATTACTGGGAGACAGTACTGGAGTATCGGTATCGAGGTAATATTCATATTAAATATTTTCATTGCTGTGTCAAGATCTACGTCTCGAATGTCCCCGAGTAGCATAATCGCCGCCGTGGCCTTTGCTCGCAGTTCCTCGATGTGTCTGCTAAAAGTCAGTCGCAGTGTCAGAGTTACGCCAAGATACGAGAAATGGTTAACCAGCTCAAGGCAAGTACTGTTGATCTTGACGCGATGGTCGGCAGCGGCGTATGAGCCGCCGCGGCTGAAGCGAAGAATCTTTCTCTTAGAGATATTAATTATGAGTCGGTTCTCCACACACCATTTTGAGGTTTCATTTAAGTAGAATTGTACGTGTTCCCGGGATTTGGCTAAGATGACGAGGTCGTCCGCGTAGAAGGCATGCGGTGCTTTCATTGTGCGTAGAAGGTCTGCTAAGCCAGCAATGTATAGTATAAAGAGAAATGGGCTTGCAGAGTCGTCCTGCGCTACTCCAGTCTTTTGTGTAACAGGCTCGTTTATATAGTGATTTCCGTTTTTTATAGTTATAAAATTGTGGCTCAGCATATCTCGAATCAAATTGAATAGTTGGCCCTTAATATTAAACCTCTCTCGGAGGATTTCGAGGAGGCGGTCCCTAGGCACACTGTCGAATGCGGTTTGAAAGTCGACAAAGGCCGCATACGTCATACTTTTGTCTCGTTGGCGTTCACTTACGTGTTCAATCACGAACCGTAAAGCGTCTGCTGTTGACTTTCCTGGCAGGAATCCAAACTGCTCACAGGGCAGATCATTAACCGTGCATTCATACATCCTCCTCACTATGAGCGATGTAAGCAGTTTGTATAGGACACTAGTTAGGGCAACTCCTCGATAGTTTTTCGGGTCGGTTGGGTCTCCTTTCTTTTTGTAAATTGGCTGTATAAGCATTTTTCTCCACTCGTTAGGTATTTTGCCTTGTCGAGCGCATTTATTAAAAAGCCTAGTAAAATACGGGCCTATAGTTTGCAGGTTAGGTTTTAAATGCTCATACACAATAAGATCCGGCCCAGCTGATTTGCCATTTTGTCTGGATATTATTGCACCTATGACTTCATCATCTGTAAACACAAGAGTTTTGTCTGAGTCATCTCTGGGCGGGAGTGTAAAATCGTTTTCTAAAAGGTCTTTAAAATGTCTGATCCACTCGGTATCGTTTATGAGTGGGTTTCCTGGATCTACTCTATGTGGCAGGATGAGCCACGGTTTATTTACACGAAACTGTATAAGATTTAGACGTCGCTGTTGCTCATAATGCTGCCTTTTCTCTCGTATCATGTTTTTAATACGTCCTAGATATTTTAATACGTCCGCTTCACGGCGACTTCAAGCCCGTAATGTATGGAGGATGATCTAGAATAATAAACAGCCTCCTTATAAAATGTTTTTAATTTAAGTGTTGCATTGCTCGGTTTGGAAAATATTCTCACCTAGAAAAATATTTTCCATTAATTTATCGAAGATGACAATTCCATAAAGTCATGTGGGCTTATTACCTTTCAGACCAACACTAAGTTTACACCTACCTCTAATAGGTAGCAGGTAGCTGCCGGCAGTAATGAGAGATGTCGCCAACTCGGCATAAAACAGCATACTCCAGTTTTGCACGGGAGCTATGCAGACAATGTGCACGTTCGCACCAAAACCTACAAGCACGTTAGTGCTGGCGTGCTCCCGACATTAATGCGTTGCCGGTTGTGACGTTACGGCGCGGTTTTGCATGCGTTCAGCATGCCTATAGCTGATAGCTATCTTAGGTACCCCAAGGTTATTTCAATTTTCCAGTGTCTGCTTCTACCATTACTCGTGCATCGAAGCACCCAAATGCTTCATCAATATCATCTACAGCACGTTTGACCAATCAGTCTTATTGAGAGAGCTCTAGCACTCTCTGGTCATAGCTATATGTCGATTTACGCGTGTTGTTGGTGACCAATCGAGTGGTCGATGTTGAGATGGGACCCTGAAGAAGAACACGTCCTGGCTGTCGGAGAATGTTGTTGTAATTAAGCCGCTTTGAATGACAACTTCGGGACTTACATTGGAGTAAATGTAATCGATAAAATTGGGGCTGTAGGTGAAGCGGTCTCCCTTCCTCTCCACTACGGCGACTCGCGTCGGCACATCGACGGAGTCGTTAAATTTGAATGAAGACAGTATTTCTTGGAGATCACGAGAGTTTTGGCCATTGCAACTCCAGCCATATTAGCAACTACAAGGAGGAGCATATTTTGGCTGTTAATCTTTAAAATTTTATTTTCTAATCAATGAATGACATTGGAGGCATTGCCAAACGACTGGCGATAGAATGCGCGAATCAGAGATTCCTCGTTTCAAAATTCCTGCTAGAGTGTTAATTATGTACGGGGTCGGTAATTATTCTAAACTGAGTCCGGCCAAACGGAGGCAGTGTTTGCAGCAGCCGCGGAGTTTATATCGAATCGTACGAGCGATCTGCGAGTGGGTGATGAACCCAGTCCCCGTTGTGTGAACGGGTGGGATCAGGGCTGTCCTGGTACTGGCCGGATCGTGGGTCTGGTCCTAGATAAGAGTTGTGTCACGGTTGCTCACGGCCGTACTCGGGACACGGTCGCTGTCCAAGATGTCACTCAAGAGTGCGTGGTGTCACTCAAGTGTGGCGTGACTGACGGTACTACACTAGCGAAGATCGTCAGGGACGGTAAGCGCAGCTCACCAACGCAACAATAGAAACCCAGGCGGCAAAATGAAAGTACAGCTTGTCCGTGACAGAACGATTGCTAAACGTCACGATGAGTTCCCATTCGCGGTCCATTATTTTGTGTCCCGATCGTCACAGGGGCGCACTGGAGTTAAACAGATGACCGCGCGCCGTCTGAAATTGGTTCAATAGGCCTTCCTTGAATGTCTTTCCATACTCTCTACTAGTTCACACGGGGGTGCTTCCGCTGCCGGTTTTCGACACTTCCCCTTTTCCTCCTGTTAATCCAGTGGTGATGTGTCATGCAGGTTATGGTTGATCGCCGGTTTGAGAATTCCTCCACGGTTGGTTGGCCGCCAGCCTGCATGCTTCGGTTATGTCTAAAACAGTTCTTTGTGACAAAGCTTAAAGTAATTACTACCGATGTCTAACGGAGCCGAGTCAAATATGGGTAAGGCTAAGAATTTAGCCGCGGAAGTAAAATCTTTAGACAGCAGTTTAATAAGAGAAAATACGACTTGGCTTGGCGGGGTACATTAGAGCCTACGTTAGGTCCCAAATGCATTTGGGTGAGTGAAATAGAAGTAAAACACAGAGAGCAGAGGCAGAAACCAACGCGCAATATCACTGCAGTTCAACCAAAAACGTACGAATCTCGGTCCCACGTCATCAATTTAATGAAAGTAGTAAGCTTCGATTAGATTTTGATGCCGACATCTAGCTAAGGATCGGTGGGAAAACACGGCATCATATCGCATCATAATTTTCACACTTTGCATGGACTGAGTATTATGTAAGATACGTGTAGTGTCTAGGTACGGAACAATAAGGACACTCACCGCTAGAGTTACCGGCTCTACCAACGCCGACGCCAGAATGACTTTTCAGTTTTATTTCATCCCAATCTGTACAACACTGTTGGCGCCCCCTGGTGGCACGTATTCCTCTGCCCCCTGGTGGCGCGCTTCTATCTATCTAATTCATCACGGATCATCGCTATCATCAATATCCATCTCATACACTACAATACGATCCGACGATTTGTAGTTTACTAGTTATATATTTGTTTTAATGGTTTTGTGCGCAACCTCTGATGGCGCGTTATTAAGCGTTGCTGCTAGGGAGTGCTATGGACGGAATCCTTATGAACGATTACTTCTGTTCGAAAATGGCTGGCCTTATTATTGCTAAATCCTTACTATATGTTTCTATAATTTTAAGACCTTGGTTCAATGGACCGACATTGCCCACCTCCATTTGGTCTAGATCGAGCAGTCTAAGAAGCCTCCTTCCGGTGACCCCAACGCCACTGCGCCCACAGAGCAGGTGAACAACCCTTTTGCCGGAACGAATAGACAAATGGATAGTTATTCGGTCTGCCTCATTATGGAGATTTACACGGCCAGGGAGGTCGGAGTCACACAACTCCATGCTTATGTTTTGCGTTGAAACGATATCTATGCTTAGATAAGTATTTTTGTTACGGCGGGATGAAGTGTTTAGGTTGCACTTGTTCAATTAAAAATGCTTCAAAAAGCAAACGGATAAAGCTAATCAGAGTTATGCAGTATTCGAGTATCTTGTATATTGTATCTAGTCAACTCTTCGTTAAAATGACTATGTGTTTTCATCTTTATTACGTCCGTACCTTGCTCATAGACCCGTTGAAATAATACTGCATCAAACTTTTATCGGAATTATTGCAGCTGATTTTGTATTTGATATCATAGGTTTATAGTTGTTTTTGAGATATACATGTTTCCTATAACTTCGGCCAGAGCGAGAGGTCTCAAATAACTGTGTGTAAGTTCGCTAAGGTGAAAGCCGACATGCTTAAGATTCCTGCTAAGTGTGTTTGGTCGTTTGCGGAAGAAATAGCTTTTGCAATAGCAATAGTAAGGATGCAAGTAGGGAATGCTGTGAACACTGTGTTGACGTAATTACTAACCCGAGGACTGACACTATACCGTACTCTATACGGGAATAATTAAAAATTAATGATAAATTAACATTTTATATCTGTTTGTGTACACTGGGCACAATAAAAGCAACAAAGTATCAAATATATTTATATTGCCATAATCCCCTTATAACGCTGCCGCCACACAACGAGGCTGTTTCATGACGCTCCAGGGGTTGCAAAGAAGGACATTATGCGAGCCAACAAAAATATGTCCATGTCATTCATTAGCAGCTAGGGATTCATTAGCTTAGGATCACATATTAAAGCCTCCCCAAGCTCCTATGAGTGAAGTCTATTGTATGCATGCGTTATTATATGAGCCCTCTATATGCATTGTAACATTGAAACAAACACATAATTAAACATTCGTGTTCCTTAACACAATTAGAAATTCGAGTCACAGTGCGTAAACTATATTTTCACCATCGGCGACAAACCTTGTGTGCTGAAGCCCATTGGGCTGTGTAGGGATGATGGACATTGCCTTGATAGTCTACTGCTTGTGTTATCTGCAAACTACTATGGCGTATCCAACTTTTATTCTCTCTCTTTCTCGCACTTTCTGGTCGTCACAGTGCGTCTCGAATCTGTCACGCTATTACAACAGATACCTAAAGAAAATTAGAAAGGTACTCCAAACTTGCATTAATACATAATTTTTGTGCCAGTCGTTCATCAGCTGAGACGTCAGAGAGACCTGGCACACTTGACCGTACAATTTCACGGGTTGTAGTGGGATACAGAGTACCAAACATTAAATTGTATATTCTCAGAACGGACGTTAGTTTACGAGTGTGCTGCCTTGAAAACAGCCTTGCTTTAGAAAATTTAAACTCAGACAAAACGTAGAAAATGCTGCATAAGTTTACTGCAGTATTTTGTCTTGCTTCGTTACTGTAGAGATATCGTAATTCAGTGAGCTTTGAGACTTTTAATAGTACAGTCGTATCATCTTCAAAAATACGGCTCTGACTTTAAAAGGTACACTGTTGATAGTACATAGAATAACAGTGATATATAAAGGGGAACAAAAGCGATTTAAGACTGACCCTTTGGGGACTTCCAAATTTGACTGTTGCCTTCTCAGAAAGCCTTTACGAATTCTTACTTGGAGGTCACTGTTCTTCCGTTACTGTTGTATCATAAAAACTAAGATAGTTGCATCATATATACCCAGATGGCGAATTACACTCAAAAATATGTCACGTCAAAGATAACCAAATGCCTTGTGCAATTACTGATTTTGCTTTGCTGACGAATATATATTATAAGGGCGAGTCGCGAAGGCATTTTCGATATCTTTTGTCTACCTTCAGCATCGAGATAACTGACTTTGCGGTTCTGCCGCTTACCTTCCAGATTAGCCTGAATAACATTTGAGGTACTCGTCGTATTTTTCCTGCCGAATGAACATGTTAAATATGTGACCTCCAATTCTACATGAACAAAGTTGCAGCACGGTGCAACGTGACTTTTATCAGCTTTAAATCAGACAAGACACAATTATGCGCTTTGGCAGAAGGCGAGGGGGTAACTACGCAACAGCGGATTATAGGTGTAGAATGCATGGGAGACCATTAGAATTGGGGCTACAAAAGAGTACTTACGCTACTCTTCCGTACTAATCGGACATCGGACGCGTGTGGAAAATCGAGTATTTTTTTCCGGGCGTAAAACCGCACTTTTATCCGAGTAGACTTGGGTGACATGAGGACGGCAGGGGATCAACGATATCAACTGTGATAAGTATGTGCTTTGAATATCACGTATGTGAGCGCTATTGCGCGGTGACTTGAAGGCTGTGTGGGGAGTCCCTTCCCTTTAAAGAGAAGCTTCAGGTGGCTCATGGATAATTATAGATAGCCTCTAATTTGTTAACACTTTCTCCATCAAGTGGGATCGCTAAGCTCTGGCGAAGTTTATAGACGTCAATTATTATTATTATTAAACTAGCTTTTAGCTTCTCAGGCCCGAAGATCGCGCACGTTTACGTGCAGTGTATATATATATACACTCTCCAAATGGGAACTTTCCTAAAGTGTCGTTGTTCTTTTAGGTTTTATTTTAATCACTGAACAACTTGTATCGCCTGCGGACAGGAATTATATATACTCAACTAAGACATAAATTCGCAAAATGGTGTGCTGTGCTTTTTTGCAGGATACCAGAAGCTTCAGTGGTTCTATTTGAAATTCTGAAAACGTGTCCACTCATGCGGCCATTTGCTGTTAATAACACTCGTCTAAAACAACAGCAAACTTATCACGCGAGCTATCTTAGCCTCCAAAAACTATAGGAAGTGACATGCAGGGCTGTAGATACTTGGTAGTCTACTTGACCGGCTGCCCAGTATAACGGTAATACACTCGAAGATTACGTGCGGGTCCTACTCGTGAACAATTATAGCACCAACCGTGCAATACGCATTCTCCTCTACGCCTGTACATACGTATATATCCATAATTATAAGAGTACGGTTAATTATATTAAAATGATCGCTTATGGCGTCATAACCCGACTTGACCAAGTCCGAGGTAGCATTAAAAATGAGGTAGCATCATTTCAAGAAGCACGAACCCCTCATTGGGACACCTGCCAATGTCAGATGATTAAAAAGATATCTGGAGATTAACCTGGAAAAGCTCGTGGTAGAGAAAAATACACTCGTGTGTGGCTCTACGGATAGCAACAGATAGCATCTTATTTATTACTTTAAGTATAACTTGCGTAATAAGTCAAGCATGAAAAAGGAATTCTGTAAATGGATATGCATATTACATGAATATAGCTACTTCATTTTACGTTAGGAAAATGCATACTAAAAAGGTTATGCTAGGACACTATGCATTAGTATGTTTCAGATTAAAACATTAATTTCGGTGCATAACGAGATAAAATCCATCGGCCGGTCCTTGACAATGAATTTTGATAAATTCTATACGTAAAGTTTTACTAACGTACTTAGTAGTTTAACGGCATATCATGTCCCAAACATAAAAATACGTCCAGCCAAGACGAGCGAATGTCTACTTCCGACTATGATACCATAAGTCAACATAAAAGCTTTTGTTCCCTGAAGAGCTCAGTTGCCCGTTCATGCCGTCAAACACGGTTAGTTAAATACGTCGTTGTATGGTCTACATCAGGTAATAGTAATTAGCATTAATATTAGCATGATTACAATTACGCTTAATGACGTGAGTGTATATAAGATGTTAGCGGCACAATTTCCATGTGAACGACTATCTATCTAAAGCAGCTAGGTCAAATCAAAACTTTAAAAGTACTATAGCATACATCAAGTCAAGCCCAAACGTAAATCTCTCTGGGCCAAGCACTTCTTTTTTACACATCAACTGCGGTCTGTGGTACTTCTACTTTGTTACTCTAGTTGTTTATAATCATAATCAATGCACTACTCGATGTATCTGCATATGCATTAGTAGTGATTCTGTCAATGACTTGTTGACGCGGGCGTTCTAGAAGGTCGATCTAGAGACCAGGCAAGCTTCATGCAACTGAGATGTACTGTTCATCAAACAAGTGGCTTATTATACTTATCGGCTATTCATTATCGGCAGAGGATGCTAAATGGAGTCTGCACATGGTGTGCAATTGACTCTAATGCAGTTGAAATATGTACAGATAGTTGCCCAGACAGCACGATCGTTCTCCGGACGAGCTCACATAACTCACATAACTTTATCTATTCCGGAATAGTTATATTTCGAGACGAAGTGCGCCTAATGGTGGATAGTTTTAGGAACAGAGAATGTTAACAATGTTGAGCAAACCACACATGCTGCGCGGGTGAATGAAACTACGTGTTGAGTCTTAGGACGTTTGCTTCATTTGCAGCGTACAGTGACTGTTGCAGTTCGTGTACAAGTTCATTTTGTCACGTTTGATGGTGCACGAACTCCAAGTATTGCACGGGTTACACTGGCTTTGAGTTGCCATCGATTTGCATGCGTGTTACACGCATATAGCATGCCTCACGTATACTGTACATTTCGTGCTCATCGCACGGCACGTAAAAAACATTGTACATATGCGGCCACACACAATGCACATATGAACGTATATAGCGTATTATAGCGTATCATATGTTAGTACAAACATAACTTATTGCACTTCCAAGAAGCATATACGCATAGTCAACTGCATATGTTGTGTTATGTATTATGTACTGCTAAGCATCAACAAAACATTTACCTTGCTGTTGCTACCTTTTTCACTATTATTTTTAGCAACAGATAAGATCAGGAAAAGCGAAATGTCGATCAACGACGATAAAATGACCCGACTAGAATTATACAGTGTATATGAATTAGTGTTGGGGCGTAAATACTACGCTAATTGGCAATAAAGAAATTGCCAATTTGAAGTTATCATGCAGAGCCTAAACATTTGTTCAAGTCAGTGTTGAATGGTATTCACTAACATTATAAGTATGCTCTACTATGAAGTAGTACTACCCTTAATAATAGGCGCTTAGGTGGCACCCGTGTATTCAACTTCTCACAATAGCGACGCATCATAGAAATTTCACTTAAAGGAACATATCAGGTAGTTAGGCGCACCGACAACTGCATCTTCCAGCATGATGAAACCCCTTGAGTAATGGTGCTTGAAATGCCGTATTTTCAAAGCGTTATAGGGCTTACACTATGATAAGAGCGTTTACGCATAATAACGTTCATTTACATTGATGTCCCTCTCTTGAAGCTGGCGCGTTGATTTGTCGAATCCGCACATTTTTAGACCAGAGCGGACCGTTTTCTATTTAGCTGCACGCACTACATAATCGATATAGTATAATAGATACAGAACAGATGCGTAGAAAGGTCAACGAGCTGCGATCAACGTTGGATGGTACGGTCTTGTCGTGACCGTGAATTTGACACAACTATAGCCGTACACGTAATAGTATCATTCATCAGCACTGGCGTCGATGTTGGAAAACTGTAAACAATGTGCCCTCTTATGACCACTAGATCAGCAACACTGCGTCTTTGGAAGAACCTCCTACTTTTCTATTATGGTTAGTTTTAGCAATTTGCTGATTTACGTCACCAACGTTCTTAGCTAAATTAAAACCTACTTTTTGTTATCTTAATTAAATCGCTACACATGGTTGAGTCGTTACGTTTCGAGACACTGTTATATGTTTGCCCCTATACAAGAGTGGGATTTGTGTTAGGTTCGATGGGCCTAAGACAGGCCTCGAATCGTTGTTTCGGGCTGCCCGGAGTTCTGATGAACATGTAGATTGCGTACAGGGGCACCTGTTGAATTACGTTAAACAAACATTTAATTATATATATATATATATATATATATATATATATATATATATATTAAGTTAGCACACTGGCACATAAACTAGACAGAATGTAGCTGAAATTTTTAGATGTGTTTTTAAGATGCCCGCCACGTCTCTGAAATTTTTATTTGTTCATAAACCAGATATTCGGGCAAGCGCAAAGATGTAAAATATTCCAAAATTTTCTAAAATTGCATCATTTGTTGTTTTTGCTAAATTTGTTGTTTGTTAAAATTGTTATAATGTATAGCACACTATTTCTGTAACGAGTAGAATATTTGAATGAGTTTAAAAAGGTCTTACGGCTGCGAAAGCTGCCTGAAATATTTGGAGGGTCTTCGTCGAGAACATTTCAAAAACTTCGTGCTACAAGAAGTTCGCGGAATATACGAAAAATAAATGGTCTAAAAATAAGTTCGCCAAGTTCCATTTTGTGAGCTCAACCTTTCCTTAAGTAATTCCGATCTGAAAGGCCTAATATCTTTGAGGAAGACCACTGGCGCAAAAATGTGGAACAGAACTTCCGAGTGACAACGCGTGAATTAGCCATGCTCAGAGTGCGTCACACACCAAGTTACTCGCATGTGCGTCCATAGTTTCAAATCAAAATTAAACAAAGAAAGGCGCAAGATTTTGCTCTGTGTTCGGTTGGAAAAGCATGGCATTGCCACAGTCTCTGCAAGACAGCAATTTTGACGCATCCACTGTACTCTCCGGGCATTCGACTACGACCTATTCAGAGGTCTGCAGAATTTTAGAAATTACAAAAATTGTGTAGTCTTCCCTCCGGACTGGCCTATCTCCAAGACGTACGAAGAAAGCGTATGTTTTGGGGATCCGCTAGTCGGACAATA
Source organism: Dermanyssus gallinae (assembly GCA_003439945.1). Lineage (NCBI taxonomy): Eukaryota > Metazoa > Arthropoda > Arachnida > Mesostigmata > Dermanyssidae > Dermanyssus > Dermanyssus gallinae. The sequence continues at coordinate 840,237 of QVRM01007112.1, read as the reverse complement.
AGAAGCCCCTGGAGCGCACTCAGTCGTTTCGCCCAACCCTTACTACCAGCAATCAAATTCGTAAGAAGACTCACAAAATATGGGTGACCCAGAAACAGCGTTGTAGAGCAGCTTACATAAGATGCTCCAGTTTTGATCTAAAGTTGTTTTGATGACTTTGTAATGATAGCAAGCTGATAGATAAAGTATCTACATGCGCGTTCCTAGAAATTCTTGTATCTACTGTTACACTCAGTACCTTGACCGGTTGCTTGGTTGTATCAGGTAATCATTGGTGATTACAGATGGCATTTAAGGTATCAAGTTACTCTTTCGGAAAACCACCACTTACTTGAGTTTTCCTTGCATTTATAGCAACACCAGGCGTTAAGGACAGAGACATTCCTGCATAATCACCCGGCGTACCTTCTCACCAGATTGAGCAACATATTTAAAAGTGCTGTGATCCTCTTGCAGTATCTTCCATATCATTTATGACACAAAGGAAAGCTAGTGCACAATGCACGAGCCCTAGGGTATACTGAGCAAAACGGGGAACATTTCGGACCAGGTCCATCCTCGTCCACAAACAGGTGACGCGCAAAGAGTTAGGCCGATAGATATAGTTTAATAACGTGCCCCATCGAGGACACGTGCCGCCATCAACCTCGTAGGAAGGTGGTGTGCAAAGGTAAAGTTTAATAGCGTGCTGGTCAAAACCCAGGTGCTAGAATTTAAATAAAAGTATATCTGGACAAACATTGTCGAAGGCGCGCCTGAGATCCACAAAAAGCGCGGCGCAAAACATTGCTTACTGGCATGACCTGCACACCGATATTTGCAAAATCCAAACTGGTTGCTCAGAGTATGTGACTGCTTACGAGACTTCTCGGCCATGTCAGATCTAACGTGGTGCATCGTGTGAGATTGCAAGCCGTCGTAGACTGCAACCGGTAAACTTTGTTTAATAATGCGCTTATTGATGCGGTCACTTGGCAAGGATGAAGCAATGCCGCTGGTAAACAAGTATTGAAGACCTGTGAGACTTTTGCGGTATATATTGTACATATAGACATATATATAGGCTTACGAGTAACATGGAGCTAAGGGCAGTGGCCACGCCGACACGCACGGACCACCAGGGATACTTTTCGCTGTCGAGATCCGTCGTTCGGGTTCGTTCAAAAGCAAACACTAACACGACCTATTAGAGCCAAAAACACGACAGACAAGAATACAGTTCATTTGTTATCACCTAGGGCTGTTCACGTCTTGAGGTGCGTGCATATAATGATCGCAAAAGCATACACTAAGAATCGTATATTAAGACATGCATACATAAATCAGTGATTGAAAATATTTAAAGTAGCTGTCGATCAAGGTCGAATTAGCCATTAACATCGAAAAAGGTACATTTTAGTATATCTTGCTTCTTAGTTAATCTCACGTATCAATGCGAATATCGTATCTCCCGTAAACTGTATTGGTTATATGTAGTGTCTTTATGACATCGTTGCACGTGTTACCTAAGCTATACAGTTATATGAGAGTAAACATTTTAGTTCGTAACCATGACACGGTTTGTGATATGCATATGCCCGTCATTAAATCTATCACTACTGCTCAAAAGCATAAAGCAGAAGGGCAGAACATCATCATATGTTTCGCAATAGGATATAACAGTTGCTAGATTAGCTACAACTCCATAGGAATTGTATCTATATCGTTGAAGTATTGATTTATTTGTATTGATCTAGTTATATAACTTATTTATGTTGCTATCTATATTGTTTATAAGTGTGTAATAAAATAAATTGTTCATGCCAGTTATATATATATATATATATCGGTGAGAGGCACCCTGGCTAGGTGGACCAGCCCAAGCCTGGACCTAACGCCTTGAGTTATGCCCCGAGCGGGCTGTGCACATGTTCTTACATCACAAATGTATACCTTGATACACATAAATAAATATATATACATATATATATATATATATATATATATATATATATATATATATATATATATATATATATATATATATATATTAAATGCAATATAATAAATCTCAGGTCTAATCCACCGGGTTTAATTGGAAATTGGAATTCGTAGCGACACCGAAGGAGAGTTTTTAAATAATTTTAGAGAAGGCAATAAGTACTGACACTTCAAATTGCAGTTATGATAAAACATTGGGGGTTAAAAATTTAAAAAGTGTATACGAGTGCGCACAAGTGCATTCACATCAAACATTTAAGCAGATGGCAAAATAACCTATATAAATACATACACATGCTAATTTCATAATATATTGGTAGGCACACAACCTTATGTAAACTGTTATTAGTAACAACACATTTATTGTACACACCAACAGAAAAATTGGACTGATGTATGTCCAGCAGAGGCGCCAATAAATTCCTGGCGTAGAGCCGAGCATCTGATGGATCTGAAACAGGACAGCCGCACAAGCTCAGTATATATGCATGGCAATGATTTATCTTCGATTCATCAATACAATTTAAAGAACGGTATGGTTGCTCTTGTATGCGTCCGTACACATCGACAGAAGATTAATTATTAGAACAAGTAATATTAGAATATTTAATTGTTAAACTAAAATTAGGAAAACCTCTATTCTGATAGTGCAGAGAGTTCCGCTAGCACGGACTGTACTTGTCTTGTTTTTTTAGTTACGGAGAATATTGCATAATCAAACGCTATACGACACTATTGGGCCATTGCCTAAAAAAGTTATGTTTCTCCCTGCATGTGCTCGAGAACCAGAGAGAATAGACACTTCGTTTGTGTGTTCTATTTTTGCTAAACCTCGCTAACCTTTTGCGCAAACCGTTCAGCTCCGTAAATCCAGCAGATGACAACAGCTTCGATGAACACAACAAACAGAACGCTTACGGCTGTCGCGTATGTGTCCAATAGCTCTACCTGTATCACGAAACATGGAAGTATCAAAGAATTATATATATATATATGTCTGCAAAAAAGCGCATGGTAGGCTTCGAGTCCGTTCCTACGCCTAAAGGTAACGGGACACTCAATACTAAAGACAGCGACAGAACCAACATCTGCGCATCCCATTTCTCATCAGTATTTGTATTCGAGCTTCGGACATAAAAAGGAAAGAGTAAATTATCAACATAAACAAATTTTCAGTTAGCAATACGTTTAGAGGCTACAACTGCAAAATTAGGGAAATGGAAATTCTTCCTTCGTTTTTATACGGCATTTCTTCGAAGCCATGGTCCCTGCCATTTATCTTTGATTCAGCTATGTTTTTGTCTATCTTTCTGCATATTTATTTGCATCCAGATAGGGGGCTTATGCCAAATATACACCGTCCTGAAGGGGTGCGTCAAGTGCTACTCATTATGATCGACTCACCAGATAAAATCCACCACAAGTAGTTGTCGGCAGAGCGCAGATAAATATAAAGACCAAGACGGCTGCCACGAAAAGTTCACGATGCTTTCGCAGGACATCAGGATACTCGTCACACAAGCCAGTCAGCATGGCTTCCAATCCTCCAAACTGTAGAGTCAACGAAAGAGCGGTAGAATGAGACCCAGAACAAATGTAAGCAAAGTAAATCATTTGTGAGAACACCAGCAGACGCAAGTAGTCCGTCTGCGTGTTAGTGAGCTGACAGTAAGGTTCATCATACAGCTGTCGCTTGCTTTATTTATAGTTATTTTTAAGCTTGATGCAATTACCTTCAAAATGTAGTTCGTATTAGGCGTATAACAATGCTTGCTTTTGCCAGCCTTTCTTTTACAATTATATATATTTTTATATATATCAAAGTTGTCGAAGTGAGTTACGGGTTTGTCTGTCTATGTTCTTCTAAGTTCAGAGAACGGGGAACAAGATGGTGGGGCAGCTACGTACCGTACTATCGAGTCCGAGTGTGATGAGCATAAGGAAGAACATGATGCTCCATATCGGCGAATAGAGTAAAGTTGAGATAGCCTGGTGGAGGGCAATTCATTGTCAATGCGCGCACGGTTAGTTTATGTTAAGGTAATTGGTTGTCCCGCCGCGACGTTACAACAATAGCGACAGTGGAAATAATAAGTCACGTTCAACGCATCATTTATAATCTCATATACGTCAAACATAAATCAAATTTTGTTTTAGACCAACTCCTGGCGTTTCTCTGAAACGGTCATTTCCAGAGGCGTCATGGTTACCTCGCTTGGGTTTATAATTCAGTATTTTTTAATTCTAATAAAAATGCCTATCTATCATTTTTATTTCTAATAAAAATGTTGATCTAATATCCGCCCAGGCTTTCGGACGTAGAAAAGATTCCTAACATTTATTTTTGCAAAGCTTGTCCGCAAGTTACAACCTTCGAAGCCTAACCTTCGACTAAATAAATGTTTTATTCGTAAAAAAGAGTCTACGTATGCCTGGTTAGCAATCAGCTAATTAATTATGAGTTCAGTTAAAGTTATGCAGCCAGATGCATGACCACATACAGACATACCTGGGGATAAACGATGAAGACTAGACCTGGTCCGGTGGCAGCCACGCTGCTAATGTCCCTCCCTAGCATCTTTGCCATATACCCGAGAAAGGAAAATATGACCAACCTGGTGCAAAACACAAGACATCATAATCAACAAGTATTATGCATATCGTGCTCATGCTTTTATATAATAAAAATGCTTCATATACTTCAACGCCAAGAAGAACGGACATGCGTCTTTCATTGAGGGGTATTCCAAACTAACAGTATTTGGGTAGCAAAACAATCCCAATCGTTGTCTAATAGTGGCTATCTTAAGTGATTCAAGGAGGCGCTCTAGCCTGAGGCTGGAGCAGAACAGCATGAGGGTCACTTGAGTAAACAGGATAATGAAGTCTTAAATCATCTGCATATTCAAGATATTTGACATTAGGTGGCTGCTATTTATTTATGTTCAAAACAATCGTCGTGTACAGAAGAGGGGACAAACATCCCCCTTAAGGCACAATATTAATGCAGGAAACGGCCGATTAAGATGTCACCAGCCTTTACTAAAGAGTGACAGACGCTCAAAAATGCCCTTGTCCATTGCATCAACAAATGGATGCCTAGACGCTCCAGTTTGAGAAGCAAAAAAGTTTTACACTCTGTCGAATGCGTTCGTTTGGTCAAAATAAATGCAGTGAAACATTATTCGAGCATTATGAATTTAGCCCAGCCCTAGGCCATATCCAAAAGCTGTGTACATGTAGACCTATATATGGTA
>QVRM01007112.1:200000-230000 GCA_003439945.1 Dermanyssus gallinae | reverse complement strand
ACCAACTCCGTGGCCGTAGGATCCACCCGCCTGGCCGAAAGCGTTCTGTTGCTTGTTGAAGCCGCCCGCATTTGTGTTGAAACCGGATCCATGCTGGTTGTTTGATGTGTGACTGAAACCTTGCTGCTCCCGGAATCCCTGCGTGTTCTTAAATCCACCCGCGTTGCTGAACTGTTGACCCTGTGCAAATTGGTTTGCACCCTGATTGAAGCCGGACGCCTGGCCCTGCGCGCCAAACTTGTTGAAGCCGCTGGCCTGTCCATATCCGCCGCCGTACGCAGGTCGCACGTGGTGGCCAAGATAGCCGCGCTCTTCGACTCCTTCCTTCTTATCTTCACCGGCAACATCGGTGTTCACCTGTTCACTCGCCGTTTTGGCCTCATCGGTCTTCGTGAGCTCATCGGTCTTCGGGAGCTCTGCGGCAAATGCATAGTTGGCGGTCACAGCCACAACGAGTGCGCACACGATGAACACCTTCATTTTGGCTGTCGGCGGGTCAGCTTGTTGTAACTCCAAGTGGATCGGACACCGGCAAACGTCTATTGGCAGTGGCAGTAGTGATATGGTCTTCTTTGAGGCTGCGCTGGATATATATAGATCCTGCATCACGACCCATCGCCATTCTACTTCCCTTTCCACTTGGGGCTGGTGCTGATGTCATCTGAGGTCACACCACGACGACACCAAACGTGGCAACGTCCAAAGAGCGGAAAGCTGCTCTGTTTCAAGAAGAGGTGCCTCTTATCTGGTGGCGGTGAATGTTGTCTCCCGACCAGAAAATGATGCCGTACAGCCGACTTGCGTTTTGTTCATCTTCCCTAACTGATAGCCGAATGGCTCCAGGGGAAAGGGAACCGACTCCGCATTAAGTATTAATGACGTGAGGCCTCCTTTCGCCTACCCGAAACGGCATGCAAACAAACAGAGACGTGGCGCACTATCTTTCGTTGAATAGTATCGAAGCAAAGAGTGATGAATATGCAATTAATAACTAAGAGTCTACCAGATAAAGTATACAAGAAAAACAGTCGTTTGTCAAACAATTCTCCAAGTGAAGAATAGTTTGTTTGTTACGTCACGCCTAAAACCTAAAGAAAACATAAACTCATTGGAGACAAGGCTATGTAGCGGCCAGTAAAATGATTGTAGTACAACTCGCACTACCTAATTATGCTAGCTAGTTGTCGCTGTTTTTGTTTTTATGAATACACTTTGGATTTTTGGCAACAGTGAATTCCACCTTAATTTATTACTGCACCTCATTACTAGTGAGGTGAAAGTCCAATAGTATCCATCTAAAAGTGACGTGTTTTCTCACAACTATTATTCTATCTGTATACTTTCTCGCACCGAGCCTCTCGTAACAAGTACGGATAGGCGGCGATCAGTCTGCTTTGCTCCATTTCCTGTCTCAATAGCATATTAAGCTTTATTAGATACGTGACGCGCGCACAGGTAAAGAAACTATATTGCGCAGCATTGTGATTGTTATTACAACTCAAGTTGGTGTAGGCACTATTTAATTTTTAAAAAAAACCTACGGGGATACTGTACGTTTCACAATGTATCACGCCATGGACACGAGATTAAGATTTGCTCTTTATGCCTTTGTTCTTGTTACACCCTGGCAAATTGACAGTAAGTCTACACAGTATCTTGCCGTTATTATGTCATGATTTTTCACTTAGCTCCGCGTAATGAGAAGGGTAACAGAAGAATGTTACTTGTAAAAACGTTAGCAATCCAGCCAGTTAAAACACATAGCTACTGCCGTTCTATATATATATATATATATAAAGGAGACATGACGACATCTGTGATCGCGTGGCACGTCTTTTCCGCGAGAGGAGTCATGAGGTGGTTCGTGAGCGCGTATTCCGTCGACCGGGCGCACCGGGTCTAAAGCCCGACCTCGTAATAACAACACCTACCAAGGTCTGGGTTTTAGATACCGAGGTTTGCGGCCCGAACAGAGACCTCGCAAAAGCGCGGCAGGACAAGATTGCCAAATATGACGTCGAGTTCCTAAGAGCGGCGCTCCCCGACCCGCAAAAACCTCGCAGATTCGGATCTATCACTATCTCTATGAGTGGTGTATGGGACTCCGAATCTGCGAGTACGCTCTTGACTCGGCGTCACGAAGAGGAATCTTATGGATTTTACCTTGAAGAAATACCGCTCGCACCGGGTCCATAAGAGCGGGGGCTACCATCAAGCAAGGACACGTACAGCTGATTCTTAACCTCACGTGACACATTTTTACTATCATTTTTATTAAGGCGAGCACTGCCGAGTGTGCAAACGTATTTTAAATTAATAATAAATCATCACAATATTTTCTATATATATATATATATATATATATACATACATACATATGTACATATATAAAGCGCCACAAAATTTAGAAGTCGTGAATTTGAGCCAGACATACATGTTTTTCGAAATTATAATTTTTTGTTTTACATGTTTTAAGTTATAATCTAAAAAAAATTCCTTCATCTGCGGTATTGTAAATCATCTAGAACAAAAATAAATTTCATTATCCTATATGTGGACATAAGTATTCTAGACGCTCAACTATGGGGGCAATGTTCGTTCAGCCCAAATGTCTAAGCCCTTGCGAATTGTTTCGAAATTCGACCAACTTAATTTCTGGGCGTTCTCCAGCTCAGATAATATTTACTCCGTGTTCTCATTGCAAAATATGTATCGCCCGCTGATTGGCCATGTCGGTTTCCCTATGGAATGTCTTGTTTAAACACGGGCTCACGCAACGAAGTAGAGCAATGTTTGAATAGAGATTTTACGCATTTGTTCGGATTAAGGATATAACCCTAAACACGTGTAATCAATATGTTTAAAAGTTGAATAACCCGTAGTTGTCAACTGCATAAATATATATATATATATATATATATATATATATATAAAGTTCAATCTAGTTTTCTGGCGGTGTTTACTTATATGTTAGCCTAGACTGTCTAGGCCCATAGCGTCGTGTCGGGACGACAAGACCATGCTTGGTGGTGAACGATTTGGGTAGGATTAATTTATTTTGCTATTTCGTCGTTCTAACAAACCGCCTCTGGTTCTGCTGCCGTTCTGGCGCGCGGTCGCCGTTCATCGACCATCGTGTGATGACGTCGACGACAACGACGGCGACGACGACGACGACGACGACGGTGGTGACTAAACGACCACGATAGACAGACAGACAGCCGGACTTCGACAACAAACAGTTCTCAAGGGTTTAGACATGCACTCTAGCTGAATGAACGTTGTTCGCCATCGAGCGCGACCGTCTATAACACGTGCACATATATGCCTAAATATAGGCTAACGCATAACAACCAGCAACAGCAGCAAAGGCAGCAATAGTAACGCCGTCGCCGCCGCTAGTGACGTTGCCAATAGTTGTTCGCTTCGGTTCTACCGAGAGAGAGAGAGAGAGAGAGCGAAACTCTTTGGCTACCGTTGTGGCTTGCAGCCGCGTACGCCTGTCAACCAGTTTATTTTTTTATTTTTTTTTTGCTGTTTTTGTGTGTGTGAGAGTATGAGTGTGATGGTATGGCTATAGTGTCTGTTTGCGTATCGGAGACGGCTGTCGGCCTGACGGGCCAGCCGCTGGTCCTTGCTTGCTCGGCTTGGCTTGCTTGCTTGTTCTCGTATGCACTGTATGTATATGAGTGAGTGACGGAGTGAACGAGCGCGTGTAATCGTGTGCATTTATTTTTGTCGGTTGTTAGCGCTGCTAGTAAGTAGTACAAGCCGCTTGCTGTCCCCTTTACTGGCTGTGTGGTTGTGTCGATGCGACTCGATGGAATCATCGAATGCCAATAACACTGGCAGCGGCAGCAGCAGCAACAGTAGCAGCCAAAACAGCACTACGGTTCTGATATAAATACGTAATTGTCTTTGTTACTGTCGACGTATACGTCATTTGCATCACCCTTTGGGTGTTCTCTAGTGTTTTTCGGGTACGAAACAAGAGCGTTCCAAGAAGAGAGCGTAGAAGGATGACCGACGAGTATAGATGCCTCTTATTGGTTGTTGTGGTTGTTGTTGTTACGGCTATCGCCGCCGTTTGCCAACTGTGTTGTTTTGAGCGCGTCTGGCTGATACGTCTTTCTGGGATTGCCCCCGAAAAGATACGATGTGACGTCACGTTAACTCGGAAAGCCCCGGGCTCTTTCATAACGTCACCCACTGGTTTCTCATTCACGCTATAAGATGTTTTCAGCCGAGCGCATACTTATCATATCAATACAAACGATATATGTGTGTATGCACGCCTTTTTTTTATTAGAGAGGTTCGGAAAATGCTAATGCACAACTGATTGTTGTTGGCAACCGACAACACCTAGTGAGACTATCACACTCTAAATACCTCAATATTCATCTCGTCAGGCAGAGATAAGAAAGATTGAGGTATTTCGTGTTTGGAAGAGGGATTCCCAAAGTTTGGAATTGTGTATGGCAATACTTCAAAGAACGAATATCTACAAGTAAAGATGCCTTTTATTTGCTGTTGTTGTTCCTTAAGAGGAACTTTTACTCACTAAAGACCTCAATCCTCCACCCCACCCACCTTCACCATAGTTTGGCAATTTGTAGCACTACTTCGAGACCGTCATATATATATATATATATATATATATATATATATATATATATATATATATATATATATATATATATATATATACATATATATATATATATATATATATATATATATATATATATATATATATTCCTTGTGGAATATCTTTGGAATCAGATGCGTTCCCTGTGCAGTATATCACACAACGTGCTGCTGGTTTTGTATACAATTGTATTATTAATATGGTATAGTTTTATGTATTTTTTACAAACATCCTTGTCTGTAGTACATCCATACTGTTAATTGGATTATCACAATGGTTCTATTATTACCTAATTACACAATAGTTTGGTTTTGTGAGGTGTTTCCATATGGTTTCTTTGAATATTACTCAAGATTTGTCATCATGAGACGAGCTAAGCAGTGTTGGGATTACCGCCGTACGATGTCTCTACCACTCAACGCAGGCGGGCAAAATACCGCTCAGTAAGGTGATTCTAACGTTTGACCGCCAACCACCAGCGTCAGTGTTTCTAGGTTTCAAGGCCCATCCGGTTATACTTGAACCAGACAAAGCTGTGCTTTAACTGTCAAAAAGCGGGTCATTTTGCTGACAGATGCACTCTGCGAAGGGCTTGCAAAGAGTGTGACAAATCAGATCACTTGGCAGCGACATGTCCTAATCCCTCGAGGTGTGTCAACTGCAACGTGTCTCACGCGGCTAGTTGCCCCTCTTGGTCATGTTTAGCTTACCTTCGTGAGAAAAACCGAATTATCATGGAAGCTAGAATCCTACAACAGATGAAGACTGTTAATCCTACAACAGTCATCACAGAAGAAGTGCAGTGCCCGGTTCCTGTGGGAGACTCTACTCGACCGCGCCCTTTGACACGGAGGGCTCGGAAGCACAAAGTTAAGAAGGCGACGTCACCAGGCAGTATGAGAATCGCATTGTCTGACCTGGCAAAAGTACTCCAGGGTATAAGTTCTGACCTGGCAGCCACGCTCACGACGATCACCGAAACACTAAAGCCGTTATTAGTTTTTCTGTCAGTAGTCGATAAACTAAAGAACGTTTCCTTATAATGGAAGAAGGATTTTCTAGACACATGTCCGCCAGATACCCCGACGTCGGAAGCATAGAAGTAAACCACTGGCGCATTGGCCACCTCGGAGGAACTGGTCGGACACATTCAGGATACCATGCGACATGCAAGGCTTTCAGGGCATCCGTCGTAGACGAGCTCCAAAAAGTTTTATTAAAGGTCGCCTCGAACAACGACATTGACGCCTGGCACTCATTGTTTTCTTTTGCGCCGGTGGTGCTGCGCTTTTCACGAATCCGAAACGACAGGCGTTCTCTCACAGTTATTATCAATAAGAACTTTGGCGACTTTTTGCAGGGTTTAAGGATTGAGAACATCGTACACCATGAAACTAGGACAAATACCAGGAAGGAACCTTAGGATGAGCTCTGTAGACGCGCCTTAGTCAAGCTCTCCAAAAGGGACGTCTCTTGCGCCGCCGGACTTATTGGCTCTACGGACGCGTTTATATCTTAGTCGGAAAGCATTGAGTACTCCCTGAGCGACAAAGTGCGCTTAGCCGTGAGATCGTTCCCCAGGAGCTCTGCACCTCGTCTTGACTTCTTTAGGCCTCGACTTCTTCAGGACCTGCTGTCCGCGGTCTTAGGGTCCGTCACCAATGACTAGCAGATGAACTTGCAAAGGTTGTAGACATTCTCCGGTGGGGGTCTCCCCCTGTAGCCCTTCAATCTATTATATTTGGGGCACTTGAGAAAAAGCTCATCCGCTGCCTTCAACTGGTCTGCGACAAGGGCAACACTGTACTCGCAGGAGACTTCAACGTCCGCTACGACAAAGCGGATGAGAGAAGAACTATCAGCTTCGTGGACACGCTGTCTCATTTCGGGCTGTGGATCGCGACAGACCCGAGTCAACGTACGTTTGAAGGACCGATGGGGTCGTCGACGATCGATCTATTCGCTACGAACGTCACGAGAGAGGAGGTTCGCTTTCGAGGGACCAGCAACCGTCTGCGAGAGGAAAGACTCCTAACAAACCACATCCCGGTGAGCATTGAAATTTGCCTACACCAGAGGCTTCGGACTACGGCAAGAAACCAGCTAATAGAGAATACGCTGAGCCGTTTCTTCGAAGAGCCGGCCGACCCTGGTGGACACCGGCGTGTTCAGAAATGAAACGGAGACAGATCCAGGTGAAGATTCTGTGCGAGTTGCAACCCCTACACGTGGTTTCTTCTGACCAGGGCGACGGCTGCCTACCGCTCCACTCTGAGATCAGCCAAGACGGAATTCCTGTCAAAGAGAGAACTGAAGCTCGTGCTGGAGACCGTATGTTTGGCTTTGAGGATCAAGAGCGAGCGTGTCTGAGAAGAGGGGAGATCCCGAAGAACTGGCGGGATTGTCTCCTGATTCTCATCCCGAACGGGAAAGGCTGCACGTCCGACCCGAAGTCCTGGCGGGGAATCGCCAAAGAGTCGTGCGTTTATAAACTTCTGTCAATTCTCCTCACACGCCGACTTACCCCATTCCTTGGGGCCTGCAACGTAATCCCTGACGAGCAACATAATTTTAGAGCTGAAAGATCGACGCAAACAGCCTGCAGAATACTCAAAGACAAGGTCGAGAGAGTTCTCAGGAAATCCCGCCAGCCACTCTACGAACTCTTCGTCGACTTCAAGAGCGCATTTGATACCGGCTCAAAATCAATCGTTATCGAGAAGCTAGCTCAAGTGGTGTCCCGACGAAGATCCTCGGCCTGATCGGTGCTATCTTACAGAAGAACGCGATTCTAGTCGATGATAGCGTGGCTATCAGGTAGCCAATCAAGCAAACCACGGGCTTTGCCCAGGGTGATAATCTCTCACCCTTGCTATCTTCCGTTCTAATTAACGACTTGCCGTCGTTTTTATCAACGAAGAACCCTCTTGTGGAGACGCTTATGTACGCCGACGACGTATGCGCCTACAGTACCAGCTGTTTCCATTTGTCTCAAGCGTCAAGAACGCTGAAGGAAGTACGCGAGCCGCGTAGGCCTGACTATAAATTATTCGAAAACTGAGGCTCTGAAATTCCGACGGGGCCAGCGACCAGATCCAGGTGAACGGAGTCCCAATCAAGTTCGTAAACAACTTTACGTACCTTGGGATCGTGTTCACGACGAGTGGATCGTCGTTCTCTCGACACATAGAGAAGCGATTCAGGAAAACTCTAATGGCCTCTTCAACGATATCGGACCCGTATCGCCTCTCGTTGGAAACCGCCTCTAAACTCTTCATGCTCAAGCTAGCCCCATGCGCTGCTTATGGAGTCGAGTTGATTCGGGAGCATCTCAGCGAGCGAGACCTCCGAACACTCGACAGAGCCAAATCGACGTTCCTGAAAAGAGTTCTTGGCGTTCACACAAGTACGCGAAATCGTATGGTCTACCTTCTGACGGGAGAAAAGCGATTCGTGGAAGAGATCTAACAAAAGTTTAAGCTTGAAGAGACGACGGCATTTGTGAACTTCATGAACAAGAAAAGAGAGGAGATCAGCGACGTGAGCCCACAGTTCTTCACTTCGCCAGCAATGACAGACGACACATGAAAGAATCCGGATCGGGCAAACAGGCACGTGGTGGTCAAATTCTCGACCCACGGCTATCATCATGTGGTCTGTCGAACGGAGTCGTTTCACGACCCAGACGAGTCTTGTATCTGTAAATATTGCAAAGCCCCTTGTGATCTGTACCATGCCCAAACTTGTACATACCCACAGTCTCTGGATCACCTCGATAAACTTAAGAGTAAGCTGAGGGGACTTTCTTGAACAACCGGTGTACACTTATGTACTCCTTTTTTAACTAGATAGAGTATTACACAGACAGTGTGAATAAAATCAATTTAATATTTGGGGCACGAATATTTGCTGCGAAGAAGAAAGACGACTCTCTCCGCCCGATAGAAACGACGACTCTCTCCTGCCAAGAAGAAAGACGACTCTCTCCGCCATGCTCGTCTACACTCCGGAGGTTGGTTTCAAAAATTGGGTGCGCTGCCATCAAAGCTGAAATATTATCAACAATTGGTTTTCATCAGTTGGGCTCTGCAACTACTGGCTGTACAGAGATCGGAATTCACACCTCCCGCGCCTTTATAGTCTCCCGCAGTGGCCCGACCGTTCTGGTTAAACTATATTTTAGGAATGCCTTAAAAAGCATCAGAAGAGACCACTTGCTAAACGCGGTTAAATCCTACGCCCCGCAAGTGTTTCCACACGCAAATGTACATGCGGCTTACGCTCAACCGTCGCACTTGGTCTTGCCACACGCCGCCACTATACCTTCGCAGTCCGGTCTTCAACAAGGAGACCCTTTAGGTCCGCCTTTGTTCTGTTTGTGCGTAAAAGACTTCATTGACTCCTAACAGTGTCCTCTAAATGCCTGGTACCTGGACGACGGTGTGCTTGGAGGTGACCTAGCTACGGTAATCGGTTTCCCGGGAAATGCGAGGTCTAAGTCACGGGCCCGAGGATATGATCTTTCCATATATATCGAGTCTATGCCATCGCCTTCCCGGTTGTAAGGTCGTCCAGAAGAGCGACATTAACCGAGCAAGATGGCTTAGTGGCAAAGCCTTTGCCTTGCATTCGGGAGGACTGGGTTTGCGACCCAGACCGGCTTAAATTGGTTTGCATAGCTTCCAATTTAGACTAGGTAAATGCCGTAGTGGATTAAAGTTAGCCATGACATGAAAAAACCGTACACGTGCAATTGCCTTACGGAAAAAAAATTGCTCTTTTGTTTCGCTTTGCCGAGAGGGATAACCTGGAGAGAAGCTTGAGGTAGCCGCCAGCCGTCTTCCATCGCTGGGATCTCATCGCAAAATATACCTACTGAGATCGTGTTTTTCGACGGCCCGGATAACGCACTTGCCTAGAGGGGCCAATTGTTCCGACCGAGAACCTTCGAGAATTTAACGAGTGGACCCTGAAAACACTGGAGGTGCTCTTGAACGTACGCCTTTCACCCGATGCAGGCACCTGACGCTGTAGCGTTGGCTGGTTCTGGCATAGTCTCCTGTATGTCCCAGGCATTGGAAAGACCCAAGCGGTTACTGGACGACACAGGTAAAAGTGTCTACGATCACACTTTGGCAGACTTAGTCGAGAGATTAGCCTCTCTGTGCTGTGTCATACCCACTGACACCCTTACCCAAAACAGCTGGTGGACCGCACTGCTGGAGAAGACATTTGCGCATCTCCTTGAGCAAGCCCCCACTACGATGGACACAATCTACCAGCTCTACTAGATGACGACACTGTTCGGTTTAGTGCGGAGCTACGTCTGGGGACAGCTCTCGTATTCCTCCACCAATGTAGATGCGGCGATCAAGAGGCCACAGGCATACCGTGGTCTCTCTTGTGCGTTAAGCTGAGGTCGTCGAGCCCGACAAGCAGCATTTAACGCGACATTTAGCCGAGCCTTGAGAACTGCTGACTTTTCTTGCATTATTGAGCCTCCTGACCTCTGCAGGAATGACGGAAAGCGACCGGACAGACTGACGCTAACGTCTTTCGAGATGAATCGCATGTTGGTATGGGATCCAACCGTTACTGACTCATCAGCCCCTTAAAGATCAGTGCGGAAGCGGAACACGTTGGCCACGCATCTATGTAGGCGGAGGCGAATAAATGCCGAAATTATGACAGTATTACCTACCCCCACGACTTTCGCTCGCCGGCATTCGGGACACTAGGGGACCTGGCCGGAAGACGCACAAACTTATTCAACGTATCGGCAAGGCGCTGAACCGTTCTACAGGGGACACTAGAGCTATCGAGTACCTGCACCAGAGACTATCGCTGGACATTCAACGGGGTAACGCCGCCTCTTTGCGTAGTACTCTGCTAGACGGACATGCCCGAAATTGGATATGTTACGTTTTTACTTATTTCAACTGATGTACACGTGCACAAGGAGACCTGTTTGAGAGATTGTTACCTTTAATATAAAAGCAAAAGCAAAAAAAAATATGGCTCGGCTGCGGACACTTTTTACTCCTCCTAGCTCGTTACAGCCGATTCTATAGATTCTCTTTTATATCACACGCTCTACACCGAACGCTTTCAATTTCCATAGTCGGGTGTTGAGCATCCTGCAGTCAGCAAACAGCCCTGAGGCTTGCGAGTTCGAGTATATAAGATGGTTTCTGCCGTATTTATTTTTTGTTGCCTGTACAATTGCAAGGATGCCTTTCTTTCTATGTCCGCTCTCCATCTTTCCTCTGCTGCCGTTTCGTCAACTTTCTTCTTCACATCCTTGCTTATCTGTTTAATTGCTATCACCTCGTCTTCTTCAAAGTTCGTCGTATTACAGTTATATTTGCGTTCAAGGAACTTTATCTGTCTATTCCATTTGCGTATGTATATTTCTCTCAGTGAGTTTTGCTGTGAGTAGTTCGGCCGCCCAGTTTTGTTTTTTGGTAATTGTAGCTATATCTTTAGACGGCTTGCATACGGCATTTTTGCTTGTGCTACCCTTGCTCGGAAATACCAAACTCTCCTTCGATAAATTGTGTACCTACATTGCATGCACATATGTACCTGCATTGCATTGCATGCATGCACACGTGTACCTACATTGCATTGTATGCCGGCCAATTGCACATTGTATTGTGTGTTGTGTCTATCATATGACGGACGATCCTTTTGCGTGATGCTATGACTAGTCTCAGGTAGGACTTGATGCAATTTCCAGGCTCATTCAGCATATTGGGCGCCGAGCGAATTTGCATTGGCCGAACGAAAAGCAGTGCAAATTTGCTCCAACCAGCAAAGCCGATTTACTCTGAGGTGCCGTGATGGGCTGTAATCTGCCAGTCACTTGGCTTATTCGATCTGCTGTTGCGCTTGGTCCTCTTTTTAAGAACTCGTCTACGGCCTTCCTGTCGGCCTGTTACCAGCAACAAGGGAGGTCAATTATAAGTTGCTTTATTCATAATTTATTCCCCATAAAGTTGGTAGTTACAATCTCAACACAACGGTGTAGTCTATAGTGTATTCCTTAGTAAATTATACATTGTCATAAATGAAATAATAATGGTATTCGTACTAGTTTAGCTATTAGTGAAGAACATAACAGTATTTCTAGTGGAGAAATGTTCTGCAAAAATTATGGCTGTTATTAAGACGACGTTGGGTGCTATATGTTTTGCGATGCTAGAGGACGCTGACTAAATGAGTATATATTTCACTCCAGAATCCTTTTTAGTTTTCTTGACTACTGCGAGTTACTCATTCCTCCTAGATAACTACACCGACTCAAGCACATTCCGTTGTAAAGTTACCGCATGATCATTTATTTTCATTTTTAGCAGGGCTCTACGATTACCAACGTTCTGTTGTTCCGCAAGCACTGGTGTTTTATATTGCTAAAATTGCGTTTCGGCCTATTCAATAGTGGAAGGTCTTATTCCATAAGGAATTTAGCGGAGCCTTGTAGTGCTAACCGAATGCCCATCGCATTGACGCTTCTTTGGTATTTCACCGATTCGTTCGGCAAGTCTTTTACTGAAGAGTTCAACCTTTGGACGAAGGGTTAGGATATATAAGTAAAGATTGAGCGTACAGTTTCGTGCTTTTAGCTCTCGGCCGTTTGCTTTTCTACCCGGATTCTGACAGCTATTGTTAGTCTATCTTCTACAGACAGGAGAGAAATCCAGGTCATGCGTTTTGATTTCATAGCTGTTTAGATAAGTGTGCCGTTTCCCCGTTCCTCGTTCTTTGTTTAGCTTATAGCGAGGTGACCGCCCCAAGTTATCCTTTGCCGTGACCACCCTGGTCATAAAGTCAAGAATACATTTTGACCTTGTCTAGCAGTAACATAACGCAATCAAAACAACACTCCAAGGCTGATCTGGTTTATTGTAAAAGTAGTGTTAGCTCACATTGCTACTTAAAAGCTACATTTATTCAAGGAGCACACAGAGACATAATATTATCCATACATTTCCCTTGGAGATGTACTTTCTCATTCAAGGTTCTCTACGAGGGAATGCTGCAGGGCACGTTTTTGCGAGTCATCTTGTTCTACGCCCAGAAGAATAAAGTTATCTCTGACAAAGTAGCCTTAGAAAACTGCCTTACATTACTATCGCTTACGGTGTTGATCCATTTTTAACTTTTTTTAAAGTTCTTCTACGATTTACAATGCGTGGACTAAGCCTAGTATCCAGCAGGCCACTACCACACAGAATTTAAACAATATCAAGTAGTTTCCTATATTCAAGGATGACACATCTCCCTTTTGGTGCTTATAGACTTGGCAGTATGTAGTGTACGTGCTCTACGTGTGAGAGAGTTGCAGCTGTCTGACTGATTGACATGCAAAAGGTATTTTAATATGAGTAAACTCACTTCTATGAGACAGAAGGATACAAATGGGCGAAAACGTTAATCGTAGACGTCCTTCCGCTTTCTTCAAAACGAAAGATCTGGCTCCGCTCCACGTAATCGGGTGCCCAACACTATGGCAGAAGTCGCCGTTTCTCTAAATATGCTCAACCTCATAAAAGAGGTCCAACAGGAAAACCGGTGAAAATCGACGTTAGAGTCTCGGAACTGCCGAGGTTCTCGCACACAACCGGGTTCGCCCAGGGGGACAACCTGAGAGGACATGCCAAAACGAATTCGCGGGTGTATATATAGATATATATATCTCGGCTAAATCTAATACGCAGACGGCTTAGCCATCTATGGAAGTAACCGTTTCCAGATCCAACAGGCGTTAACCAAACTCAACACAGCCGTCACAGGGTTGATGTTAACAATTAACCTTGGTAAGACGGAGGCACTCAAGCTCGTTGAGGGGGCAGGGACGCACGTGACGACTTTTTCAAATTTGTAGCTTACGTCAATAAGTTCCCTTACCTTTGACTAATTCTACCGTCGAATAGTGTATGGATTTTCGTTGCATGTTCTGGAGAGATGCAGGGAAGCCCTAATAGAGGCACCTTCCATCGGAAACCTGCACAGCCTGTCCCTCGCGACAATTATCCGCCTCTGCGACCTGAAGATCGTCCCCGTCGCTTTAGGTGACGTGAAGAAGTTGATATGGGCGCACCTGTCTCCCAGAAACCTTGACCAACTGAATCAGATAAAACCAGCCTTTCTGAAACGAAATTTGAGACTCCATGCGTCAACGCGCAAACTCTACCTATTAGCAGACTGTCCACTCCTCATAGAAGACCTGAGGCGCCGTTATAACTTCTCTCGCACCACAGCTCTCAACGACTGCATTGGAAGATGGGAGGAAATTCTTCAACACTGGAGCGATGAGAAATGCGGAGTGGAAAGGGCCAGAGCGTAGCAATAGACACGTGATAATACGGTTTGTAGTGCACGGTTTTCATCACATTTTATGTCAACGGGCCAAATTCCATAAATCATGTTGGACTTGTGTATACCGCCGCTGCAGTGAAATCTTCCGATGATACCATGCCGCAGAATGCAATCTTGTGCAATCTTTAAACGAATTAGTCCATCAGTGTGGGCCTTGTAGTTTTTATGTTTTAATATATGTTATGCCAGAAAATATATATTCATACATATGCAGGTTGTTCGGTGATAGTCTTGACTCACTGTTCTTATAGTTAGTAAAGTGCTGTCTTTGTGGTTTAATTGCTACTCAACTTGAGTGAACAAATATGAATGTAGTGGTGAATCATACATATTGTTTATTTCGCAATAATTTTGCATTTTAAGATGGTAAATAATTACAATACAATCATCATTATATACAATTTTAACACTTTAGCGACCGTCCCACCGGGCAAGAAAGTGCAAAGACCGCCGATGCGACTGGCAGCTCGCTGCGTGGTATTTAGCGCATACTTGCGAGCAGAACCGGCAACGACATTGATCGCCAACTTGGTGAAATCCTTGAGTCGAACACACCAAGTGATGATAGCCATGTACAATGTACCTTGTGTACACGTGTCGGCTAGTGCATGCCATTCCCTCCCAAAGCTCCCTGGTAAGGTACACATCTAACTGCGCTACCTCAGCCGAGGCCTCGGTCACTTTCCCTGCCACTCCAACAAAAATTGTTGAAGTGGCATTGTAATAGGTGACTTAAGCCTGACTCTGATTGTTTCCACTGCCGGTCCGCAACCCGCTAGCAGGTACACAAAGCGATTCCTTGCCGTCCGCGGCAAGAAAAGAACGCGCTTCATATATATTGTGAAGCATCTTTCTAGCTGCGCAAAATTTGCCGCGGAAAGATGGCCCCACACCCTGTCAAGGTTGTAGCTCAACATTGGCACAATCTTAAGCTCAAAAAGACGCAATGCAGCACTCAGAGACAGTCGTCGAAGATCTCTCACCTCTGTGTGAATAGAGGCAATAGCCGCCCGACACCTGTCGCCGATGTGCTTGGTAAAGGTCGTTCCCGTATAGTGCAGTCTCAGACCCAAATACGGGAAGGAGTTGACAAACTCCAGCGGTTGGCCACAGCAGGGTATTACATCTGCTGCAGCCAATCGACCCCCACGGCGAAACTTAATGGCTTTCGTCTTCCGCGAATTTATTTGTAGGCCCCTACGGTGAAGGTAACCTTCTACGTCGCCGACAATACGACGAATGGCACCGCGGTCCCGGTGGGCCACTACTATGTCATCCGCGTACTTAACGACGACGGCGTTTCTAAACTCCTTCCGCACGTGGCGGGCTAGGTCTGCAATGAGCAAAGATAAGGCTAAGTGTAGTGGTGAATCAAATCACTGCAAATTGCTAAATAAGAGTTGCTTGCGTGTCAGGATTGTATGCACCTGATTTGTGTTCTACTGTACTGTCGTTTAAGCATACGAAACTTTTATAAGGTCCGTGCTGGGTTATTGTACTACAGCCTGGTATGGTACGTATAAGGCAGTCCAAGTTACAGGTATTCCTAATAATGCATTTATGGCGCTCGGCTGGATTAATGGTCAACTCTGCCTCTAGACACATTAAATATAGAATCACCTGAAATGTAGCAGGCTTCAGTAATTTTCGAGCCGACACAATTGTTCATAAGTGGTCTAGTAGAAGGTTTTCGACGAGCAAAAAACGTTTTGCATGGCTGACTGAAAAGAGGTCTGCGTCAGGAATGAGACTGTAGGGAATACAGCTCATGTGCCTGATTTGATAAACACAATACGTTTTTAAATAATCATGCCATTGTAGTAAGTGAATTACGGAACGCTCACCTACCATTTGTATTTCGATTGGCTGTCCCGTCTTTACGAATGCTTGCGCTACGCAAGTTACAGCCTGTGCTCTGCCATCGATTGTAGCACCGACTTCGTGAGGCTATTATGTCATTTTCTTCCTTGATAAATCAGTCACTGCTGCTAGCCTTTTCAAAGCTTATCCCAAAGCGCAAAGCCTTACGGGGCTATTTCGAAGAGCTGCGAGATTTGCTCCGTAAAAAGAAGCTTAGGAAGAGAGAGAGAGAGAAAGGGTTCGCTTGTGGTCTCCGCTGCGCGTTTGGTGGCTGTTGGTGGACGTAACGTATACTCGTATTGTGATCCTAAGAAACGTTTAAGCTGTTTTGTGTACCTTTAGAGGTTGCTTCTGTTTATTTAGCAAAATGCTCAATCATTTGACCTATGTCTTAAATTGTGTTGAGATAGGCGTAGGCCACCGTTACCGCATATGGTGTTCTAGCATATGGTGTTCTGTAATACCTTGACTAACTTTGCGTGTCCGTTTTGGTTGTTGTAACCAAGCTGTTAACTCCCGAGGGAGTTCGATGAGAAGCTGACGCATTCGATAAGGTAGAGTTTAGAAATGGGCCTATCGATTGATTTATCGACTATTGTCCGAATGTTAAAAAGTTATGTTGCATACGCTCGCAAACTCCGCAGTGCATTTATAATTTATTATCATAGGCTGCAGGTGTAAGTAGATTAGCTGTTGTTTACATCAAAATCACCAAATATGGAGATTGAGATTTATCTTTGGCCTGTCAGCGACTAGGTCATTTCTTAGCAAATCTGAGCATTTGGGCCCCAAGACATTTTAACGTTTTCAGTCTGAGCATTGAATATTACCACATCCGTCCGGCAGCCACCCAGTTTAAATTGAAGCTACAAAAACCAATTTGAGAATTCCAGGTAATGGCTTTCTGACTAAGCTACCCTGCTCGGTTTGCCTAAGTAACCAATCAAAAGCTCATTTCTTATATATCATACTCGAAACCAAGTAGTTTAATACTTTAGAAGAATTCTTTGCAAACATGAAGCTGCGAGGTTGGATAAATGGTTTGTGTCTTGCAAAGGCTAGGCAGGCCTTTAGATTCTATGCTGGTTTCCTCAACGCATTAGAGACCTCAGACGCCCGTCGAACCTCTGAGCCACCATTATGGGCAGTATATTTCTGTACGCAACCCCCTTGAGGGCATGCGGTAGCAAAAATCAAAGCCTGACGATTCCGAGCTAAATCCCATCGAATTTAAATATAGCCCGCACAAACCGTACCGCTGTAACAATGGATACACGAGTCAAAATCCGCCAGGTGCCTTTGGCTCCACGCGCTGCTGGTGTTGGCTCGCCAAGCAAGGAGGAAGCCGAATGTGACGAGAATTTCCATAAGGCTTCCGAGAACTCGCGGGAGCGATAGAATGAACTCTGGTTTAAAATTCATTCAGCTAACCAGAGCATAAGGTAGTCCAGATGCCAGTCTCATTTTAGAAATAACGCAACTGCATCGCTAAGGGATACTCCAAGTTCTGCTTGAGGTGCCGAAACGGTGACAACGGTGGTAATGCACAACAAACATTATGGCTTGCAGTTATAGGCCGGATTGCTAGTAGCTGTCTTAACCTCTAGTCTTGCACATTCAGATAGCCTGTCCTTCACGACAGAAACAAATGTGGTTTAGGCGAGCAGTAAGGGTTATTGGTGTCGCATTCCGCATTGTCAGAAAGCGTAAGTTCAATTCCCGTTCAATCAAGAAAATCACTGTAGTTTATTTGTACGTTTTATATAGCTTTTTAAAAATGCGCTAAATTTATTTCTTCAAATGATTGTATGAAATTTATAGTATTACTAGTCATCGATTGTATCACTACGGTTGCTACTTAAATTCTGCAAGCTATTTATTAACTAAATTGTATTCTTTAAGTGCTTCTTTCATTGGAAGTGTCCGTCCGCGCGGTTGTGCTCCCCTCTGCGCTTGTAAACTATCTACACTTCCTGCTTTGAGAAGAAAACAACTGTGTTTATCATCGTCACTATCATATGTCGTTATCTTTCTGTCCACACACGACATGGTATTTTGTAGCTCCTTCAATAGAAACCCACAGAAGGCACTTTTTGCCTTGTCGAGTTACTGCATTGCCAATGGCTTTGTAATCAACATAGATAATGCAGGGGCTATGAGGCCACGCCCCACCCGGAGAGCGACTCGCTCTACGGTGGATCCTATGCTGGAGTTTGTATTTAACTAAATTCGCTACGTGGCCGCTCTGCTTACACCGATGCTATCTTTTACCGGGCCCGAGCTGTAATCGCGGCGATGACTTTTGTTTTGCGGCTTAATCTGCTGTCAGTCAGAACTCCGGTCATACTTTTTTAATCCATGCGGGCCGTCTGTTGATTTGTACGGCACTCACATATCCTGAAAACACTTCACGGCTTTGCAGATCTCTCATCCTAATAAAGTGAGCGATTTCTTTAGGGGCTCTCTCGAGCGTCCCAGAAACGCAAGTAGTACAGTTGCGTTGCAGCTCGTCGGCGAGATAGGTCCCTCATCAAAGACTTGTCGCTTCTCTATTCCCGCCCACCCCCGCTTTCGAAAAATGTAGGATACTTGTTCAAACTCTGTGTGTAAATACTACTCGGGGAGATTGGATCTGCAGTAAACCCCTCCACACTCGGGGAGATTGGGCTGCAGTAAACCCCTCCACACTCATTGTGCTTATCAAATACCCGATCGGCACACTACAAACTGCAAATCGTGCTTTTGGAAAGAAGTTGCTGTTACCGTGGCAACTAACAGCGCAAATGTAAAGACCAACTGTGGCTGTCTGAACGATCTACATTCACTCAAAAATAAAATTGTCGAATTAACAAAAACCGTCAATAAATTGGCCATTGGCAATATTAGTAGCACCATTGCCACACCACCAGCTATTCACCGTACCGGTAACAACCAACCAGCACCGCAACGACAACAAACATTGCAAACGTACAGAAGCAATACTTAACTAAATTCGCATGCAAGCATCAATACCGGGACCCCTCGACGTCTGCGTATCCAAGATGTGCCAAAACAACATCGAAGCCGCAGCGGTACGTTCACACCTAATGGAGGACGCAAGAATGCATGGCTCACAGTTGGAAAAGGAGGACACGTGACGAATCGTGAACAACGTGCAACAACTGGCACGAACAAATTGACGGACCTGAAAGTCGTAAACGTTTAAGACGTGCCCGAAAGACCTCGCATGAAAGCCTTATTTGTAAGCCGCCTCAATTTGTCACATACATGTGAGGACATACAACAATAGCACGGATTGTAGGTAACAATGTAGATGTTAAAGTGACAAAACTTTCAGGAATGAATCAAGCGTATTATAATAGTTTTCATATAAATATAACAGCCGACAAATTTAACGAACTACTGGACCCTGGGATGCGGTCGGAAGGAATAGACTTTCGCCCTATTCGCGGACAACTAAAACTTTTTAGAATACATATATGGCACAGAGAAAGCGACGACCCCGGGAACTAAGCGCAGCAGACAAACCGACGAAGAAGACGACATCACAATGGTATCTTCGAGAGGTTGACAAGTGGCAATAGAGCAACCCAGTTAGTATACACACAGAATCAATACAGATGTATGTTGTGGAACGTTGAATCACTGGAATTATTATATAATAAGTCGGGCGAAAACGATTTTCTCAACATAGATATTATGTTTTTAACCAAAACGTTTGTGACAAACACAGCAAATATAAATCAGTTCACACAACACAAAATATATCATGGACTGGCACTTAAGTCTCAAGGGAGAGGCCGACCCAAATGGGGTGTGGCTATTGCCGTCAGAACGCCAGTGCGCTCACACTTACCAAAATGCACTTCAAGAGAAATTGTGCTGGAACTAGAAGAAAATTACCTGATATGCATCTATAGTCCACCAGATAGGCAACCCGCAGAGGTAATACATGACATTGGACACGCAATGAGCTATTGTTTTAATACAAATAAGCATATTGTTACAGGGGGCGATTTTAATTGCGATCTATTAAAAGATAACGCACGAAGCGCAGCTTTTGTATCAGAAATACATGAGCTTGGATTGCAGATTGAAAACAACAAACACGAGGCTACGTACGTCAGCTGGAATGGAAGAAGTGCGATTGATGTGGTGCTAACCTCAGCACACAAGCCACAATTAATCATCAGCGAGATGCATTCAACGCCCTCAGCGCATCGAAAACACTTCAAAATAACGTTCAATTTGCACCGAACCCACAAGCCCAATGCACCCTCAGTACACACCCTTAGCCGCTCCCGGAACCCCCAGATATTACAGCAAGCACTACAACTTATTCAGCCAACAGACGATATCAATGTCACTGAAAAAGCTATCCGGTGGGCAATACAAATTTCATGCGCACGGAAGCTGCTACACAAACCCACTGCGCACAAACCATGGCTTGATGAACAATGCAAAGCCATAAAATACACAATTTGCAGTCACACGGATCTTAGCCCAGAGGGATTACAACGACTTGCGGACATGAAACGGAATTTTAAAGAGATTAAGCAAGAAAAGAAACAAGCATGTGAGATATTTCAGCGTGTGACACGCGTACAACAGAGTGCTACAAAACCATGGATACTCCTCCTAAAACGACCCACTCCATCAAACCCATTAATCAATGACGATGAGTGGATACTTCATTTTACGCGCCTTTACGATGGTGACCTCCTACTACCTCCGAGGGAGAACGTTTGTGATTATCGAGCATATACAGAAGAAGAGGTCGCCAATGTAATTAAATCCAAAGAAAATGGTAAATCGGCGGGTCCAGATCAAATTGTGTATGAACATATTAAAACAAATATCCTTTCTCTGTGCCCGCCATTAACCAAATTGTATAACGCATGCCTACGCTGCGGCAAAATACCACAAGAATGGAGAAAAAGTTTCTTGCAGCCAATTTACAAAAAGAAGGATGAAGCAGTCGACCCAACCAACTACCGCGGAATTGCACTTATTAGCGTCGTTTATAAAATTTTAACTTCACTTGTTGTATAACGCATATACGACGCCGTAGGCCCAGATTTACCATTCGAGCAACACGGATTCCTAAGAGGACGATCTACATCGGATGCCGTTGCCTTTCTTTTAGACCCGCCAAGATAAAAAAAAAAGAGATGACATATACCGCTTTTATCGATTTTAAAACTGCATTCGACTGCGTTAGAAGAGACAAACTCATAAACGTACTTCGAACCCGATACTCTATAGAGGGAACTATGTATAATCTAATACGTGACATGCTGCAAGTGAACTTAATTACTATCAAGAACGGGGCTCATTATGTCAGCAGGCCAGTAGCACAGAAAACTGGAGCCGTCCAAGGTGACTCCGCAAGCCCGTTCCTCTTTATACTGTATATAGCTGGCTTGGCGGACGCCCTCAGAAACGTAAAGGCGATGCATCCATTTTATGCCGACGACTTAGTAGTGCTTGCAAGGACACTAAACCACCTGCAGTTTTATCTAAAGGAAGCCTCAGATTGGTGCCAACAAAATCAACTGACAATTTACATCGCCAAAACAAAAGTACTACGATATAGTAGAGGCGGATCGCACGCTGCAGAAGATCGGTGCATTAAGAAAGGGGGAATAAATATTGCACTCGTCAATCACTTTTGCTATCTAGGAATAACAGTGACCCCCCGGCTGTCATTCAGCAGACATATACAGTAGAGGAAATGCGTAGCAAGTCCACAGCGGCTACTATTCTAGTGGGAGACCTTACTGACATAGAACTAAACATCGCGCTTATTTTTTTTGGAATAAAATTTGTTCCTATAGTAAGATACTGCCTTCACGCAATTGCCCCTTATCTTACAATGTCAGACCTTAAGAACATTGATAAAATAAAATTTTATTTCATAAAGCGCACGTTAAGCTTGTCGAAGAACGCATCGGCAACGCTCGCACTAGAACTATGCCACGAACGCACACTAGTAGAAGATTTAGTACTGGACAAGATACCGTTTAGTACACACATTTTAGAAACCTACAGAGAACATAGAGAAAACCGTAACATGGCATTTGTAATGGGTCGCTATGTCGAAGGTCCTGCTTTTGGCAGCAATAAATGGAAACTATCGTCACAAAAAAACAGATCTATAATATGCCGAACAACATGGCATGGTTACCACCATCTTCTATGCTTAAGCGGACTCTGTTATGAAATCGTATGTAAATATTTTGGAGAGTGCAATATCGGACGTTACCACATACTCACCTGCTCGTTCATTGACACATCGTCACTACAATCAAGCGTCAACGATATTCTTAGCCTACAAAATGACATGTGAACTAATGTACTATGCTACTAATTCATGGTGAATAAACCCGAAACTATAGCCTCACCTTATTGTGTTATATATATATATATATATATATAGCTTTGTCACACCCAATTGGATGATGTCAAATAATTATAGTGATCTGATAGGGTTACCGGACCTCTATGAGTCTAAAACACGCACATTCGGAATGGAAGCGAAGAAAGTACCTCAAGCCGTTAGGCAGCGACCGCATTATGCTTATTGCTTTGGAGACGCTGGTTCACATGAGTGTCGGCCCAGCGAACATTTTGAAGGATATCGCAAAGCGTACGAAAGATATTGCAGGCGACAGATGCAAAGCGGATGTGGCCGACGAGCGCGCTGGCTAATAATGCACGATAGCCGAGGCCGTATGTGTCGGAGACAGTGACGTTCAACTCCCAGTTGGTTCTGGTCTCGGCTGATAAGGCCATTCGGGTGAGGCCTGTCGTCCCTCTGCAGGCTACTAGGCTCCAGTGTAATGCAGTAGCCGACTTGTCTGAAAGCTCGTCTGAAGATGTCATTGATGGCCTCGTGGCGGCCCTGCGTGAGCCCGGCCAGCTTAGTGCAGCTAAGCCGGTGCATGCCGCGCTCATCCACCTTTCCACCGCATGGACATTTTTCTCTCAAACATGGCAATGCCAAGTCTGAGGTCACAGGCGACACGGAACTGGTTGTCGACCGCTTACTGCCTACGAGCTCCGATGGAAACACGTCGTACCACGCTACGGCGGCGTTGGGAGAGACACAACATTTTGGTAGTCGGTAAATGTATAGCTTGAACTCCTTATATATATATCATCAGTCCTTCCTGGCCTCTCTCCTTAGGAGCGTGCTAAAAATCATTTCGCGTGTTGCCGCGCTGAACTCTTAAAGCGATGCACTGCCTCAAGAATGCTGCGGATCATTTGTCCCCGTTCGACCTCTTGATGATCTCCAATTGTCTGCGTTGTGGCTTTGGCTTCCCGTCTCCATACGCCTGTTGTCTCAATGCTGAACAGGCAGATTGTGTGCTCGTTCCTTAATGTTTCGTAATGGCGAATCTTGTCCTTCTTCGCGTTGAGTGCAACGCTGCCTATCGTGTCGGAGATAACCATATAGCTCGCCGCATAAGTGTTCCGCACAGAGACGTTCCAGATCAGCAGTTTCCCCATGGCTCAAGGTTCACGTGCATTCTGTTTGGTCTAATGTTTTCATGCACAGATGCGTCGGCTCGACGCGCTTGGCAAAGCCTGCCTGTCTAAAGCCCCTTCCGAGCACATCATTTACGGCGTTGTGGCGTGCCTGCTTGGTAAGTACCGACTCCGTGCAGCTCGGCTTATAGTGACACTTTTTTTTGCAATTCAGCATTTATTTCACCACAAAATTGGTAGACAGTTGATTCAATTTTCACAAGGCGTCGCAATGTGACTTTTTGATCTTACAATATAAATTTAATTTTTGATGATAAGGACGTTCCGCGAATTTCTGGGCACACAAGTGTATGATAGCGTCCAATATCAAACTCTCCGCAAAAGCTACAAACACATTCTTCAATATTAAAACAGCTTGGCTTCATGCATATGTAATGGTGGTACCCGTGCCAGGTTATTTGGCAGATTAGCGAGCGGTTCCTTTGCATGGCCCCTTTCCACCTACGTGAAGAAAAGGCCGGGCCATCAGTATAATTCTCAGCTACAAATGTTAAATTTCTGTTTTCTCTGTAGGCTCGATATGAGTCTAGAATATGCGGTGTAAATGGTGTGTTACTAAGTGCTAGGTCTTCAATAAGTGTTCTCTCTCCGCACATCTCTAAGGCAAGTGTTGCCGAAGCGCACTTTGGAAGCCGCAAAACACGCTTAACATATCTGGCCTTTAGCTTGTCTAGACTTTTTAAATGGCTGAGCGTCAGGTATGGTGCAATTGTGGAAAGGCAGTATGTTGCTACAGGGAGTATTTTGATTTTATAGCTGTTTTTACGTCCACATCGTGCATATTGCCTAACAAAAACATTGCAGACGTAGCTTTTGCTTGTATCTCCTCTATATGTCTGCTAAAAGAGAGCCCGGGCGTTAGTGTGATGCCTAAGTACGAGTGTAGATGGTTACGAGATTTTGCTAAAATGACTAAGTCGTCAGCATAAAATGCAAAATGGGATTTAAGATTACGCAGTAAGTCCGCGAGTCCAGTCACGTACAAAATAAAAAGAAATTGGCTAGCTGAGTCTCCCTGGGCTACCCCGATGGTTTGTGTTACGGGTGTTTGTACATAGTGGTCGCCGTTTTTCACCCAAATTATACTGTGCGCTAATATATTATGAACGAGATTAAAAAGGGGGCCTGTTATGTTCAAACGTTTGCGAAGCGTGTCTAATAAACGGTCCCTTGGCAGGCAATCGAAAGCAGTTTGAAAATCTATAAACGCAGCGTATGTCATTTTCTTGTTATAAAGGCGTTGTGATACATGGTTTAAAACAAACTCAACTGCATCTGACGTCGATTGCCTCTTTAAAAAACCGTATTGTTCTGCTGGAATTTTTTGGAATGCCAATATTGTCATCTAATCGGACCTTTAACCAAATACCGGTCTTGATGATTGGGCGAAACGAATCGAGTCTGTCAGGCTTACGGCTAGAGAACCTTTAAGGCAGAACTTGGCTGGCGCCAGATAAATCTTGTCGCATGCTGATGGTTTGCCCTTATCTCCCTCTAGACATAAGTCTCTAAAAGTGAGCTGCCACTCGTGAACAGCTTCGTTTTGGTAAAATCTCCGCGCATCTCCGCAGAACTGAGGGCATCTTAAAAACTGGACTTGCTCTCAAGAAGTACATGACTTTGCACACCAAGTAAATGACCCAACAAGTAGAAAGCTGTATCGGCGCTAATTCGCGGTGAGTCAGACAAGTTTGAATTTGCGAGACGAGTCGCCATACGGTAGACGAGGCTGGGTGCTCCCTGAGGTAGACAGCGGCGCCGAGGCATTCCAGGCTGTCCTCGCGATAGGTCTGGGAGCGTGTCGACAAAGGTCGTGGTGGCCGTGGTCGTCTATTTAATCTTCCGTCATCGCTCCTCGGTAAAACAAATCGTACTTACTGGCGTAATTATTCAGCCCTGTGGAAGCAGCTGGTCGCAATCCGTATGATTCGGAGATCTGTAGCTATCACGTTCGGCTCAGGGTCGGTCAAGGTAAACTCGTCGTGATAAAGCGAAGCTACTCTTCAGCCAGAGAAAGATCGACCAAAGTACCAAGTTGCAAAACAGTGGTGCACCTAGATCTTCATGTTGGCTACCGGAAGCCGACGTGATGCCTTTGTTTCAAAAACAGAACTCTCGCGTGGGTCTCGCATTCGAAAAGTGGGCGTCGCTGTAAAGCTTAGGCCTCAGAGGTGTGAAGAGGTTAAATATGTGCTAAAGTCAACATAGACAAGCGTGCACCTAAGAGGCATCTGGAGGTAGCTGCCCATAGCGTCAACAGCAGCATTGGCTCCTGACTTCGTGCCGTATTCTTACTGGCAAGGTCGTAGCTGTTGTCCGGGTCAGCGTTAGATGCGCCTTAGCGCAATTTTGATAGCCAACCGTTTAAAGATGGCCATAGGTCTCAAGCCGCCGGTTGAACTAATTACATAGGCGAAAACGTCTGGGCAATCAGCCATGCTCCGAATAGAGCATCTCGGCAGTCTTCAAGCTCCGTCTACGTGGTGACGATGTCGCATACCTTCGCTAGGGCGCAGAGGAGACGCGGTTAAAGGATCAGCGAGAACTCAGTGAGCGTGAGAAGGTGGGCGCGCGTCGTGCTAATCTCCGGCGAAACCACTTCATCTGGAACATCTGGATTTCTTCAGGGGTGCATGCCAAAGCAAAGTTGTCGGGCAGGGGCAGATCTAGGTAGGAGGACGCTTGTCGAGGATCTCCTCGAAGGCTCCAGCTGCGATGACACTTAGTGTCTGACGACAATACCCTTACGGCGCCGGTGACGTCAGCGAATATCCTCAGGCAGCGCTCGGTGGCTGCTGCAATAGAATTGTAGCCGAGTGTGAGGCCATGACGAATCTGCATTAATTTGTGTTAAAAACCAAATCTGTATTTCTTGTGTTTCACAGGTTGTTCTTGAATGCGGTAGATCCGTCTCGGTCCAAGTAGACATCTCTATTCAATCTTCGCATTTTTTCGTACGGACGTTTCTCATACCTTCTCGTACTTACCATCTCCACTGCACGTCTGCCAGCATATAGCGCCTAGCCCCGACTGCCATGTGTCTACCTGAACGTGTCCAGACACAATCCCCCACGCTAAATATTAAATGTGTAATAATGAAGGTATGCACTTAAGCTTAAAGCTACGTACAATACACGCTTTGGCCGGCCATCCTTCGAGAGTCTTTTCTTGTTCTTGGTCGCAGAACTCTAAGTTCTTGTAGAAGTCGTGGCGTAGTCAGATCTGCTGACGTAGCTGCCTCGGTAGAGAACTTCGCCTTTACTTTTGTAGGCCATATCGACGCCGGAGAAGAATTTGACGTGGCGGTAGAGGATGATCCCGTTACGGCAATCTGTGAATGTTTTAGCTGTTCGTTGCCGTGGTCGCTCGTTCAATCAAACGCTTGTGCAGTGTATAGCTCATTTTCTTCTACACGTTCGTCTTTCAAATTTGATTAAAATGTGCTTCTATCGTGCAGAGGTCGGTTGATTGTACTAGCATATGTCTTCTTTCATGTATCTTTACTACACGGATACACACCACTTTTCTTTTCATCAGTAGTCTCAAACTGCCACAGACTCCCCATGCTGGATCGAAAAAAAAAAACAATTTAGCTGGCTTCGCTGGTGCCTGTTGTTTCTCTTTTAGCTGAGAATGCGATCATGAATTTGTCGGCCAAGGAGTAAAGACGCGGGGTTTTTCCCCGTAGCTTCTGAAAGCCTGTGAGCCCGAGTCCTGTGACGTTGCCAAATCTATTAATCTCGGCGTGTTTTTCTTCTGGCAATCCTAACTTTTTGAGGCCTTCTTTATAGTTTGGATTGTATGTACTAACTTTGCAAATTTCATATCTTAAGTGTTCTTGAATGCCGGTTGAACGTGTACGTCAAACGGTTCGTTCTTCTTATTTATTTGGGCTGTGGAGTAGATTACCACTGGGTTGCCTTTGCTTACAGACGGCTTTTAGATGCCCGGTCTTCCAGCATGAATTGCACGCTAAATTAATATGCAAACACTTGTCAGGCTTTTACAGCGATAGCGGTAACTTGGCAGCAGGCCAAGACTAGCGCGAGTTGTACTGTCTTTACTGCTTGAATTACTCGTCGGTCGCATCTTCCATGGCAGCCTAGCTCCCCGCTGCTGTGCGCAAGTGACTACCTTGTTCACCGTCAACCGCTCTTTTCGTACAAACCTCTTTGCCTCTTGAACTGCATCGTGGAGCGTCTTGAAAGTGGCTGCAAGATTGTCTCCTTTACGTGGTCGTTTTTAGCACTGCTGATGAACTGTACTAACAATAGCGTCGTTAGGAATTCACTAGGCCACTTGCATTCGTCCGCGTTTCTTTGTAACCGGCGCGCGGAATCTTGAATTTGCTCACCCTCCTCTCGTTTTAGAGCTTGACACTCAACTCGTATAGCACCCCGCTGATCTTGAAAGTGGAAGTAAGGCTTGAAGAAGGGTCGGCCAGTTCACAACCACTTCGTTGCCACTGATATTCGCAAACGCTTCGTTGCCGAAACCCCTGCGGTCATCTAAATGAGAGTCTTGAAGCCAAAAAGGAGGCGATGATTCCATGCTTCCGGAGACTTCAACTGTGCAACACTCTCCAGGATCTCGAGACATTTCCTGGCGAGGGCGAACGTGCCTGTTTGGCGAAAAGACGAGTAGTGGCCGACATGGCTTCCACCCGCTTTAACTTCTGATACGTTGTGGTGAGCCAGATTAGTTCATGCGCTGGTTGAGGCCGACTCTGTGAGAGAACGGGTAGTAGCTCTTGAGAGCGACGCTAGTGGGGAGAGGTCGGGCTGGCTGGTTATCGTCAATCATTGCCTCGGTGAAGAGGACGGCGCGGGGGATTGCAGAGGTGTTCGCAATTGACACCAGATATTAGACCGTGGCACAGGGAGTGAGGCCATCGACGAGGCCCTGAGCTCTGCTTGTCTCGCATCATATGGCTGCTACAGACTTTACTGAATGTCCTGCCATCCACTAAGCGAACGCTTTAGAGAACGAAGAAACAGGCTGCTTAATGACTGCAAAAAGCGCTTACTATCGCCCTGAATAAAATAGTCGAACAAATGCGCGTATCCAGTGACAAATTTATGATAATTCAGCCGACAATTGAACGGACAACTTAGAGGCCTTTCGATAAATAGTATTCCGAGCAGAAACGGAGGTTTTTTTAGTAGGTTCTGCCTAATAACACACGATAAACTGT
Organism: Dermanyssus gallinae; assembly: GCA_003439945.1. Lineage (NCBI taxonomy): Eukaryota > Metazoa > Arthropoda > Arachnida > Mesostigmata > Dermanyssidae > Dermanyssus > Dermanyssus gallinae. Next base: position 201,362 of record QVRM01007112.1, on the reverse strand, counting down.
TAGATTTTTATTGGAACTTATGCCGTAGGTATTGATCTGTTGAGTCGAGCAGCTCCACTTTTCAGGAAAAAATAAGTAAGTCGTTTGTGGGGGGAACTCGTTTAGTACGAACTCTCATAAACAGTTAGTATGACGCTATTCAGTAAGTAAGTTGCTAGGTTAAGGAGAAATAAACGCGTTAACACTCACCACATGTGAAGAATGAATCGTCTGTTCTTCAAAGATACTTAATGTAGACGGAAATACCATTTAACCTGCCAAATATAAAGCAATAAAGTACGCCAATTGATCAGATGAAAATGCAAGATTCAAGTGTGGTTTATAGAATAAATTGCAATCCAGCAATTACTAAGTTATTGTAAAAGTTAGCAGGTAAAATCGTAGTAACACAGTATCACTTCACGCAAAACAAACAATGGGCATTTTCGGTTGTACCGGTCGGTGGAAGTCTTCTATTCGTATCAAGATTAAGCCTGCAATCATCGAAAGGACCACCAATATTGCTGTAACAAGGCCTCTCCACAATGTAACGTAAACGTGACGTTTGAAAAATTATCGCCCAATTTCTTTAGTGGATTACCTCTCCAAAATATTTGAAAAATGAGTTAAGTCCAGATGCGAACGGTATCTTAGTTCGATTGGTTTCTTTTTGAGAAATCAGCTTGGATTTTGTAAGGTTTTTTTTTTTCACTCTCAACGGAGCTTGCCCTCGCTCATCTCTATCAAGAGGTCGTAAATTCTCTCCAAAACAACCAACTTTGCCGACTTGCAACGGTATCTTTTTGGATGTTTCTGCCTCCTTCAACTGCCTAAATTATTCGTTGTTTTTACAAATGCTCGAAAATCTTGGTTGTGATCGCACTGTTGTGTTTTAGTTTAGGCCATACCCAGCGGAGAGGCAGCAGACAGTAAAGGTAGGTTGTTTGAGTCGCCTTTAGAAAGCCCATCGTCTATGGTAATAATACGACCTTACGTTTTCGTATTCAACCATCTGCGATACAGACTGATGTACAGAAGGCTATGCAAGTAGTGGAATATGCGGTTCTTGTGTTTGAAAATTTGGTCTGGTGATAAATCCAAAACTGGACTCATGTTGTTTCGTCCTGCCAAAAAGGCTACGCAGGTGCAAATGCTAAAGCTCAATGGAACGAAAGTGACACTCTCCCCTACTTTAAAATGTCTGGGCTTAACTTTACATGATACGCTTAGATGGCATGATCACTTAGATGTTATTATGCCTAAATGCTGTGCGGTAGTTTCATCTGTTCGTCGTTTACGAGAACTAGGAGTACAGGTCGAGGGTCTTATTATGGTGTACAAAATGCTATTAGTGCCAATTCTTTGTTATGGTATGTCTATTTG